>JACWQW010000150.1:0-92878 GCA_014849355.1 Cryphonectria radicalis | reverse complement strand
GAGAGAGAGAGAGAGAGAGAGAGAGAGAGAGAGAGAGAGAGAGAGAGAGAGAGAGAGAGAGAGGAGAGAGAGAGAGAGAGAGAAACCCGCTACGTATTGCGTATGAAATTCATTATGATCTATAAAGTACTGTAGGTAATCAATTAACCGTAGTATGCCAGCCTGAGTAGAGCTGAGCCATGGCTGTACGCCCATAGTTCCTCGTCCGCTTTCCACAATGCCCACCCTAATTAAAGACGCAAGAAGAAGAAGAAGAAGAAGAAAGAAAAGGAGGGGGAAAAAGAAAAGGGGGGGGGGGGGGCGCGTCAAACCAGACTGTCCATCCGTGTGTGACCCAAAAGGCTGTGCCGCCCGCCGCCGCCGCTACCATTCCGTCCTGTCCTGCGCCGAGTCTCCAAGGGGGGAGATCAAAAGTTATTCAAGCTACTGATGAATAATAATCGACTTGCCTAGACGTGTCATGTAACGCCGCCGCAGCCGTCGCTGCTGGTTCGAGGGCTACATCGCCTGAGGGGCCACACCATGCAGACTGAGGCTCAGGCTCATGCTCCTGCTGCTGGTCGAGCTGAGCGAGGATACTTTTGTCGCCACATCCTCTCAAGGCTGACAGGAGTTCCGCTCTGTTCGAGAGCCCAGCTCCAGGATGCTCTCTTGCGGCGGTCACTCGTCTTTTCCGTCCAGTCCAGGGCATACCATGATTTCAGTGGTACCACACAAACTTGAGTTCCCGAACGAACCCTTCCCGCCTCGTCCCCTACCGTTTCAGTATATATATATATATATATCATTCCACCCGTCGACCTCTGGAAGCGGAAACGGGCCAAGGTAATTATGACCTGCTGGTCTCGCTATACGGCGTAAACACGGTGCAGGCGATCTAGACGTTCCTGCATAGCAGCATCCTATGCCCTGTCGCTGTGTCTGGCCTTCCACTTGTCGCGGATGGTTGCGCCGTAGTCTTCCAGCATCTGCTGCGTGACGGGGTTCTGGATGCTCTCGATGACCTTGTCGACGACGCTAACGTGATTGGCATGGTATTTGTCGTCGCGGAACCGGCTCATGCGCCATCTGCCGTTGTCGTCCACATAACACTCGATAATCCTACCGATCAGCGGGTCACCCAGGCTCTTGAGCGTCTCCCATTCGTCCTCTGTGATGTAGAGATTGCCGTATTCCCGGTAAGGGTTCGCGTTGGCTGGGACCTCGCCCTGGGCGAAGATGAGCAGCTTGGCCACCGGGACGCTCTCGTAGTCGATGTAGGGCTCCCGGTAGCCCTCAGCGATGTCCTGCTCGTCTGGCTCGACCATGGGAAACTCTAGGTGTAGCTTGAAGTCGACAGTGTTCTCGTCGGCGGGCTTCCACTTAAGGATGTGCTCGTCAGTGCCACATTTGTAAGGCGTCTCGCGGCAGGTGAAGATGAGCCCGTCGTTGCCGTGCGTCAGGTTGGGCAGGACCTCGTGAAAGATCTTCCCGAGGCCGTAGGCGAGCTGCATATCCTTCATCACGAGCTGGAAGGCCTGGAACTTGGACTCGTGCGGGTACTTTTTGAACAGGTTTTGGTAGGGCACGTAGATGTTGTGTTGGAAGTAGGCCAGGCGCTTGTCTAGCTGCCGCTCCATGAGAAGCTTTCTGTCGAGGACGAGGCAGTCAAACACAAGGAACGAGGGCTTCTCGGTGCCGTCGGGCTGGCGGTCCATGACCAGCTCGCCGTCGATGACGGTATCCGTATGGTAGGCACCTTCGCTCTCCTGGGTCGGGAAGTGTAGATTACGGTTCTGCATAAACCAGAAGTCGTTCTTGCGGTCGATCAGGTAGACGGCCTCCGAGCCGTGCTCGTCCTGGGTCAGGTAGAGGAGGTAGCGAATGCCGTCGGTTTTCTCGCAGACGTAGTAGCTACATCGAGCCAGAGGGTCAGCACAGGGGCACGGCACCCGGGGAGGCTACAGCCCTCTCGCCAGGCTTCTAGTCCGGCTCTCTCTCATTTGTGTTGGGGAAGGGGCAGAAGGGGGGGGGGGGAGGACGTACTCTTTCTGCAACAGGTCCTGCAGATGTCTCCTCGCAAAGCTGACAGGTTGTGCTCCGGGGAACCCAGGCTGAGCCCTCTGCAACAGCTGCGAGACCTCCCTGCGCAGATCCATGAGCAGCTGGCCCTCAGCCTTGATTCCAGGGTCGTCTATCCTGTCGATAGGCTTTGCGTTCTGTGCCATAGTCGCCATGGTGCTGGCTTCCTTCGTTTGGTCGCTTCAAATAGCTGCTACTTGAATGACATATACCCAGTAGGTGATGGTCGGTGCAACAGCAATGGCATAACTGGGAAATGGATGGTCTTTTGTAAATCTAGAACAGTGAAGTGAGGGGGTAGACGTTAGGCAAATTGTATCCTTTTTTTAATCAAAAGTTCCTGAAGCGAAGGTGAGCCAGCTACTGGTAGTCTGTTCAACCAACAAGTAGCTGAATACTTAAGTAACCAAAAGGCACATTGCGCTGCCTGCCGTGGTTCACTACTGTACAGAGTAGACGCGAGCAGGCCAAGGGGGAGCTGCCAGGGGGGGGGGGCCAGGCACGCCAGGGGTGCTAGTGGGTGAGGTGGGGTCACTGCACACAGGGGTCTCCTACTGACAGCTTTCTGAAAATTGGACCATTTATCTCACCTCGTCCAACGATGGGCACACGAGATTTCAGACCCGTTCCCTGACGCCTTCTACACATGGTCGATTCTTTAGAATACTGAATACCACCTGAATCATGAATGAATTCCAGAATCATGCAGTTTTGTAAATATCGGCGGTCATTATACAATTACAGCAGCCCTTCTTGAGTTGGCCAAAAGCCCTGTAAAGTAAATAAAATAACGGGCATAGTCTTCAAAAGTCAATCATGATGTCGTTTCGTCCCTCGAGAGGTTGCCCCATCTTGTGTATAGCAGTCGCGTGCACGGGCTGCACCATCCTTCTAGGACTCGTCAATCTTGTTGACCTCAGCTCGCGCGTCCTCCCACGTCTCCTTGTTCTTCTTGGCCCACTCGATCTGACTCTTTGCATAGGCAAGCTACAGAAAACGTTAGCCGCGGACCGAAAGGGCCTCTCTGCAGGTAGGAGCAGGGTAGTCTCACCATGTATTTCCTCAGGTCGTCTTCCTTCTCTCTCTGGAACCTCTTCATATCTTTCAGAACGCTGGCACTTGCATCCTTGACATCCTGTGCGACTGCCACCTGTGCCTGTTCGAGCTGAGCGATAGACTCCCGCGTCCTGCCTATGGTGTCGCGACGAGTCTTCTCTGGGTCGACGTCGGCAACGCCCTGGATGGCATGCCGGATGGGGCCGAAGATCTTGTTCGTGATCGAGCTTCCGCTTGCCACCTTCTTGTGGCTGGCACCGTTGCTGGCTCTCTCGGGAGTGCCGATCGTAGCCGATGGGGCTGATGATATGTCGCCGTGTGTAGGCGGGAAGTCGGAGTCGATGGATGCAGTATCCTCCTGGCTGCCGTCCCTGCGATGACTATTTGGCGACTCCTGGGAGCTCGCAGATCTTCTGGGCGGCTGGATCTGTTGGCTCCCGCTGAGGTACTGGTCGATTCTCCGGGCTTCTGCTTCGCTCCTCTCCAGCTGGTCCAGCAGCAGCCGCTTCTTGTTGAGCTCGTCGTTTGTCATCTCCTGCTGCACCCGCTTGAGCACTCGGTACTTCAGTACGCTTCGGACAACACCGGCGAACTGAGCGTTCTCTCTCATGGGCTCGGCAAAACTCGCGCCGAGGGAGCTGGAAAGCTCTTCCGTGGCCACATACGACATGTCCACCGCCTGCCCGACCCGCTCGATCACGGGCCCCAGCGTCGGGTCCTGCTCGGATAACGCGAAGGCGTTGTACTTAGCGCCAAGCTCTGACAGATCGGAAGACAGCGCGGACAGGTGACTGAGGGTGCGCCGGTTGACTTTCTCCATGGGTCCCATGAGCAACTGCTCCAGCTCTTTGATCGACGTCTCGAAGGACGTGAAGTAGGGATCGAGCTCTTGCTCGCTGAGGTTGGCATTATCAGGTGGAAATCTCGCCAGCCCTGGATCGCTGCTCGTTCCAAAGGCAGCCTCCGCGCTTGGGCCTATTCCTTGCGACTTCAACCTTGCCGAAGTTGCTGGTACCGGGAGGTAGCTATGGGCGGGCGTCGGGCTGGCGGGATCCAGGGGTGGGGCTTTGTAGACAGACTTTGGTATGGAGGCAACAGGGTGGGAATGTAGGACCTCGTTCTGTAGACTCCGCGGTTAGCAGATCATCTCACTGGATGCGTGCGGCCACAATGCTTACCCAACTCGCATTCGGGTCAAGAAACCGCCACCAGACCCCATCGGTGCGGACTTGCTCCATCTTGCGACAGCGGTTCAGGAAGACTGCAAGCATGCGCTTACGCAGATCGATAATCTGCTGGTCCTGCTTCGCATTGGTAGGATTGGCGGCGTAGTCGGCCATGGTGTGTTTCTCAGGGATGGGCGGAATGATGAGTGTAGGGTGAAGTCGGCAGAGGGCATCGCGAAGGGAGGCGAACTCAGAATAGCGCCTGCGAACCTCGAGGTCCTGATGCACTCGTCAGCTAGAGATAAGACACAGCAGAGGCAGCTAGATTTACTTACGCCTGTCCTGATAGTGTAGACGATATACCTGCCGCCGCTTTCCAAACTCTTCCCGGCATCGGTGATCAATATTGGTAGCTGCGGGTTCTCGTAGAGGATCTGCTCGATGCGGCTATCATAGCCACCAGGCTTCCTCCGCGGCACCATTTGCGCTTGAACTTCATCATCCTCATCGCTCTCCGTCAGCCTCGCTGGAGGGTGGTATTCAGAATGGTGAGAATCCTCTGAAGTCTGTGGCACATCGTACTGTGGATCTATAGATTCCCAATCAGAGTCAGTATCCTCTGAGGATGAATCGAGGGGCACATCCTCAAACATGGTGATCAGAACTTGGGAATAGTAAGCATGTAACTTGAAGGAGGTACGCACACTGGGGAGGTGAGGATGGATTGTCGATGGAGGAGGTGAAGGAGTCTCTCCTGTCAAAGTCATCCCCGTAGGGATTGTTGTCTTCGTCGTTCCACATGATAGCAGGACCTCAAGAGAGCAGACTTCAAAGGTAGATGCCAGGGAGATGCCTGGTCCTATCGATGCTCAAGACTTTCTCTGACTGACAAAGAATCAGAGGCACAGTCAGCCCACCTCTTGAGCAGCTTGTTGACTCGTCGCAGGGTTTGCAGGGCAAGACAAGGCCAGACAGGGTGGGGGAGGGGGCATATGACCATGGGGTTTTCTCCAGTTGTCACGGAGCAGCAGGGAGTGCCGGAACTATGACTGTGAGGTCAGACCCAGTTCCGTCCTAGATACCTGGGGAAAAGATGTCTCGATATGGCGAATCAAGGGCGCGGGGTGGTTGTTGTTGTTGTCGACAATGCCTGGTGAGAGGGAGGAGGAAGCTTGTGAGGTTCAAGATGCTGTGCTTGTCTCCACAAGCTTGTCACTGCGACTGCAGAGAGGCTAGGAGCATGGGAGCACTGGGCAATGACGAATGCCAGTGAGGCACGGACCATCCTTGTCATCCAGCCACATCCCTGCCATCTCCCGTACCTAAACCCAGAAGACATCAGCCCTTGGCCCTCCTGCCCTCCTGCCCTCCTGCCCTCCTGCCCTCCTGCCCTCCTACTGTACACATGGGCCCTATCTTCTTGTCTGTGGGCCTCTCAGGATCCAATTCCTTGGCCTGTCATTTCTACAGAGATGGTGATTACTGTTGTTATACCTCAAAAAGATACTCAATAAGTCTGCTCAGCCCAAGGTCAAATTCTGGTACAATCTTCTGATTCCACATCCTCAAGGTTGGAATGGACATACAGCAGTATCTGGCCAACAACCAACACGATATTGCCAGGTGTAACTGATCCTGGTCCTTATCTATCATGTCCTTATAGTCTGGGGAGCATGTGTAGTCCATGAGAAGTAAGTTCTTTTGACCTTGGTATACAGATTCATGCCCAGAGCGTGCTGCGTCGATTTCAATCTACACAGCCAACATCACTATTCCCACAACGCTCGGAAATCACTCTCGATTTTATTTATTTATTTATTATTGTGGCAGATGGCATGCTCAGGGGCCAGACACACTGTATGTTTGCTCATCATCTCGGTGGCTTCATCCTAGGGCTCTGGATGTTGTAGTGCTGCTGCCAGGGCAGTGCTCTCTTGATGTGTCTAGAAGAGGACGAACTTTGACAGAATCTTGTCCAAAAAATATTGTCACCAAATTTTATATTAGAAACCATCCACTGTGCTGCATAGGAACGTAGATGAGGGGTGGGGAGCATACCAAGCCCCAGAAGAGAATTCTGCACAGGGAAAGGATGGGTCGGGGGAACCGTCATATCATCATATTCACACGAGGGTTTACCATTTATCCTATAAAAAACAGCCCATTCCAGAGAAACACAGGTGGCCCTATAGGGGGCTATTGCTAGCCAGTCTCATGCACCAATTTATCCCACCAAAAGACACCAGATATCCTACTGTCCGATCAACCCCCACAGCGAACGCCCCATTTACCTCAGACACCGGGTATCACGCAGCAGGCCCTACAAGGGTGTGGGCACTGTATCTTTCCCGACTCGCTTGTTGACCTTCTCACGGTGCTGTTTGTTTCTTAGGTGTACCGCAAAGTTATCGGCAGACTCCCCTGGGCCTGGGGTGTACAGCTTGCCAGGGCAGTCCGTGCAGCGTATCCTGGGCAGGAACATCCATTTGACGTTTGGCGGCGGGGCTGAGCCTGGTGGGATCTGCAGAGCTGGGGTGATGATGATCTCGCTATCGGCGTGGACGGCGCAGTGCCGCATGGTTCCCTCGAAGGCATCAAACTTCCAGATCTGACGGAGCCCGTCCAAGGCTGCATTGAGCCAGTCAGGGGGAGGTGGCTGTGTGGATCCTTACGTTAGCTATACGATGAGCACGGTACACAGGCTGCGCTGGGACTTACAGCAGAGAGAGGAGGCTCTCCTTGAGCCGGAGGGGGGGGAGCGGGCACGCGACCGAGTTGAGGCTGCGGAGGTTGCGGGGTTGCGCTGGAGGCGTTGCTTGGAGCCTTGACAAGGCTTGGCTTTGACGCTGAGGGCGTTGGTGGAGGGGGGCCCATGCGGCCCTGTGGTGTGGATGCGCTTGCTGCCCGTGTCTGAGCTGGCGTCTGAGAGCCTGATGGGAGTGACTTTCCGGTCTTCAAGCTCCAGAGCAGATGTCGAACCTTCTCGTAGCTCTTCGGTATCCTGATGGTGACCAGGTGGTTTCGTGGCTCGTCCGGAGTGTCCTGTACGTCGCGGCCGTATCGCCTGGTCGAAGATACTCGTGTTTCGTGATGTGATGTGATGACTTCGGGGGTCTCTGAGCGGCCCAGGTGGGCCATCTTTTGTTGCGCTGCAGTTGCAGCACCGCGCATATTTCTCGTGCGGGCTGTGCCTGTCGGAACGTGCGACGGTGCTGGAGAGTCGGGGCCAGACTCATCGCTCTCGTCCGTATCCGAGAAGGCGCCGTCGTGACCGCCAGCCCCTCTCCTGCCTCTTCCACCGCCAGTGCCTCCAACTCTTTTGTAGAGTCCGCTCTTGTCCAGGGACGTGGCCGCGCCTGGCAGGGTCTCCGAGACGACCATAGTCCGTATCGTCCTCTGTCGCTCCTTGAGATCGGGCAGCTGAGGGCCACCACGCCGATTCACCGACCGCTTCTGCTTCCGCTGCTCTCTCAGGAATGCCCCCTCGTTCTTCTCCATAAGCGCCTCATCCATCTCGTACAGGTATGGCGCATACTCCTTCGCCTGCTGCTGCGGTCGGAACACGGATGGGAGCGGCGAGGGAAGAAAGGCAGCCACGAGATCCGGCTCCTCCACCGGCCTGCCATCGAATGGATGGCCTATGCTGTACAAGCTGCGGGTGAAAAGCTGGGTCTGCTCCCGGATGCAGTGCGCTATCGCCGTGGTGAACTCTCCTGATAGCGACAGGTCGCGCGCCATAACACGAGCGAATTCTTCGGGTGAGTTTATGGGGTTGTTGATCTCCCACTCGAATTGATCGACGAGGGTGACGGAGCCAATTGTGATGTTAAGCTTGATCAATATTCTCATTTCGTCGTTTTTGTATGCCGAGTAGGGGAGCTCAGGGTCGAGGGCGTCTTCTTCAGAATAGACCATAGGATAGAAATCCTGAAGTTGGTCCCGGAGCTGCTGGTGGACTTGCTCATAGACGGGGCGGTCGAGCGGCATCTTGATACCCATATCCTCCACAAGCTGCGCGGAGAACAGATCGATCGGTATAAGTCTGTCGTGGAGGTTCCACGTGAAGGTGTCGCGCAGCCTGACCTTGTCATAGTCGATCTCCACCCGTATCGGTACCAGCTCTTCGTACTGCTCGGCCTGCTCCTTCATGTCCTTGCGGCTCGGCTTGGGTAGTGCTGGGGTCGTCCGTTTGCCAGGCCGGGGCTTGTCCTTGGGGTAGATGAGGCGAGGCTGGGTTGAGGTCTCGGTGTGGCCGTTGCCAAAGCCATTATAACCTATACCATATAACCTCCGGTGAGGAAATGCCTGCGAATATTCGGTATGAATAGCGCGGTAATCGGTCATCTCCATGCGCCGCCTCTTGGAGTACTGCTCAATCTGGTCTTGCGCCTGCTTCAGGGCGGCCGTGGCAAGCTTGTCTCTGTTCATGATCCTCTCCAGGTTGTACCTCTCAAAGGATTCCCTGTCGCGCACGGGGACGGTAACTTCTGGAGTCGGGTCCTTGGACTTCGGGTCGCTCGATGCTGCTGTCTCACCTGTGTTGTTCTCGGGCGCAGGTGTGGACGAAGAGGGACCTGCAGTCGTGTTCTCAGGTGCGCCAGCAGAAGATGGCTCGCTGACATTGGCGGGGGCCACAGGTGCAGAGGCGGAGGTCGCCGCCTCGGCGACAGACGACGAGGCATCAGAAGATGATGCCATGATGAGCGACTATGCGGTTGAGGTGAGGTGCGTAGGTGTGAGGGTTGCGCTGTCGCGACGAGGGGACGCGCTGTTGATGGTGCAAAAGCAAGGCGCCTCAGGAGAGAAGGCAAGGCGTAATTATTCCTGTGATGCTGAGTGACATGTGCAATCAATGACGTCCAAAACCTAAATGATGAGGCTCGAGATCAGCACGGGCTTGGGGGGGGGGCCGTCGCGTTGTCGCGCTCCCATTTGCAGCAGGGTATCGCGGTGGGAAGATGGCAAGATGCTGAGCAGCCGGTCTCCGCTGCAAACCAGGTGCAAGTTGAGGCGGCTTAACAGCTGCGGTGGAAGGCCAAGACCCGTGTGCCTGGGAAAATACTTTCAGCTTGGGGGGGTTCTGGGTGAAGAGAAAAGTTACGGAGGCCAGTGCAGTTTTCCTAGTTGCACGGACGGCGCTGTGGCTGGTGCGAGGAGCAGCGGGCCACACCTCTGTGCAGGGATCTGACTGCTAACTTATGGGCCCCTTCAGCAGCACAGCAGCAGCAGAGCTTGGGCATGGTGGAGACCCTAATACTGAAGCCCCAGCACCCAGCACCAGCAAGGCAATGCTGTCATCGTGCCTGTTGCAGAAGCAAATCGGTACCCAATTGCCTTTCGTCACCGGATCCCACAGAAATCAGGGCTCCCCTCCCCCGCTTTGAAAACGCTTCTAGAGGGGTCGAAAATACCTGCTCTCCTCCCTCCCTCACCTGCAAGCAAGCCGAGCTTCTGCATTCGTTCTCCCTCTCCATCTCGTCACAACCTCGAGTATCTAGCCTAACCTTTTCCCCTTTCCCTTCCCTCCCTTTCCCTCAGCTGGGAACCTTTCATCACAAAAACCCAAAACACACTTTCGTTGATACTAGCATCGACTTTCGAGGTCGAGGCATAACAGCAACAATGGCTACTGAAGAGAAGGAAATCGGTCAGCTCACTCACTCCTCACCCCCCCACCCCCAAACACTCCTCGATGTCGTGCTTCCTGCTCTCGTGCCCCATTTCCTATTCCAATTGGATTGGTCTAGGACATCAGAGCAGGCCCCGAGTCGTTTGATGGCAGTCCGGGGCCTCTTCCGACTCATTGCACCAACAAGGAGACATGGAAACTGAGTACCTACCTACCACGTGCATAACCGCTAACCCAGCGCGGCAGATTATACCCTCAACAATCCCGACACCCTTACCAAGTACAAGACTGCTGCTGAGATCTCTGAGAAGGTCTTGGCTGCCGTCAAGGACCTCTGCGTCGCTGGCGGAAAGATCGTCGAGATCTGCGAGCAGGGCGACAAGCTCCTTGAGGAGGAGATATCCAAGGTTTACCGTGGAAAGAAGGTCTCGAAGGGTACTGCAGCAGCATCCCCTCGTGTTCTCGAAAGATTGTCTTGCTGACAAGGTGCTGAGCATAGGCTTTGCTCACCCGACGACCGTTTCCCCCAGCTCCTATGTCACCCCTTACACCCCGCTGAAGTCGGACGAGAAGGAGGCTGCTGTCGAGCTCCAGGAGGGTGAGCCCGTCAAGATCCAGCTCGGTGCCCAGATCGACGGATTCGCCTCGATCGTCTGCGATACCATTATTGTCTCCACCAAGGACAAGCCTCAAGATGTGATCGAGGGCCGGACTGCCGATTTGATGCTGGCTACCTATTACGCCAACGAGCTGCTCCTGAGGCTGATGCTTCCCCCTGGCGTTCTTGCCTCGGGCACTGACGAGGAGAAGGCGAAGGCTGCGGCCACCAAGCCCAAGACACAGGGACAGATCAACGCCCTGATCGAGAAGATCGCCAAGAGCTACGAGGTCAACACCGTCGAGAGCACCACTACCTGGCTCTTCGGCCGCAACGAGATCGAGGACAAGAAGAAGATCGTGCTCGCGCCTGGTGATGGGTCCAAGGGCGATGGCACACCCGAAGTTGGCGACGTCTGGGGTGTCGAGATGGCCATGAGCTTGGGAACGGGCAAGGTCAAGCAGCTCGAGCAGAGGGCTACGCTGCACCGCCGCACTGCCCTGCAGCAGCCCCTGAAGCGGCCTACATCAAGGAAGGTCCTCAGCGAGGTGCAGAAGAAGTTCAACATGTTCCCCTTCAGTCTGCGACAGCTGGAAGACGAGAAGGATGCCAAGGTCGGCGTGGTAGAGTGTGTTCGGTCGGGTATCTTCCGCCAGTACGAGCTTGTCGGCGAGAAGGATAACTCCCCTGTTGTCAGGACTTGGACGACTATTGGTAAGATCTGAAATCTTCCCGTGCTCAGAACGAGAGAGAGAGAGAGAGAGAGAGATGGCTGACTTTGAAATAGCCATCACCAAGAACGGCATCACCAAGGTTGGTGCACCACCTGCTTGGGATTTGACCACGTTCAAGACCGACAAGAAGATCACCGATGAGGAGATCCTCAAGATTCTGGAGCAGCCTCTGTCTAAGAACAAGGGCAAGAAGAAGAAGAAGCCAGCCAGCAGTGAGGCCTAGATGCATTTGTGAGTCTGCCAATACTCGCAGCGGATGGACGTAGCCTCCGGGCAATTTACATCAGCGAGGCACTCGATGCATCCGGATGCGGCCAATGACATCGCCCGCAGGGGATCTGGGCGAGAAGACGGTAAATGTAGTAAGTCTACCGGAGTAAAAAGGAGGGAGAAAAACGACCAAAAAAAATCATTCAGGGACGTCAAAAGCAAAAGTTGGCACGATATGATAGAAAAAGAGTGGGCTGTGGAAAGTGAGTGCGGTCATCTCTCAAGGGATGATGCCTGGTTTTCCCCCTCGGAATGAACGGTTTTTTCCTGGCGGAATGTCTCTTCTTCCTTCTCTCGGCCATTCTGTCTGTGTCATATTCTCCATGCTCATGGGTTTTCTCCATTGGATCGCTGCGGCGCCTGCGTGTTGGGCAGCGGGTCACAACCCCGAGATGAGAAGCCGTCTATACATGACGGAGGAGCCAGGCTGAGCAAATCAACCGCATGTACCCTGCATAGGAAAGAAAACACAAAGCTGAATCCACTCATCCCCAGATGCGAACAACGTACAGCAAACTGAGTTTGGTGGTGAATGATGCTGAAGATACTCCTAACTTGACCAAACTTGACCAGGACGGCTCAGGCATGAGCCAGGTTAACATGATATCACAGGATTGCCCAAATGGACTCTGCAGATGTTCTCCTTGGAGCGGACTTATCGATCTGCTCTCCTATTTCTGCATGGCACTCGCCAGAATCCCCTCTAGCCCCTTCCGAGGTCTATTGTAATGTCACGCGCCACATGCAGAGTCACCCGCATCTTCTGATTCCCTCGCTCACCCTCTCACCCTCTCACTCTCTCGCATGAATGAATACGTAGCATACGATAACGTGCATCTTTTCATCCCTATATGACAAGGGAAAGCAATCCCTCGACTAGGAGGGATGGGCTAAGCTGCTGTAGATCTTGAGTCAACCTGCCCTCCTCTCCAGACATTTTCACTGTTGCTGAATCCAGTATAAATCTCGCGCCATTTCTGTTCCCATGCACGTGTTGAGAGAGAGAGAAGGGGTGGGCAACGAAGAATAAATAATTAATTGAATTTGGATCTGCCATAACATTCGTATCATAAGCTTTTTGGGAGGCTCCAGGAGATCTTCAGGCAACATCACCTGAGGTGTAGTATTGGTCCCAGCAGATATAGTGTAAGCCCTGCTGTGGCAGCAACGGCCTGGATTACTCAGTCCAGCCCTTAAGTACTGGATCAGCGGCAGGTACCCTTGCCCCCTAAGACCTTCTGGACCACCTGAGCACTCCTGGGTCCTGACCCCCTGAACATTCTTGCAGAAGCACCGAGCTCCCGTCCCCTGAGTTTTGAACATCCTCCCCAAAACACCAAAACCCCAGCCCGGGACGCAGAGAGGTGCGCTCCCGGAAACCCAAGATAAAAGGACACCCGGCGCGCAGCCTTTTGTCCTGGCCGGACAGAGATCCTCAAAGGCGTAAGAACTTTTTCCACTTCCCCTCCTCAGACATAAATCTCAAGCAAAAAAAGCAAAGCAAGAAAAAAAGAAAAGAAAAAAAGAATGCAGCTGCTAATGCTTAATAAAGGTTTCTTTCCCGTCCAGTACGCGTAGAGAAAAAAGTACCGATTGTCGCGTGTGTGTCTTGTCGCGGGCCACGAGGGCCACGCTCCCGGCGACGGCGAGAATGAGCGCACCTCCCACGACGCGAGCATCGCGCTCGCGATACTCAAGCCCCGCGGTGGTGGGAGGAGGAGGAGGAGGAGGAGCCGGGGCAGCGTGCTCGCGGAACTCCACTGGAGGGAGTAGGGATCGAGGCCGGGACAAAGACAGAGATAGGGGAGAGAACAATGCGGAGTCTGGTGGTGGTGGTGGTAGTACAGATGTGCCCTCCAGCCGGTCGTCGTCCTTGGAGAGATCCAGGCGCTTCATGGAGAGCTGGATCGAGCCGGAGCGCGCGAGGATGCCCAGCTTCCAGGAGGACGGGCTGCTGCGACAGGGCGTGCTGGAGACGATGGAGCCGCTGGGGACGAGGCCCAAGCCTGCCATGATCAAGAGGCTGGCGGGGATGGGCCGCGAGGGGTCACCAACGGCGTCGTCGCGTAGTGGAAAGCCGGGTGGCAGGAAAATCGTGCTTAAGAGGAAGAATGGAAACTCGATAGGGATCGATAGCACGCCAGGTGGCGCTGGGGCTGCTGGTGGGGTAAATGGCTCCGCGATGGCTTCGTTGGATCTTCTGCTGCCGTCTGGCGTGCAGTCGACAACTCCCTCGACTGCTATGGCAACCCCCCAGCCAGTCGCCTCACCCACACCGACGCCAGCTCCTGCAGCGCTGCCTGAACAATCACCTCTGCCACGGCAGTCACTGTCGGCCCCGCAGAACGCTTCGCCCACCCCAACACCAAAAGTCGAACAACCCGACACGCCTCCGATCCAGCCTCTCTTCTCAGACGCCAGCTCAGACCAACCAGAACTGATCCCAGACCAACGAGGTCGATTTTCTGGCAGCACACCTGAGCCCCGCGTCATCTCTCAGTCACAGCTGAACTCGCGCAACTCGCAGTCCCTAACCCAGCAGCAACAGCAACCACCCTTACCAAACCCTCTTCTCCTCCCACCCGTCACCTCGTTCTCATCCTCTGCCAACCCCTTTCTGCCTGATCCCATCAAACCATCCATCGAAGAACTCCCTTCCCTTGCACACCTGCCCACGACACCGCGGTCTGTCCAATGGACCGCGTCGACGTACGACTCGGACGACTACTTACAACGCGAATCTTCGATACATTCGACGTCGCAGCTCAGTATGCCGCCCAAACGCGCCGCAGGCATCGCGGCGGCCCGGCGCCTGAGGTCTGCCTCGGTCATACCCGACCCAGAGGAGGACCAGGCTGCTTCTGGCCCGTCTAGCCGTCCAGCCGTCCAGCGGGGCTCCCCCGAGCAGCAGGCCCAGCCTCAGCTTGGCCCCCACTACAGCGAGGCAGAGCTCACCCGCATCATGCTGGAGCACGAGAGGATTGTGGTGAGGACCATCGTCGAGCATGGCGTGGCCGAGGCCCTCAAGCACCAGCAGTACGTGGAGGCTTACGCGCTTCGTCTCGCCTACAACCATAACCAGACAAACGCGCGTTTTCTGCTCCAGACGGAGGCTATGGCCAAGCAGCTCATCACCAAGGAAGCCGCCGGCGAGTGGGCTCTCAAGCTACAGCCATACAAAGACGAGGGCACCAAAGATCACACGGCGCTCAAGTACTTCAGGCCAGAGGCCGAGACTGACAGCTCCATCATCGAGGCGCACCAGCCGCAGCAGGCACCTTACGCGCACCTCCTGTCCATGGATCTGAGCGAGGTGCGAAACCCCAAGCGCAAGCGAAACCAGCAGCCTGTCTGGGGGGTGGATGATTACGTCACGTCAAAGGAGCAGTCTACAGGCCAAGATGCCAATCAGGACGAAGAGGAGCCATCTACGCTGTTGCAGGAGCACGAGGGCGAATCACTGGCAATACGAGGCGCGCCCGACGAGGCGGCGGCGGAGCGGGTCGCCACACCGCCCCGCAAGAGGCAGAAAACCCAGCGCGAGTCAACTGCTCGCAAGGCTACCACAGCAGCTTCCACTGCCCGCCCCACGACCACCAACGGTGCCAGATCCGCCGCCCCGTCGCAGCGAAGAAGGGATCGCGCAGGTTCCCACGTTAGTATCGCTTCCTCCGCGCTCACCTCCATGCCTAGCGACATTGAGGAGGCGCCAGGCGACGAGGCCACAGAGCCTGCACAGCCTGCAGAGCCTGGCGACAAGAAGGTCCAGGCCTCGACAAAGCAGGTGCAAAAGACGAAGAAGACAGGACACGCACAAATGCAAGTGCAGGATGGTGGTGTCGGTGGTGGTGGCCCAGCGGAAGCGAGGCGCATAAAGGGTGTGAACAATGCTACCACTGCTGCAGCAGCACCAGCGGCGCGGCCAATTACCGACGAGGGACCCAGGCGGCTTCCCGCCAGGCGTGCCAGGGGAACAGTAAATCCTGAAGGCTATTATCCGCGCGACCCGTTCTCCAACTCACACAACCCTCATTCCACCACTTCTCAACCGCCCAACAACAACAACACCAGCTCACAATTTGCGCTTGTCGCCACCCAACCCGACCACAACATTTTCTCAACCACCACCACCACCACCACCACTACTACCAACGGCACTGCTGCTGCTACTACCGCCCCACAACAGATCAAGCAGCCTACCAAGAAGAGCAGGAGAGGCATGCCCGACTTTACTCCTCAATACCGCCTTGACGACGGGGACGCGACCGATAAGCTGCGCGCTCACGCTCGTGCCAACACGCACAAGCTCACCACCGGCGTGCGATCGGCCTCGTTCGCCAGAGGTGAGGAGTTGGGCGCCCCGTCGCCCCCTGAGCGCCCTGGGTCGGCGGCATCGTCGTTGCTTTCTTCTGTTCCCGAGGCCGAGATTTTGGAGGAGACGGAGCGAGAGCTGGAGACGGAGCCCGAGACGCAGTCTGCCGCGCCCAAGGGCCGCGCAGCGCCTGGTGGTGGTGGTGCGAGGGCTACTCGCGCTAACAAGCGCACCATCGACGACGTCGAGGACGATGCGACGCCTTTCTCGCAGGATTTCGGCCCAGAAGCAGGTCCCAGCACAGGAACGGGCTCACGCGCCGAGACCCCGCGCCCGGCGAAGCGACAAAAGGGAACGCGACGCGTCAAGCAATCGTAAGTTCATCGCTGCTCTTTCTCATCTCTATTTCATCTCATCACTAGGCGTCGTCATCGAGCGGTAGACGGGGTTCTCCATCCGGCCATACACGACTGCTCAGGTGTGTTTGCAGCCAGGCTGTGCTGTGTGTTGCGCCCAGGCCACGCCGCGAGTCGAGAATCTCTGCATTGTGTCGCGCACACAGCTGCATCGGAACTTGATTGTCTCTACCAGCAGATGCTAATTTTCTCTTCCTCTTTTCTTTACAGGCCCATGAAGAACAAGGCTGGACCCTCTGCTGGTGCTGCACCCCTTCAGGGTGGGAAACGCGCAAGCCCAGGTGTGAACGGCGCTTTTAACAACCAGGTACGTCTGTGAGATGTCTGAACTTTCTTCTTTTCTTCTCACTTTCTCCATCTTTGCCTCTTTTTGCCCCCCTCCTCTTTCTGGCACATTCCGCATCATTGCCTGGCAGGTCTCCCGTCCTTGTGCGGCTGGTGGCGAGTTTCTTTCTACATGGGTGCTGGAGTCAGCCAAGTTTTTGTGTGTTTTACCCTTCAGGCGAAGGACCCATTTCCGACACACCCGCGTCTTACTACAGATTTGGGCAACTCAACCCTGTCTCATGACTGGGTGGGCCACAGCGCGCGCAACGCCTCCTCTCCCCTGCCTGTTCTGACGTCCCACAAGAGCCATCTGATCATCTTTGCTTTTTGGACGGATCGGCTGACCTGAACTGCCCCCTTTCTAGGAGGAGAACGATGATTTCTGCTCTTTCTGCGGTGGGAACGGCAATCTCGTCTGCTGTGATGGCTGCAACAAGTCCTTTCACTACATGTGCCATACACCAACCGTCGATCCCGATGAGGATGCGGCCTGGTTCTGCTGGGATTGTATGGTGAAGCGTGATCCCAGCCTAGTGGGTGAACACAAGGGCCCGTTTGGCAGCCTCATGGCGAACCTCGATAAGAAGCATTCCAAGGCCTTCGTCTTGCCTAAGAAGATCCGTGACTATTTCGAGGGCGTCCGCACCGGTCCTGATGGAGAGTACGAGGAGTTTGTTCCCCCGGTCAAGGGAAAGTAAGTACCACGCGCACCTGTCATTGCGCCTGCGTCGGGTCCCGCAGAAGCTGATGAATGTTGTGGAAACAGGAAAAAGGAGAAGAACGAAGAAAGAGAGTTTGACTTCTACCAGCTCATGGACAAGAACGAGAAGCCCGTCCTGTGCCACTCTTGCTCCAAGTCCGCGTCTAGCAATCGTGCCATCATCCCATGCAGCATCTGCGGGCTGTGGTGGCACCCGGAGTGCCTGGACCCGCCCAGGACTCTTCCCCCCAATCACCGCACCTTCGTCTGCCCGTGCCATGTCGACGATCTGCTCAGTCAGGTCCCTTGCCAGCTTGGTCCGGCCCACAAGCACCGAAAGATCAAGGGCTCCTCGGAGATTACCTATGCCTATCGGCGCGGGAATGTGAACAACGGCTATATCGAGGTCGAGGATGACGGCGGCGAGACAGATGGCACTTCGATGATTGTGCATACTGGCCTGCGGGATCCAACAAGCTTCGGCAGAACCCACCGAGTGCGCTTCACCGGGATCAGGGATGATTTCATCTCCAAGTAAGTCGACTCATCATCTCGCAGCATGACGTGTGCAAATGTGTTGACAAAGGTACTGTAGGGTCAGCCGCCGCCGCAAGCACTCTCGCAAGCACTCTCGCAGACCCGAGCCCATGATCATGGGGCCAGGCAATGCGCAGTTGCCAGACGTGGACTACGAAGAGGACGCAGAAGACCGCTACCAAGCCGCACTCACCATGATGGCCTTTGCCCGCAAGGCTCGTGACGAACGTGGTGGGGAACCAGTCAACTTTTCTTCCATAGCCATGGGAGTAGTGAAGGATCGAAACAGCTTGTGGATCTCGCCCCAGAATATCAAGGGCGCGACCGCATATGAGCTCACCAACATAGAGAGAAAGTTGATCGACATGTACAGGGTGGTCAGAAAGGAACGCTCTAAGCGCGGCGGAGATCATCAAGAACGGAAGCGTCGTCGATCGACGAGGCGCCAGACACCTCACCCGGGCCGCGGTCGCAAGGGCCAGGGAGCTGATGCTCTGAACGCCCATAAGAAGCAGCAGCAGGAGGAGGAGGAGGAGGACGCGGAGGAGGACGCGGAGGAGGACGCGGAGGGGGTGGAGTCTGGCGATAACCCCGACTCTCCTATCGTGATCGACGATGATAACAGCGACTATGATTCTGAGCTTGACGATCTTGGCTTTGCAATCGATGCAGACGCTGCAGAGCCTGCCGAGGTGCCAGATCCAGCTGCTGCTGCTCTCGAGGCAGCCGCCGCGGCGCCCACTGACGAGTCAAAGGGTAACGATACCGAGGCTGCTGCTGTTGAGCCTCCTCAGACCACCCCCAGCAGACTGTTGCAAGATGAGGCCGAGTCCCACCCGGCCAACGCGGAGGAGACCGAGTCTGATATAGAGGCCATCACAACAAGCGTGGTCGAGAGCATTGTCGACCAAGCAGTTGCTGCAGCTCTCACCCCGATATCGGACACACTCAAGGACGGCGGTGACGTGTCTGTGTAGGTGTCGAGCGTGTGAACTCCACGCTCAACGGCATTGAGACACCTGAGACTGCGGTTGCGGATCAGGCACCTTTCCCTGCCATGGCCATTACCTGCCACGGCTATTATTCATTCTGCAGGTTGGATGGGGCTTTCCCGGCCTACCAATTTGATTATCTGAGATTCATGTCTCCTCTCAGATCGGATCAAACCGAATTGATTTTTTCCCCTTCTCTCTTTTCCTTCTGTGTTGGATTGCTGGCTTTCATGACGTCTGGTCTGAAGGTTTCATGCAGCAATTTCTTTCTTCATCACACAAGACATCATCGTACATTCATCTGCCTAAGAACTGGCAGAGCCATTTGTGCTTTTCCACTTTACAAAAGAACTGAGAAGCAATTTGTGATGATGCCCACTCGGGTACAAGTATATCTTGAAAACCACAACATTATCGAGTGGATGAGTGGCATGGCTGTTTTTTTTTTTTTTCTTTGATGGGAGGGAGCCCTGCAAAACGTTTTACCTCCATTTTTTTGTCCCCCCTCCCCCTTTCTTTAGCATTCGGAGACATTGAGCACCACATTCAAGTGTTACCAACAGGCGACATCATCGGCATAGGAGTTCAGGCTTTGACATTTCAGGAAGGGGGAAGGGGAAAAAAGTGCCACCAGTCCAGTTTATTTGGGCATCTTGAGATTTAGGGCGGGGGTCTGTCTGACTCTGTGAGAGAGAGAGAGAGAGAGGAGAGCCTTTTGAGGTAGCCTCTGGATGTGAGAATGAAATAATTAGAAAACTTGATGAATACATCATGGAATAACCTCGTCCATTGTGCAGTCCTACAGACTACACAGCTCCTTCCTTTTATCGTAGATTTGAGTGTTGGTGTGTATCTATTGACCATTTATCTGGTTTGCTCCCTCCTCGTACCTCTCCTCTATCTGGATGGTAGGTGTGTGTGTGTGTGTGTGTGCCTTTCCCTGGCTACTTGTGCCTCAGAATCTGTACAGTATAAGTAAGTATATATGCCAGGGACGTCCTCGTCCTTTGATTTGTTATGGTTCTGGTTCTATTTTATTATGTAGCTCATTTCCTGCCGGGCACATCATAATCCTGTCTGAATCGAGATGCACAAAGATCAACAAACAAAACACTTGGCTCAAAGCTGGGCTTGAACTGGGTATACTATATCCATGGTTTCATCTATAGCAACTTCCACCTTCAACACAATAGAAGCTTGTTCCCCCCTGGACGCCTTTCCTTTATGCTTTCAACATCCCCCCCCTCCCTATCTCATCGAACCCCCTCAATGGGTGAGTGATCTTGGGGGGTCTTTAGGCTCCTAAGCCCTCAGCAAGCAACTTGCTCCAAACTGTTCCCCCTGTTCATATCGCCCAGTCACTCAGGTTATCATCTGTCTTGATGAATGGCTCATCGATTCTCTTGATGGCATAATCACTACAAAGGATGCTATACCACCAAATCAACAGTCAGCACATCATATTGAGAACGCCAATCAGAGGACCATAAGAGAGGCCAAGGAAAAAGAAGAAAGAAAGAAAAAAAGGAAGAGGGGGGGGGGGGGGGATAATAAAACCCACCAGGCACTAGCAATCAACCCATCCAGTTCCCTAACAACTACCTCCCTTCTCTCCCCCTGCACAATGCCCCGAGTGATCATGGTCTGCAGGTCCCGGATCCTCTTTCCCCTCCCCACACCTGCCTGCTTGAAGACTTCTTTCCCGAGGCAGTCAGAGTGGAAAGCATGCTGGCAAGGGAACACAAAGAACTGCCTGCTCAGTAACGGCAGCGCACAGACATAACATTTCTCCCCGGGCTCTACAATCGCATACCGGTGGTCCAGCCCTGCAATGTCGAGCTTGATATTCGCGGCGGTCTGGGAGGACTCGTCCATTTCCTTCTTTAGGGAGTCGATGTTCCGGGAGTAGTCCTCCAGCGCGGTGCAGATTTCCTCCTTGAAGTCGTCGATCACCACAAAGTCCGGAAAGAAGGGGATTAGGTCTTCTATCCGCAGGAGATCGCTGCACTTCTTCAGGAAGTCGATCGCGGTCTTGATGCCGTTCGACTGACTGATGACCTTCTTCGCAACCGCGAGCCAGAGCTTCTTGCGAAGCTGAGGGTTGTCCATCGGCCTGTCTGCTATCAAAGATGCGAGGTCGATCTCGTCGTGCGACAGCGCGAGGTCCACGGCCTGCAGGTACTGCCCCATGTTGGTATAGATATGAACACACGACAGCACGCGCTTGTGCTGGATGCACAGCCGCAGCGCGAAGTCACGGTCGAAATGCGGCTCGTCACCCTGCGACTCTAGGTATGCCAACAGAGCCGATTCGTCGCGGGACGGGTGGCTCGCGTACATCGACACGAGGGTGTTGTGGACTGCTGCATCGGTCGAGTTGAGCTGGTTGACCACGTACAAAAGATACCGGACGGCCTGGTTCTGCGCCAGCGGACCCTTGTAGGTGCGGTCGTACTCAAGGAGGGCCGGGATCAGACTCCGCGGGTCGAGGTTCGACTGCCGCATGAGGATCTCGACAAGGTCCGTCGAAGCATTCGTCATCAGCACGCTGCTGAATCTGTAGAAGACGGCCGGGTCCCTCTGCTTCTTGAGCACATTCAACGTCTCGGGCCATCTTTCCCGCTGAACCCAATACGACAGGACGTAGTTGTAGTCGTCTACCGCATTTGCGAAGAACAGCAGCTCATCCTCGCGGCCGTGGCTGCTGATAATGTCGTAGACCGTCTTCTTGTCCAGGTCCGCCTTGTGCCTGGTGACAAAATCCTGGTATTCACTCCGGACGGTAGAAAGTTGCTCTTGCGTCTGTGTGGGATTCAAGTTCTCCGTCAGCTCCGCCTTTGTCACGATCGTGTCGTCCAGGGTATTCAGCTTTGCCATGAAGATCTCGACCAGCCAGGTCGCGATCATGATACGCTGCATGACCGCCGTCTTCTTGAACGTGCCCATCTTGGTGAGTAGGTATTTTCTCAGCGCTTCATGCTGCCCGTTATCGAGGAACGTCAAAGCAACTTCCTCAAAAGGCTTGCTGCTCTTGCCGTACACGCCTGCGGCATCGGCATACAGCCCTTTGCTGATCAGATAATCACCACTCGCCTTCGCCACGGTGTCCTTCTGAGCGGGCGTGTGTGCATACTGCAGCGCCGCGTCGAACTGCTGCTGCTCGAGCATGATCTTCCAGATATCCCGATCCTCGTCCCTGACCACGATCTCAAAGATCTCCTGCGCCGTGAAGAGCCAGAACGTGTTCTTCTGCAGGTCAACACACAGCCCGACCGCCCGCTGTCCCTGGTCAAGGATCAGCTGATCGTACACCTGCGCGCCCGTGAGCCTGTTCGCGGCCACGACGCGTCCGCCGAGCAGCGCAATGACATGCCATTGCGTCAGAGCTATCGCCTCGATGTTGTCCACTGTAGACCGCCTCCTGGTGGCCGGGTCCGTCGAGGCAGCGAGCTGCGCCCTTGACAGCAGCTTGGACTCGCCGAATACTTTCGCACCGAGATCTGTACCCTGCTGCGGGCTGAGCAGGAGCCTCCCACAGAACACGCCCTGGGAGTTCAGCCAGGCAAAGGTCCGGTCTGGCGCAGCAGCCTCATACAAGGGCCCCGTCTCGCCAGCCGGGTCGGGCGAGACGACCAGCCCAGACCCTGTCGCGCCCGCCGTCCGTGACAGCTCGTGGGCGACAGGCTGTTCCGCCTCAAACAGCCGCGTGTAGATGGACCCGGAGCCCTCGCCGCGCCCAACCTTGCCGGTCAGGTGGTACAGCCGCGTCTGCGTCGCGACCATGACCCTCCGGACCTCGGCACGACCAGGCAAGACGTCCACCCAGAGACCTGTGACAGGGCCGTCCGGTATCTTCTGCAGGACCTTGAGGAACTTCTCTTCTTTCCGGTAGAACTCGGTGGTCGTCTCGATGTAGGCTTCATAGACGTTGCCGTCGCTGGCGCCGAGCAGGATCTCACGCGTCGAGGCGGTGGGGAGGGCGGGGTTCCAGGCTACGCACTCGAGCGAGACGCCACGGAGGCGGGCGAGAGGCCGTGGGGTACGGGATTGCGAGTGGAGGTAGTAGTTCTCGCCGAGGGAGGTGCAGATGATGAGGTGCGAGGCGGTGGGATCGAGGAACATGCGGCGGATGACGCCCGCCTCGGAAGGTCTCTTTGGGAGGTCGATGTCTGTAGATTGGAGCCCATCGTCAACACTCAGTCTCTCAAAGACAAAAGATAAAGCGTGGCACATGCACAGCCGCCTGGAATGATGTATGCTGCAGTCGTCCGTCCGCCCTCAGCCTTGAGCGCACGCGAGTGGACATACCGTCAATATCCTCGGGTCTTTCCAGGTCGATTCTCAAGATCCTCCCCGTCGACAATGCCAATATCAAGACATTATTTGCGACCTGCGCAGCCACGAAGTCGGCTGAGATCGAGAAGGCCAACTGCACAGGCTCGACGTTGAAGATGGGCAGCTGGCCCAGCCCGTTGCTCTCAGCCAGGTCGGCGGCAACGAACCCGCCGCCGTTGGATATCGGTAGAGCCATCTTCTTGAAAAGTACGTCATGAGCGGTAAGACCTCATAGTCACGAGTGTGGTAGTGCCAGAGCTGGCAGGGTCGTCGTCTGTAGAAGGGAGAGAATGAGTGGTTGAGGGGTACCAGTGAGCTGGCCTGGGTAAGTACTTGGAGTACTCAAGGTGAGGAAGGAGGAGCTCTGGTGGTGTTGTTGTTGTCAATTCCATGCAAACCAACAGATAGGCGGGCCAGTTGCCTGCCGACCTGTTGTTGGGGGGAGGGGTAAGGTTCCTTCAGGGGGCAACGTCAGTGGTCTTTAGCCCCTCTAGCCCCTGTGGTGTGTAGCACACGAGGCTCAGTAGCTTGCTTCTACAGCTAACAAGCTTGCTACAGCCCAGGCACGGCAGGGCACAGCACAATCACAGCACATCACGGAGCTGAGACCAACCGAGATGACCAGCACCAAAGGCAGATAGATGTTCAGTCAGAATAATTACCATGATCATATTTCGACTCCATATCTATGGGAGTCCTGATAGTCTAATTCCCACCCCTCTGTTCTTTCTTGTGCGTCAATCCTGCTTTCCTACTTGTGTCCTCCGGCTGTCTGCTCTGCCCATCTTTACCATTCATCCTCTCCCAAGGCGACATTTCATGACTTGAGGTGCAAAGATGGTTTGCTCATCCCTTTTGTCATGGTCCGTCTGATGTTCTCCTTATCGGAGACAATCTCGACACCCATGAGCTCTTAGGCTCAGTGAAGCGTCCGCAGGACTTTTCACCTCGGAGGGGGAACAAACAGTGCCTCAGAGCCCGCAAGGGTATGCCAGCCGACTGTTCCTCCCGCAGGGGCTGTACCGTGCCAGACGGGGGCAGTTCCCCAGCATCCGTAGCGATACTAGAGCCATGCCGCATGAGGCGTGTCGCGCGAGAGCTTTTTCTCCTTGTCTCCAGGCATGCCTCGGCGGCCTCAGTCTACCTCAAAGCTGAATGTAGCCACGACATCCCAGATCCTGCCTTCCTCGTCCCCTTCTCCCCCTCCCTCCCACTCCCGCATCCGTGGGAGAAATTACTTCGAGTGCTTCTTGAAGGCCAACAGCTCGGCCAGACTGGGGACCGGGCATCCGTGTTTCAGGAAGTCATGCTCCAGCAATTCCCGAGCCGACGCTCGGGACTTGACGTCCACACAGAGACACACCGACAGGAAGGCCTTCAACTCCTTGCTCAACTTCTCGGGCTTCTTGAGCCGCGGGGTTCCGTTCGTAGCAATGAGATACAGCGCCTTCAGGGGCTCTTCGTTCAGGTATGGAGGCTCCGATTCGATCATCTCGATCGCCATGATACCAAGCGACCAGATGTCCACCTTAGGGCCATACTCCTTCTGCTTGACCACCTCAGGAGCCATCCAATAGGGCGTGCCGACCATGGTAGCACGCTTTGACTTGCTCTCGGTAAGCTTGGCGCAGAATCCAAAATCGGCTGCAAAGAAAAAGAGAAAGAGAAAAAAAAACAGACGTTAGCAATCTTCTAGGAAGGACGTGAGGGGACGAGGGACGGAAACGCACTAATCTTGACATGGCCTTGAGCATCCAAGAGCACGTTGTCACTCTTGATATCACGATGGATAATGTTCTGCGCATGGAGGTGCTCCAGGCCCTTGCAGGTCTGTAGAGATGCGTTAGCTGTGCCCAAGTTGCGCTGCAATACGGGTGACTCACTTCGAGAGAAATAGTCGAGATCTGCTCCTCCGTAATGACGGGGTTGTTATCGATCACGTCCGTCAACGCTCCGCCCTCCATGTACTCCATGACGACCCACAACTCCTGGTCGCCGTTACGCAGGAACGCATCCAGGAAGTTGACAATGTTCTCGTGCGTGCTGTCCTTCATGACCATGATCTCGTTCACGATGAGTTCCTTTCTCGGCTGGTGCGCGAGATCCATCTGCTTGATGGCCACAGAACTGGTGATGCCCTTCACGTTGGGCAGCTTCGAGGGGTCTCTGACCTTAGCAACGTAGACGGAGCCCGAGGCGCCCTGGCCGATCTTCTTCTGCTTCGCATAGATCGAAGTCGGGTCATCCTTGGAAACAATCTCTCTGAGCTTCTTCATCACGTCGGCCTCCGACATGGTCGACATGCGCACTTCCTGCTTCTTCTCCTGCGTCGTAGGCTTCGCCGTGAGCGCGGCCTCGGCAGCCTTGACGGCGTCGGTCTGCGCATTGTTCTTATTGCCAACATTTAGGGGCTTAACAGCAGGAGCGGGAAGGCGTGATGGCTGTTGAGCCTGCGCGCCATTCGTCCTCTGCTGGGACGAGGCACCGATGCCATTGGGGTAACGGCTGGCTGGGGACTGGGGGGTCTGGTCCTGGCGCGGCCGCTGCTGATCGCGTACAGATGTTGAGCTCTGCTGGGTCTGTATTGAGGGTCGCTGCGCGCTCGAGGATGGTGGTGCGGGGGCTGGTCTCTGGGCTCGCAGATCTGCAGGGTTGGTGGTTTTCTTGGGTGCTGATGGCGCTGGCCGGACGGGGTTGTAGCGATCTTGCTGCGAAGAGCTCGATCCGCCGTACCCGCCCAGCTCCTGCTGCGCGATGGGAACTTTCTTCTGGGGGATGGAAGCATTGTAAGCCTCCATGTCCAACCGATTCTGTTCCTCTTCTCGGCGCCGCGCCTCTTCCTGCTGCTGCCGATACCTGTCCTCGGCGCCGTAGTTGGACGGGGTGCTCTGCATAGGCGGTCGCTGGTCCGGAGGTGAGGGCCTGGGGGGTTGGCTGGGGCTCATGCTGCTCTGGGAGGGGGTCGACGTGTAAGCAGGGCGCTGCTGGGGCGGCTGTGGCGCCTGGCGGGGAGGTGCGATGGACGAGCCCGCGTAGCCCAGCTGCTTGTTCTGCATACTGCTCGGGGGAGGAGTTGGCGTAAGGCTGGGGTACTGGGCAGGATTCTCGGCACGCTTCGTAAGGTCCGAGTAGAAGTCCAGGACCTCAAAGACTGCCTGTGGGTTCCGCTCATAGTCTTCCTTGGTGATAGCCGAGGAGTTGAGCAGCTTGGACCATTCTGGCGGCAGGCCAACGAACTCGCCCGTCTGAGGGTCGAAGCCGACGTGGACAGCATGAGAGAAGTTGGTCGGGTTGCTGACACCACCCATGCCAGGGCACCTGGCATAGATGAAATCTATCCACTCGTAGAGATCGTCGTCGCTCTTGACGCGGATCTGCAGGGACTTGGTCGTTCCATCATCGTCTCCTGGGCTCGTCGAGGTCCCATTAGAGTGCCGCTTGACCTCGAATATCGTTCCCGCGGCCTCGACCCGCCCCACATTGATAACGTCCTTCAGGAAGAGGGTGTACGAGACCTTGCCGCCTTCTTGTTTGTGGAAGTCCAGTGCTTCCTTGCGCAGGACCAAAAACTTCTGCTTCCACGGCTGGATGAAGTTCTTACTCTCCTTGACCTGCGCCCAGCCCTCCTTGATGACCGCCACACCGCCCATGCCGTCATTTCGGTTAGGGTTATTCACGGGCAAGGCTATCGTCGAGCCGCTGTACTGGGTCGGAGTGCGTGCGATAGGATTTAGAGACAACTGCCCCATGCTGTTGGGCAGAGTCGGAGTCTGGGGAGTGTAGTTGAGGCGGGGTTGGGCATTCACGGGTGGCCGAGGCGCAGGGCCTGGGTTCATGAACTGGCCCGAGGTGTACATGCTATCAGATGCAACACTGGTCAGCGAAGTTGTTCGCACTGGGAATGCGGTTCAGGGGCGGGTGGGGGGAGGGGGGGTATCAAAGCGGGCGGTCAAAACGCAGACACTGCCTCTAAGCCGAGCAGAAGACGGAGGTGTCAAGGGTAGAGAGAGCAGTGGCCGCTCGTGCTACAGACATGAACGGGAGATGTTCTGGAAGAGGGGGGGGAGGGGGGAGGAGTTGACACATACTTGGGAGCCGCCATCGTGATTCACTTGACCAAACCAGGCCGATTCGATCTGATAACAGTTCGATGTTGCAGGTCGAGACAGAAGCCGCGAGAAACAGCTGGCAAGGCCAAACAAGGGATGTGTTCGTCGAGACGATTCCTCAGCCTCCTGAGGTGGATCGTCTTCCAAGCTCCCGCCCAGGAGACAAAGCGAGGCTGGGCGTAAGCCGATGGGAAGGAGTCGGCAGTGGTGGGACTTTTCAGGTCTGGAGCGAAAAGGTCACCATCGGGGGAGACAGACAATCCGCAGTCTGAAGATGGACGCCCCTGGAAGCGATGCCCCAAGTTACACAGACGACAGCCAGAAGAGGGGAGGGGGGAGGGCACGGTGCAGTCACCCAGAATTGGGTAGGCCCAGGCCAGGCCGGTTGAGCTCGAGTCTTGATGAGGTGAGGCTGGAGGGACAACAAGCGAAGTGCCAATGATATGGTACACGCTGAAGAGAATCAGATGCAGGTGCAGTGGCGGTTAGATTGTGTCGCGGAGGAAGCGGTTAGTAGGAGGCATGCAGTGCCGCCCGATTGAGCCCGACAAAGACGCCTTCAGATCGATATGCAAATCAAGGCGAGACCAGTCGATAGGAGATGCAGTGCGAACCAGAGTAGGGCGAGGGCAGAACAGATTGTGGTCGACAGCAGTGCTGTGGCTCGCGCGATGTCGTTCTTCCCTTGTGAGAGAGGACGAAGATGGAAGATGAGCGACCGATGGCTTGGTCTGGTCCCTACTTGATGGGTGTTTGGCTCGGGGTCCGGTCCAAGGGTCGGGTACAGTCAGGGGCTGTTTCGCCTTTCTCTTGGGCCACAATTTTCAAGACCCAAGACGCAGGGGTCAAAGGAGCAGAGAGGCAGGACGAGATGAGACAAGGCGGTGACTGCGGGGAGGGAAGGGGGGGTGTGGTTTAGGGGAGGTACTGCGATCGCTGCCGCGGATGACGAGCCCGAGGTGTTTGGGGGGGCCTTTGGTGCTTGTACTGGTGCTGGTGCTAGCTAGTACTGTGTAGTGGCGCTGGTACTGATGGTGCTGGTGCTAGTCAGTGGTCAGCAGCGGTCAGCGCGTTGTTGTTGTTGTTGTTGTTGTTGACGGTAGAAGGTTTCCACAAGGCTGCATTCAATGCAAGATGAGCTGGACAAGCAGTAGAAGAAGAGAACAGAATGAAACAATAAAACACAACTGAAGAGCTCCAAAATCTCTCGAGATCTAGATGACTGCAGGAAGACGAGTAAGCCTGCCTGGTGAGGTTGTCTGTCTGTTGTTGGTTGGGGAGGGGATGCGAGAACTGTCCTGCAGCAGTGGTCCAAATTAAGGTGAAATAGGTAGGCTCCCAGGGTGGAGATCTGGAGGGGGCACAAGAAAACGGGTGGCCCCATCGATAGCGTATTGAGCTCTGTGGGCTGGTGCGTTGGCTGGTGGGCTGGTGGGCTGGTGGGCTGCTGTGCTGGTGCATTTCTGGATCGGTTGGCGGCGGGTGTCGGGAGGGAAGGGGGACATGAATGGCACCTCAGCATTGCTAGGGATGGCAAGGACAGCTCACACACCCCTAGGTGTATATTAGCTTTTGCTGGACCTCAGATCGGAGCTAGATACCTAGAACCACCAATCCCCCAACACTGTTTGACCCAATCTTGTTGCGCAAAATCCGATTCGACCCTCAACAAGCTCCAGCCAAACATACATTGTTCTCAACCACCAAGGCCTATATCCAGGCTAATGAAGCGATTGCACAGCTATAAAGCAGTTATCTAGCCATCTCAGTAAGTAGTTAAGGTTAGTATGCAAGCACTAAAAAGGATGGCCACCTCTAGTACAAGCTGAAAATGATGTGGTCTATCTATATAAAACATCTTGGATCTTGCACATTTAGACCTGGAGAAAAAGACCTCGTCACAAAATACTTCTGCAATCCACCACACCTGACATAGAGCATTGACTATTCTGTATGGCCATGGCCAGCAAACCGTTCTGAATTACCTCACAGCTTGCCTACTTAAGTACTCATCTCAATTGCCTGCTGCTATAAATGCATTGTCCATTTAAGACTTGACGTCACTATTACAGGCAATATCACAAGGACAGTCACAACCATAACACGCCTTCCTCGATATCACCAAGCCTGGGGAGCACAGGCCCCCCGCAGATTCTCTACAACACCTCGAGCCCCGCAGCAGGAAAGACAAAGAAGCAAACACTCGCACCTTTTGGAGCCTCAGTCCTGACTTTCTGCCGCCGACACCTCGTGGGTGACAGGCCGCGGAGGGTCTACAGTCGTTCCCGTTTATCTAGCAGCATTCCCCATCGTCACTATGGCGTCGAGCTGCTTTCAAGTTCCACCGTTCCCAAGACTGAACTCACCAGCATCGGCGTCGACACCAACATCAGCGACGCAATCCGAGACTACTGCAACCACTCCCCCACCTTTTTCTGAACTGAGGGATTCACCAACATCATCATCAAGTCCTTCTGAACCAATGCCTTTACGAATACCGTTCACAACTCCTGACGACCTTTTCAAGCAGCTCGACTGCATTCAAGGGGATTTCGTCATTGTTACGAGTATGTTGATGTTTCAAAATTATGTGAGGCTTTACTAATTTATCTCTTAGATGTTTCTTCTCAAGCCTACATTGCACTCGACAAAGAAAGAGATGCCCATCGTCGCAAATTCCGATTCCGACGATACTATGCCAAGACAGAAATCCTCATCATCGTTGTTAAAACCAGAGAACATGAATTGCTTCATGCTGGAATCTACGATCGAACTGTTCGTCAATTGAATGGAATGGGTTTATTCGACAGCTGGGTACCAATTCATAGTACAACATTTCGAGAAAAAGGCCATCCTAATGGCGATGGCGGTGAAGGCGACTCTGCTGGCGGCCCACGCCCAGATCGAAACAAGCCTGAGGCGTGGCCAACATTGGTCATCGAGGCAGGAGTATCGCAATCGATGGCGCAACCATGACTGGATATGAATTGGTGGTTCCAAGCGTCCGAACATGAAGTCAAGATTGTGATCATCATCAAACTGTATCGCAACCGCAACCAAATTGTTCTCGAGAAATATCAAGAGACTCCTGCACCTTCTCGACCAGGAGCGATGACAACCCGCTCTTCATCGCAAACGAACAGGCTGTCGCCGGAATTGCAACAAAGGATCAGCATCACTCGAAATGATGGAACGGATGATGGAACGCCGTCAACGTATAAGGTCGCTAGGGGCGCGTTAATTCTCAGCTTCCGACTTCTGTTTTTGAGAGATCCGGGCCCTGGCGAGGAAGACGTCGTGTTGGATGTCCCGGAATTACAAACATATGCAGCATTGGTCTGGGAAGCACTTGGAGGATAGAGGCATGTTGGGAGCGTGGGTTTGGTGGTTGAATCCGGCGCGGTGATAGTGATTTCGAAAGAGAGACGTGTCTTATTGCTCGATACTATACTATACCGCCTCCTTGCTGAAGAGGCATACAACAGGCAATCAATCAAATACCTGAATCCCCCCCCTCCCCCTTTTTTCCCTTCTCCATCTAACTCTGCCGAGAGAACGCCGTAGAAATCCAATCAAGAAAGCCTTAACCTGTCTCATTCCTTATTCCCATTCCCATTCCCAAACCCCTTGAGATCCCCCTCCCTTCCCAAATCCTGTGCTCGTCCATGATTGATAACATCAACAACAACTAGTTTTCTTTTCTCCCCTCAAGAGACCTGGAAGGTCTTGCCGTTGGACCCGTTCAGGTCGCTGACCTTGCGCTTCTTGGGCTGTGGCACGTCGGTCACAGGCTCCTTGTCGGAGATGACATCGGTGCCGGAGACGACGGGGAACGGCGACAGGACCTTGGAGATGTCACCCCACCAGTTCTCGCCGAAGCGGCGATACCAGTCGACGGTGATGCGCAGGCCGTCGGCAAAGGAGGTCTTCTGGTCCCAGCCGAGCTGGCGCAGCTTGGTGCCGTCGACGGCGTAGCGGTGGTCGTTGAAGGGGCGGTCGTGGGTGTACTTGACCCACTTCTGAAGCTCGTCCTGGGAGTCGTGGGGGATGCCCATCTCGGCGAGCAGCTTGCTGCACAGGGTCAGGTTGGAGATCTCGTCGTAGGAGCCGACGTTGTAGACCTGACCCATCTGGCCCTTGTGCAGGATGGTGTCGAAGGCGTCGGCCGCGTCGCCGGCGAAGAGGTAGCGGCGGGTCGGGCTGCCGTCGCCATGCAGCACGACGGGCTGGCCGCGGTTCAGCAGGCAGCTGAACTTGGGGATGATCTTCTCCGGGTACTGGTGGGGGCCGTAGACGTTGTTGCTCCGCACGATGATGACGGGGAGCTTGAAGCTCTTCTGATACGAGTGCACGAGCATCTCGGCGGCGGCCTTGGAGGCGGCGTAGGGGTTGGTCGGGGCGAGGATGCTGCTCTCGAGGAGGTCATCGTCGTCGTCCTTGACCTCGCCGTACACCTCGTCCGTCGAGATGTGGATGAAGCGCTTGATGCCCACCTTTTTGGCGCTCTCGAGGAGCACATGCGTGCCGTACACGTTGGTGTGGGTGAAGCCGTACGAATTGCCAAAGCTGAGGTCCACGTGTGACTGCGCCGCGAAGTGAAAGATGGTGTCGATGTTGTGCCGCTCTAGGCAGCCCACCACCTCGTCCGGGTTGGTGATGTCGCCCTGGTAGAAGGTGAAGTTGCGCTTGTCGTTGAGCATGCGCGTGTTGTTGAGCGACGAGCAGTAGTCCAGCTTGTCGAACGAGACGATGTTGTACGCATGGGGGTACGTCAGCGTCAGGTGGCGGACGAGCCAGCAAGCACTTTATCCTCACTTTGTTAGCACGTGTTCCCTCTCTCTCTCTCTCTCTCTTTCCCCCCTGCTCTCAAATACCCATTACCACGCCTCCCAAAGGAAGGATGTGTAAATGTGAGCTTGAGTGCAGGGGATTGATTGAGTGAGCCAAAGGAGCAAGCCAGCCACTTACATGAAGCCAGCTCCTCCGGTGATCATGATATTCTTCACATCCGGGAGGGGCTCAAACTTGGTGCTCCCCGTCAGGACAGGTGCCTCCTTCCAGACGCCGTAATCTTCAAAGAAGCTGGGCCGCCGGCCATTTGTCCCTAGTAAGTCCTCGGCGGATCAGCATGTTGTGCTCAGCTCGAGTGTGGCATCGTTATCATCACCAGAATGGGAGGTGACCACAAACCATTCAAGCCATTAGAGTGGCCATTGGCGCCGATTCTAGGACGGGTGCCGTTTGATGAGGTCGCCATGGTTCTGATTCCCAATTCGAATAAATAAATAGAAGGGGGTAAGGAAAGAATTTTTTGATTGTGGTGATACGCAGAGATGAGAGGGAGAGAGGGGGGAGAGAAAGTGTGTATTTGCAGGAAAGGCTGGCTATTTTGCGGCAAGGCGTCGTTGTAGGGAGCAGAGACCCTCAATCAAGTACGAGCTGGTGAGACTAGATCCGGAGCAAAACAGCTCAGCTGATGGACCTGATTCACAACATGAAAACAAAAAAGGCAAAAGAATAAGAAGAAGGGGGAAAGGAAGAAGAAGAGGAGGAGGAGGAGAAAAAAAAGGGCCGTCTCTCGATCGCCGTTTGCTTTGCCTCCCTGAGCTGAAAGTACCAACACCTGATCGAGACTGGTGTGTTTGTCTGTCTTGTCTCTAAACTCACCCGCAAGGGAGACAGACACAGGAGTTTGTTTTGGTCGTTTCCAAATCAAGTCAATCAATTCCAGCGGGGGGACTCTTCTGGTCCGAGCAGATGGGCAGCAAGAGGCAAGCTTCGAGGCCGCGATCCAGCAAGGGAGACTGCAACAACAAGTGGGTATCCCAAGAGATTAATTATGTTTCTGGCGGCGGAACAAAAAAAAGTTTCTGGCTGAAAACTAGATTCCCTCTGCTCTTTTATGTATGTACTGTATACTGTACGGTTTCAATGCGGCAGAGGGCGAGAACACGCTGGCATGGTCATGTCTCGAAGGCAGATTCGAGAAAGAGGGTCCGGGGAAGTCTAAAAAAGCTGCGCGGGTTTTTAGTGGCATTATTTCCCTTCCACTTTCCAGTATATGCCCTGATACCATAGTGCTATCCACACGCTATGGTATAGTTGCACTATGGGAAGAATCTCCCGCCTACAGGGGGATCCCCCCCCTCCATCTTTCTTCTAGTGGAGCCTACAGAGGTCCAAGTGCTGCCCTGCCGAGGCCATGTACCGGTACTTCCTGGTTAATTCTTACCACTACCAGCCCAGTGCAGTGTGCAGTTCGACACAACAGCTATTCTGTCTTTTCCTACTGTCGGATAAATCGTTCATCTCCATGAAAATGTGGCCCTAAGAAGCAACGGACTTTGTGGCAGAGTTCAGCTAAGCCCGGCCCAGCCCAGCCCACAGCCCAGCTCATCTCATTGTCATGGCACGCGCATGCGCAACTATTCCCAGAGCCTCGTGAGTCTGGATTAACGCCACATGGTGCGAGTAGACCAGCCTCTAGAAGGTCGCCCCGCCGTACTATGATGGTAGGAGGGGAGAGAAAGAGAGAGCATAGGGCCATAGACATACTATGAGTGAAAAAGAATTGCCAGCTGAGAGCGAGAGGACCAGACCTCGACATCGGCCGGCCCGCGCGCGCGGCCCACATCCCTTCATCGTCAGTCATTCACTCATTCATTCAATGCAAGGGACAGACAGACATCCCACAGCTCGGCTAGTCAGCCCAGTCTTTTGCCAGCCCAAACGACCTGCCACCCAAACCCCAACTTGTAGCCATTGTATTGCATATTGCGCCCCCCCCCCCCCAGCAGATAACCCCCTCAAAAAATGACGAGGGTCAACGCAAGCAAACGGCGTCCGAACAATTGTTCCCTGGAATGCGCCGATCACAGGCAGCTCTCTCGCTCTCTCATCTCCTCCAGTCACGGTGAATAATCTTGAAACGTGACAGAGGGAAAGGGGGGCCTCCCCAGAAATGATCCATCCCCTGTCCATTTGGCCCTTGACACACTATCAGTACATACCTAAGCAGTGTACGCGGCACAGCGGTGAGAAAGAAGCAAAGAAGGGAGTCAACGGGTTAGACAAGACTGTCTCTGTTTCTTGTTTTTGTCTCTTGCCTATCAAAAACACAAGGGAGGAAGAGCACGCGTCGACAGCCCCCGTCAAGGTCCTCCCTTCTCTCGCGTGTGGCCCTCTCGTTCCTGGCGTCTCGAGACACATGTCATCCATCTTGGCCCCGGTCTCAGCCGTCGGGACCGTCCTAGCTGTGCCCGTACCACGTCGCCGTTGTCGTCGCCGGCGGCGGCAGAAACGGTTTTCGGTGTTTCGTCGCAGGTGCACAACAAGACACAGACACACACACACACACACAGAGAGAGAGAGAAAGAGAGAGAAAAGAAACGACATCTCACCCATGATATTGCGCAAACATCACTCTCGGCGGTGATACTCGCTCGATTAAGCAGTCCCTGCACGGATCTACGACAGAGGCGTCGTCAACCTACCCCACACACATGACGCACACTGGCTCTTGCAGGGTGCCATCACGGCACACTTGGGGCCGATCGACGTGCGGTAAGGTGGTACTGTATAAAAAGATCCAAAAGGCGTGGCAGTGTGTGGTGTGGGGCCTTTCGGTGAAGGGGCCCCTGGATTGTCTGAGGAGGTTTCGTGGTCCATCCACGGGCAATGATATTACTATGATGAGACTTTTTATGTGCACACACTGCCCCAGATGTGTGACGGTTCAAGTCAGAGTTTACACACAGTTGACACGACAGCCAGCCGGTTCGAGTTGTTAGTCACCTGCAGGCCAAGCAAACCCACGTTGCCTGGATCAGATACTATTAGATCATGATACATAGTAGCACACAAGAAATTCCTGCTGTGCGTGTGTGTGCCATGCCACGGCAGATCGATCAGGAACGGGGGGAGAGGGTCCACTCGTACCAGCGGTTCCCCTCCCTTTTCCTTTTCTTCCGGAGGAGTAAGTAGTACTTGCGCCCCCTGCCTGCATCTGATTGATTGAACGTACCATAGTACATACATAGTAATCAATCAACAGTGTACAAGCCGCTTTGGCCGGTACTGGTCTGGAGACGAAAAAAGAAAGGAAAAAGAATATGTACAGTATTAATGAGGGGGGCCAAGAAATGCAAGACTGCGCGGGCCGTCCCACGAAGGGGGGGGGGGGCTGATGAGGGCCCAACTTTTAACACATCATCTTACAATAGTACGGTATATCAATAGTATACATAGATATATCCCTCTCGAGGCGAGAGTGGCGGGCTGAGGTGCTCGCTTGACTGCAGGTTCCCGCTTGGCAGGTCTCGTCGAGGTCGCTGCGTGTTGCCCTGGGCCCTGAGCGACGACGTACGCGGTGTAACATTTTCTAATTGTCTTTTGGGCCCCCACACCTACTGGCAAGGCAGTTTCCCCGTGGAAGATTTCTATGACGAACAACAAATTTCCCCTTTCGCTCTCCCAAGACATGAGGTGTGTAAGGAGGAGGGTCGCAGAACAAGGAACGTACCTCTGTTCGAAGGAAGAGGAGAAAAAAGAAGAAAGAAAAAAAGAGGGCCTCGAAAGCATAATTGAAGAGAGGGGCGCACGCGTCTTTCGTGGCTGGCGCTCTCGTATATCGCCAGCTGTGTGATTTCCCTGACCGTGCTCGGGAGCGCGCGCGGCTGACGAGGAGGGTGACCCAGCAGGACGTAGTAGCTTTGCGCGGCGGGGGGAAGAGGGGGCGGTGGGAACCATTGGCTCTGGTCGAGCTCGGAGGGAGAGCTCGGAGGAAGGAGAAAGCAAGGGAGGGAAAAGAAAAAAAAGAAGAAAAAAAAGACAAACAAACAAAGAAAGAGAAAAAAAGAAGAAGAAAAAAGTTTCAACGTGAGCACGAGCCAGACACGAAGAGAGGTACCACTTCTTTCTCTGCGTCAAATGCATCTAGACTTCCGATAGGCTCGAGTTTTGGTCTCTGTCTGCGGAGTCTGGCGTCGCCTTGGCAGCGCTATTCAGACCCTCCCTGCCTGCCTTGCTTGCCTTGCTTGCCTTGCTTGCCCGGACGCGACGAGGCTGTGTGTGTGGCTTATTTATTTTATTTTTCTTCTTTCCCTTTCTTCCTCTCTCCTCTTTTCTCTTTCTGTTTACATACTACGCACTATATGGTCAAAGCTGCATGGGAATAGGGCCAGGCGACAGGGGAAGGAGGGATGGGGAACTGCGCGCTTCCTCGATCGGACACGACACATGTTCTCTTGGTCGCTAGTTTCAGGCTGAAAAATAAAAGGACAGGGCATTTTATCAGGGTTGATCCTCGGCACCCAGAGAGACTGGTCTCAACCATTTCCCCCCTCCTCTCTCTCTCTCTCTCTTTGTCCGCCCGCAAACAGGAGAGAGAATTGGATGAGATGAAAGGAAATAAAGAATTACTTGCCACTACAGTAGTACGTAGTAGTATCTGAACAGATGGCGGGTTCTGGTTTCGTGTATCGGACGAGGCTAGCCTTGTGAGACGAGGGTGGTTACGCCCTGTCACGCCTGTACCGTCCAAAGCTTGGAGGTCGGTCTCGAGGTACCCAGGCACTCCAGGCACGCCAAGGGCCCACTGTGTTAAGTAGTCTTGTCGTCCCACTGCAGGTACCAAAGCACTTTAGCACCATAGTAACAATGGGTCCATCTTTCAGGGCAAGTCGCAACATGTGAATCGGCAACTTTTTTCTTTCTTTGCTTTTCTTGCTCTCTCACGTGATGAAAATGGAAAGGGGGGGGAAAAGGCCGAAGGCCCACCACGAGAGCCCTCGGAGAAGAGACGGGAAAGGGCAGGGGAGGAAACAAAGAAAAGAAAGTCTAAATCAAAAGATGATCGCGTCTGATCTCGCGCTGGCATGAGAGACAAATTGATAAGGGATATGGAAAGGAAAGAGGGGGGGGGGTGTTTGGGTTGTTGGGCAATGGACCGTCTCGTTCCAAGAGGGCTGGCTCAAAGGACAGACAGAGAGATGTATCGATACGTCTGGGCATCCCTGCTGCTAAGGGTCCTGCCCCTTCTCCTTCTGATCCTGACTCTTTCCTTCCCTTCACCCTCGTACCTCCCCCCGGGTCGTCTCATTCCCCACTGGCTCCAGGGCTATTCTAAACGCCATCGCCTGCAGGGAGGGCGCGTCCCATCATGGTCCCCTGCGCAAGGGAATTAAAAAAAAAAAAGAAAAGAACGGAAGAAAGAAAGAAAGAAAAGAAAAAAGGACACGAGCGCAGACCATCGATAACCGGATCGAGTGCCGACCACGTAAACCGTATTGCGCACTCTGCATACCATCCCAGTTGTCTCCAAGGTGGTCACAACCCAACGAGCTTCTCTTCTCTGGTCAAGATCGTCGTCCTAGCCCAGTCCACCCCCCCCTCCTCCTCTTTGTTTCTCCGTCTTGATCCGCGTCACCTTTCCCCGTTTTCCTACACCCTCACATGTTGTTTTTCCATGCACATGTCGGCGACAAGAAAAACGACCTCGGTGACCATTGCACATGCATGCATGCAGCAGCAGCGGCAGCGATCTACTGGATATTAGCTTGGTTCCTGGGGCCATAATAGTCTGGCTCAACCCGCCCGCCCCAAGCCACCCCATCCCATTCCTCACCACCACCCGCGCCTCGCCCGCCCTCTCCCCACCGTTCGCATTTAGCTTTTTGGTTTCCGCATTCGGTACGAGTCGATCGCGCAGGCCACTGTTTCACTCCCACCCAAGACGTGGTCACTCCTGCTTCAAGGCTTTATGTGTTCTTCTCCTCCCTTTTCTTAAACACTCCCTCTAGTCCGCCTTGACTGGTGTTGCTCTGTCTATCTATACTCTCATCCGAGCATATCTTCTCCCCCCCCCCTTCTGTCTCTCGTCTTATCTTCATTACATCCTACCCCCCTCCCCAACTCACACTACTTTCTGGGCTTACGTCGTTCACCCTCTCGCCCTCTGGCCGGTCTCCGCCTGCTTCACGGCCTACTACATCTTCATTACCACCACCACCACCACCACCACCACAAATTTACTCAGCAGCAGCCATGTCTTCAGAAGACGGTCGGTCCGAAAGGGCAGGCTCCATTGCCTCGTCCCACACCGAGGCAGGTAGCCATGAGGAGTACAATGAGAAGTCGGTCTACATCCGCGATGACGAGAGCCTCTCAAACCTGAAATCTCCCACCGTGTACCAGGACAGCACCCACGGTGATGAGATCCAGGAGGAGGACGAGGAGCTGCTCGCCCACCAGCCGGAGAAGCCAGAACCAGCAAAACCCTCGGCAGCCTCTGGTATAATATGGATCGCCGTGAACACACTGGCCACTGTCGGCATTGTAAGACTCTTGTCTCTCCCATCTCTCGCAGCAACCGTCTCTACTTTGTTTAGAGCGCAACGTTGGACGGAGAGGCTAGGCTTTGGTTGCGTTGCGTTGCGTAAGATCTCGGCTGACACTGCATCTCTCTCCCTCTCTCCCCCCACTAGGTCTTCACCAACAAGGCCATCTTCTCGGACCCGTCCCTGAAGCTCGCCCAGCTCACCTTTGCAGCGTTCCACTTCTGCATCACATGGCTCACCCTCTTCATCCTCTCGCGCCAGAGGTTCGGCTACTTTGAGCCCCGGAGGACGTCTATCCGCGCCATCTTCCCGCTCTCTGTCGCCATGTCCCTCAACGTCATCCTGCCCAACCTGTCACTGGCCTTCTCCAGCGTCACTTTCTACCAGGTCGCCCGCATCCTCCTGACGCCCTGCGTGGCCCTCATGAACTTTGTCCTCTACAAGGCCACCCTCCCGCGCAACGCCCTCGTCGCCCTGGTCCCGGCCTGCTTCGGCGTCGGCATGGTCAGCTACTACGACAGCCTCCCTGCCGCTGACGCCAGCGTCAAGACCACGAGCGGCCTGGGCGTCATCTTTGCCTTCTCCGGCATCTTTGCCTCCTCCCTGTACACCGTCTGGATCGGCGCCTACCACCGCAAGCTCCAGATGAGCTCCATGCAGCTGCTGTTCAACCAGGCCCCCGTCTCGGCCTTTATGCTGCTCTACGTGATCCCCTTCGTGGATACCTTTCCAGTGTGGAGCGAGGTGCCGCTCAATCGATGGGTTATGATTATGATTGTAAGTTCTTTGGAAACCCACTTCCCTGTGGAAGAAAGAAAGGAAGAAATAAAAATAAAAAAGGGGGGGGGAGGGGGATTTCCCAAATTTAGTGTTGCATGTGGCAGATTGACTGACTCGGGAAATTTAGTCTGGTGGCTTCGCCGCGCTCATCAACATTTCCCAATTCTTCATCATCGCACAGACCGGCCCTGTATCGAGTACCGTCGTCGGCCATGTCAAGACGTGCACCATCGTTGCGCTGGGGTGGATGACCTCGGGCCGGGCGATCGGGGACAAATCTGTGATGGGTGTCTTTGTTGCTATCGGGGGCATCATCGCGTGAGTGGATCTCTTCTGATTAGATCAATGTCGCGACTTTCGTCATGCTAACAAAATGCGTGTCTGTGCAGTTACTCGATAGTCATGCTGAAAGAGAACCAGAAGAAGCAGGGTCAGGGCGTCAAATGAGTACTGTTGCCCTCCCTTGGCTTGTTCTTTTTCTCCTTTCTGCATTATTTTTTACAACATATACATATATCAAGATATATAGCGCAATGATACATGAAATCTTTTCCCCACCATCTACTGGGCCACATAAATATTTTTATTTTTATTTTCTTATACATACGTTTTTGGATGTATGGATTTTGATTCTCTACTATGGGACAAGTAAAACCTTCCTAAAGGCCAGGGGGGAATCGTGATTTCTAATTGCGGATGAAGACCAGGTAGGAAAATACACCTTCACAAGCAAAGGCAGCTGGGCCAAGAGGACCTCATTCTCATCGACTTCCCCCCCCCCTCCCTCTCCTCCCATTTCTTTGTTGTGCGTTGACTTCGAACTAAAAACAAAGTGACTCCATACTGTGTCCTCTCCCCCCCTCTCACATGTCCTCCTCCCTTGGTGGTTGCGAGCTCTCTACGCTATGACCTATTACCATTGTACTGCTGCTGCTGCTACTACATATACTAGTGACTACTACTAATTACTATTCATCCCTGCGTGGCGTGCAAGTCTAAGTTAGGGGCCTGGCTATGGGGAGGCCCGACTATTTGGTAGGTTACCGTACTTGTACGCCGCCGCCGCCGCCAAGACCTCTCAGCTGAAGTTAGGAATACCCACCCACACACAGGCACAGGGCTGGCCTAGGCGGCCGTCCCGGGATATAACTTTTTTTTTTCTTTCCCCCCTCTTTCCTCCCTCCTTTCCTCCTCTCCTCGGGGAACATTTTAGAACTTTATTCAGGCAGCCACAGCGGGACTATAAACGCCACACCACGCGAGCAAGTTGTTTGCTAGTCTGGGATAACCCACTTTGTATGTGTACGTACAGACGAGAGAGAGAGGAAGAAGATCCTCCATAGGAGAGGAGGTCCATAGGACGAGGAGAGGAAAGTGTCCCGGAAGATGGGAAAGCACTTATTAAAAATAAAATAAAAAGTGAGTGGATGGATGGCACCAGGACAACAGGCACGGCACGGCACACAAGATAGACGTGAACGACGGACGGGGACAAAATGTACCTAACCTAACTTTACTTTTTCAACCCAGACGAACCCCTGCCGCTTGCTGGCCGAAAGCAGAAAGAGCTGGACCGAAAAGCCTGAACGCGTTTCTCAAGAGAACCCCCTTCCTCCTCGTGGCCTGGGTGGGTCTAGACTACGTCCCGATCTTTACCATGTAGCTGGACCTACGGGTGGAGATCCCGTCCAGGTCCAGAGGGTCGGTCGTTCTAGAGCGCAGCAGTTGCTGCCTCGGTAAGGTTGAGTGAGGATGGGAATAAGGGCTATTGGGCCAGGTACGAATGAAAGTACAAACGCGCTTTGGGTCAATTGGGTATCTGGGTTGGGAGGGGGAAGAGGAAGACGGTGCGCCTCGCCCTGTAAACTCTGAACCTGACCCTCCCTCGGCCTTCTCCTGACGTAGGGGGAATAGACATAGGCAAAGGTATGTACGGTACTGACTGACTGGCTGGCTGGCTGGCTGGTTGTAATGACCGTGTGTATCCCACACGAGCTCCCTTTCTATGGCATAGCAGCAGACAGACAGACTACTACAGGTTGAACCGCGTCCGCGTCTTCTCCATCTTGGCCTTCCATTCCCACGACAGCGCGTCCTCGCCTTCGCTGCCGGCCCGTCCGATGCCCTTGTCCACACGGCGGAGTTTGAGGGTGCACCGGGGCTGTACGAGGTCAGTCAGTTAATGAGCTGCGTGCGGGAAAACAAGAGAAGTGGCCCCCTCCTACGAAAAAAATAGAAACGACTTTTTTGAGAGAGAGAAAGGAAAAAGGAAAAAAAAAAGGGGGGGGGGGCGGTTATCAGTATAGACTTACACCGAGCTCCTGAAGACCAACCCTAATGCTTTCAACACCTTTCAACTCCTTACCGTCGGCAGCCTGGACGCTCTTCTCTGTCTCTCTCTTGTCACGAAAGATGTATCTGTGACGCCGAAGGAAGATATAATCGCCTGCAGATTAAGGTAGAGGGGGGGGGGTATTAACATGTCATGCTCTCTAGTGTATTATTGATGAGGAGGTCTTTGAAGAGGGGGCGCGCACGTACGCTGGTTGTGTAATGTCACCACCTGCCTCGCCTGGATGTCCGGCTGTGGGGGGAACAGCGTCTGAAAGCTCTTGGCCGCGAGCAGGCCAAGGCTGCTCTTGAAGTTGTTGAGAAGCAGCTCCGGGTAGAACTCGTCCTGGGCGTTGCCGTGGCCGGGCAGTTTGGAAGCCGGTATCCAGTTGTTGACAGAGTACGTCAGTGTCGGGCCGTGGGGAAGATGGACAACGGTGAGCCTGTTGGGCTTCTTCTGGTCCTCGTTGAGCACCAACACGGTAGTGTAGTCCCGGTTCGAGGCAAAGCGGCATATCTCCCTGACGCTGTACTTGTGCCCGTATCGGTGCGCAGACCTTCGTATGTACTCGGAGTTGGGGAAGAGCGACATGAGGATCTCGGCCTCCTTGTGTAGGGTCGAGTTGATGGATGTCGTGATCAGGACCTTGGGGACCCTTGGGGGCTCGTCGTTGAACAGGCTCGGGAACTTGGCAGAGAGCACGGCGGGCGTCATGTCGAAGTTGGTGCTCGTCGTGGAGGGGGCGACACTCGACTGCCTCTGTGATCGCTTGGCGTGCATCTTCTCCATGAGCTTCTCCGCAGCCTCCCTATCTGCCTCGTTGTCGTCGTCGTCGGATCCCAGCATGCTGTCCGCCTCGTCATCGTCGTCCACCTCCTCCTCATCCTGCTCCCCATCCATCTCAGCGGCGGCCTGCGCCTCCTCTTCCTCCTCTAGCTTCCGCCTCTTGACCGCCACGATGTCGGCGCTGGTGTATAGACTGTCCTCGTCGCCGTCGTCCCATACCCGCTTCTGGTCGATGGTCTTGGTCTGATTGCGAGCGAGGCGTTCCCTCTTGAGCTCCGGGTCCCTAGCCTCCTCCTTCCTCCGGCGCATGCGCTCCTCGCGCCTGGCCTTGCCGGATGTCCTCTTATTCTGCACATGGAGGTCCTTGCGCCGTAGCTTATTGCCCGGTATGTTGTTGGTGGAAGGCATTTCTTATGGTCTTCTCACGGGAAGAAAGGAGAGAGAGGGAGGGAGGGAGATAGTTGGGTGTCTGCTTGGAATCTGAGAAACTACCATTGGAAAAGTGGTTAGCATGTGAGAAGTTCTCGAAATTTTGGCGGGTCCAAAATGTTTTATCGGGATAAGTATCTTTTTTGGCTTGCCTGCCGGATGGGTCTGGACCTGTTTCTGGTTTTGGGTTCTGGTGCTGCCCCTCACTAAAGACACAGCACTGCGGGGGAGAAGCACAGCTAGCAGGCCCTGTCTGTTCCTGAAATTTGGTGATCACTTTTGAAATCTGAGTCAACAACAGCCTTCCCTTGCACCTTCAAGCCCTCAGCACCACCACTTGTCTCCTCTCTTGGTCTCTCTGTACCCCTACCCACGACGCATGACTCACCCTCCCTCTGTCACCAAGATTGTCAATTGATGAGAACATTGAGGATATTCAGACCACTTGTTGGTACGCGTCCTGTTCTACCAACAGCAGCATTCAAGACAAGCTCGACCCGACTGTTTGCCTTCTGTCAACCTCGAGAACCAATACACGGAAAGAAAGAGCCCGAGCAGCCCAAGATGGCGACCCTGACCACCCGCACCGGTCAGACTATGGACCGCCAGGCCATGGAGTCCATGCTGCGCCGACGCATGTTCTACACGCCCGCCTTCGAGATCTACGGCGGTGTCGCTGGTCTCTACGACTACGGCCCTCCGGGCTGCGCCCTCCAGGCCAACCTGATCGAGACCTGGCGCAAGCACTTTGTCCTCGAGGAGGACATGCTCGAGGTCGACTGCAGCGTCGTGACCCCCCACGACGTCTTCAAGACCAGCGGCCATGTCGACAAGTTTGCCGACTGGATGTGCAAGGACCCACAGAACGGTGAAAACCTGCGGGCCGACCACCTCGTCGAGGCCGTCCTGGAGGCAAGACTAGAGGGTAACAAGAAGGCACGTGGCGAGGACGTTCAGGACAAGGAGGTGGACCCCAAGAAGAAGAAGAAGAAGGTCTCTGCCGAGGTCAAGAAGCTGGACGACGCCCTCGTCAAGGAGTACGAGGAGGTCCTGGCCCAGATCGACAACTACGATGGTGACGCCCTCGGCGCCCTGATCCAGAAGTACGACATCAGGAACCCCGCCACTGGTGCTGAGCCCTCGCCCCCGAGGCCCTTCAACCTCATGTTCCAGACCACGATCGGCCCCTCTGGCAAAGAACTTGGATACCTCCGACCCGAGACGGCCCAGGGACAATTTCTGAACTTTGCCAAGCTGCTTGAGTTCAACATGCAGAACATGCCCTTTGCCAGCGCCTCCATTGGCAAGTCCTACCGAAACGAGATCTCCCCGCGTGCTGGTCTGCTCCGTGTCCGCGAGTTCCTGATGGCGGAGATCGAGCACTTTGTGGACCCCGAGGGCGGCAAGAAGCACCCTAGATTCCCAGAGGTCGAGGACCTCGAGCTGACGCTGCTGGACAAGCACACTCAGCTGTCCGGCCAGACGACGACGCGGAAGATGTCCATCGGCCAGGCGGTCAAGGAAAAGGTCGTGGACAACGAGACCCTGGGCTACTTCATGGCTCGAATCCACCTGTACCTGGAGAGGGTCGGTGCGGATATGAGCAAGGTCCGCTTCCGACAGCACATGGCCAACGAGATGGCCCACTATGCCTGCGACTGTTGGGACGCCGAGATGCTGACCTCGTACGGCTGGATTGAGTGCGTCGGCTGTGCCGATCGATCCGCCTACGATCTGACGGTCCACCAGAAGAAGACTGGCGCACCCTTGGTCGTGCGCCAGGTCCTGACCACGCCCATTGTCGAGCAGCTGTGGGTTGTGGACATCGACAGGAAGAAGTTTGGCCCACACTTCAAGAAGGACGGCAAGCTGGTGGCTGAGGCCATAGAAGCCCTCGGAGAGCCACAGCTTGCAAAGTTCGCCAAGGATCTGGAGGACCAGGGCAGCTTCACCATCGATGTCCCTGGCATCGCAGCTGGAAGTGCCACGGTTGGCAAAGACCTCGTCAAGATCGAGTACAAGAGCATAACAAAACACAGCAGGGAGTACACGCCCAACGTTATTGAGCCTTCGTTCGGCATCGGCCGGATTCTGTACTCGTTGATTGAGCACAGCTTCTGGACTCGCGGTACGGAGGGCGGCGATGAAGCTCGCGGTGTAAGCATACCCCCCCAAAGCCCCCCCTCATTTTCCCTCCCTCACACGACAGGTTTCTAAACCAACATATTACAGGTTCTTTCCTTCCCTCCAGCAATGGCCCCGACCAAGGTTCTCATCGTTCCTCTCTCCAAGAACGAGGAGTTCTCGCCCATCGCGCGCAAGATGGGCCACAAGCTCCGCCAGATGGGCATCTCCAGCCGCGTGGACGACTCCGGCGCCAGCATCGGCAAGAGGTACAGCCGCAACGACGAGCTGGGCACGGCCTTTGGCATCACGATCGACTTCCAGACCGTCAAGGATGGCTCGGTCACCCTGCGGGAGCGCGACTCCACGAGGCAAGTGCGGGCGGATGAGTCTCGCATCCTGGAGGCCGTGCAGAGCATGGTGAACGGCAGCAAGTCGTGGAAGGACGTCGAGGGGGAGCTGCCCAAGTTCGAGGCCCAGGAGCTGGAGATTAGAGAAGCTTAGGCGCGAAATTGAAGGAGGAGGAGAATTGAGGAAGAGGAAAAGGGGAAGAAGAAGAAGAAGAAGCCACTGAAGTTGATTGAAGAAAGAAAGAAAGAAAGAAAGAAAAAAGTCCCTTTGCGGCAGAGAATCAGATTAGATTTCAAAAATCTCGCGCAGTACTTATCAATCATAAGTGAGCAATAGCCTTGTAGAGGTGGATGACTTAATGTGCTATATAAAAAGGAAGAAGAAGGAAAAAAAAACATTGTCTCGGCTCATATCTGACAGAAAAGAAGCATGATATCACAGTCATGATGGTGATTTGGCTCCCGTTGGCGCGTCACCTGTGTTGGCTACTTGCTATCTATGTATTCTCTCATCCTGTGGCTCCACATATGTAGTCTTCTCAACCTCACTCTTCTTTTTTTTGGGGGGGGGCCGGGGGGGGGGGGATTTAATACGCCGCCACACACGGCTTCTCGACGGATGACTCTCAAGCCGCTGGCTCGCATGAACACAGAGCGTAACTCTCACTCACTGGTCACACCATCGAGTCTTTACATCTACGAGCAACAGGAGGGCCGGAGGGCAGCACTATTGACCAGACATGGAATAAATCAGGCGAAGAAGACATATATTGCATGCGCCCCCGAACAAGCACCGCATCCGTTGACGCGCAGGGTAAGGAAGAAGAAAAAAAAGAGAACGGATAAAACAGTAATCTCTACAAGAAGAAGTAATGCGCAAATAAAAGGAGAGAAAATATCTCTGGCGTTTCCGTTTTTTTGTTTGTCATCCCCCCATTCGCGCCATGGGTCGGGCCCTTCGATCGTCCAGCGGTTGGGTTCATGCAATCGTCCTCATGATCAAATCTTTCTTTTTTGTTCCCCTCAATACAATACGCCGTCGTGTATCTCTTCCAATCTCATCTGCTCCGCCCTGCAGCCCCGGCGCACGTTGCTCTATATATCAATCGTGGTGTATTCCGACAAATAAAGAAGAGCAATGGCCCCGCTGAATGCTGCTGTATGCAAAGCGACCGTGGTGGCAAAGGCCCATCAATGTGAATACAGGTCTGCCAATGACTGCCGAGGACAACTTATGAATGTCATCGCATCGCTCCTTCAATCCAAGTATGTTCGCGTCCTCTTAAACACGTTGCAGAAACACAAAAAAAAGACTGGACTACCAGAACAACTAGTATGGCCTTGGGCTGGCCGAATTGTTGCGACCTCCATTGCGACCAACACGGCCTCCGCGGCGCCCAGACGAGCCCCCAGTCATACCACCGTCAGTCATGTTGTATCCGGGAGGTGGCATTCCGTAGCCGAAGCCACCCATACCCATGGGCATCGGCATAGGGTAGGCTGGTGCCGCATAGGGGCTTTGGTTCCCAGCTGGTGGGATCGAGCTGCTGCGGTATTGATCCATCGGCAGGCTAGCACTCGGGAAGGGCATTCCAGCCTGCATGGGATAGTAGCCATTCATCGGTGGCGTGCCTCGCAACATGTTCTGTTGATACGGCATGCTCATCGGTGGCATCCCGCCCTGCGCAAAGCCAGCAAATTGCTGCTGAGCAGTAGGGTCGGCACTATCGCTGCGAGGGACGGCAAGGCTGGCATCAAAGCCGCCGGGACTGATTCCAGTCGCAGCTGCATTAAGAGAGTTGTAGAATGGACCGGTGTTAGCAGCCGCGTTGTACTGAGCTGCTGCAGCCTGCTGCGCTTGCTGCTGCGCTTGTTGTTGTTGTTGCTGCTGCTGCTGCTGCTGCTGCGCTTGCTGCTGCTCTCTCTGCTGCTGTTGATGGTTGTTGTTACCGCCCCTCTGAGCTGACCTGCTCCGCTCGTTGTGGCTATCATTCCGGGAACCACCAGTGTTGCCACTGCGAGTTGACAGACCGACCTCGTCCATCAGCCGCTTGTATCCCTTGTCGGATTGGGCCTTGATGCGGAGCAGGACAGTCTTGACATTCTCAATCACCTGAGAACGAACAGCCTCGTCAAAGAAGGGCGTAGTGATGACCTTGAAGATCAGGGTTGCTCCACATTGGGAGTCTCGCAGGATGGACTCGAGCGTCTGCTCGTTCTTGCTGAAGAACATGGCCTGCACAATCTTGTCCCGTGCCTCGGGCTCCGTCTTCTGGTTGATCACTTTCAGGACGGTCAAGTATGCGACCTTCTGGGTACACAGCGTCACGAGGCAGGGGACCAGCTGCGGCGCCAGGACCGTCCGTCGTTGCGGGAACGTGCATGTGTCCAGGAACCACGTCAGAAGCAGAGCCGCGTTGTGGTTCGTTGCCAGCTGCACACTGTGAAGTGCGATGGCCGCAGCCAGTAGTCTCTGCTGGTCCTTGGTGGCGTGATGGCTTTCCAGACAAGCACGCATGCCGCGAGAGCCGAAGCGGCCCTGAGAGATCTGCCACATCTCGCTCATCATGGTCTCGAAGATGAAGTCGGTATACGGGGCGCCGAATTTCAGGCAGCCCTGCAAGACGTAATTGCCATACTGGTCCAGGAACAGTGGGACCGTGTAGGGCCGAAGGTGGGTCGTGATCACCTTCATCTGGCTATCCGTCTTGCAGACGCTGATGATCTTCTGGGCAGCCCAGGTGCCGTTCTTGTGAACTCCTATCTCGGCAAGGTGCGGCGCGATCTTCTCCAGCATCACATCCCTAGTCGGGTCGGAGCATTGCTCAAAAAGCTTCTGCACCACCGTGTTGCCCAGGTAGTCCGAGGACAACTCGGCAATCTCTGGCAGCATGTCGTGAGCAATGTTCTCGATCTCGGTCTGGGGCAAGCTCTGGTTGTCGATCCTCTTGCGGATGTCGCGAAGCCTAGGGGCATCATACATCCTGGTGCTGGTGGGCTCGCCGATCGGGGGGATCTCATCGACGAGAGCACTGTACGTGATGGCATCCTGGAGGTTCTTGCTGATGCGAACGACATCTTCCTCGCTTGCACCAAACTGCTTGACGATCTCAAGAATGTCTCTTGTCATATTGGCCAGGGGCGGGACAGAGGGCGTGACCATCCCAGAAGCTGCGTCAGCCTCACCGAGGGCAGCCGTGGCCGGAACCTGAGACCCGTTTTGTCCCTGGGTGAAGGGCACCGGACTGGGAGATGGCTGAGTACCATCGTGGCCCGGCGTTGGGGATGCCGAGGGTGGCTTTGCGAAGTTGATCCGGACAGGCCCAGCGCCTGGGAAGATCTCTTTCCCGTTCAGCTCATTCTTGGCGCTGATGGCGCTCTCGATCCTCTCAAAGTTCACAAAGCCGCAGTTCTTATGTGTCAAGACTCTTGTGAAATGAATTGGACCGTATCGTTTGAACATCTCGTTGAGCGTGGTCGTGGTGGTGGATGTCGGGATGCTACCGAGCCAGAGTGCGCTTGTGGGCCCCAGCTCTGGCTCGTCAGCATTCAGGAGGCCATTGTTCCGGCTGTTCGACCGCCCGAGGTTCATAGCAGCAACAGCCGGTGCGAGATCATCGACGACTGATCGGTCTTCCGCGGAGGCGAGGTCTGCAGCCGTGATCGAGTTGTCCAGGCGCGAGGGCGTTGGGTAGTAGTTGGTACGCATGAGCCGAGAAGCTGGACTGTCCAGTACGGTCCCGACAGTCCTGGCACGAGGCCGGCCGATGGCAGCCTGGCTGTGGAGAGCCTGGACAGCGGCGTTGTGCTCGTCGATCGCCGCCTGGGTTGCGGCGAGCTGGTGCTGAATGAACTCGTACTGGCTCTGGATGCTCTCTTGCTCATAGCCCACCTCGTTCTCGTTTTCGTACTCGTCATCCTGATACTTGTCTTTGTGGTTGACCGAGTACGACCTGAAGCGGCTGGACTGCGCAAAGTCTGGCATCCGGTAACTCGCTCCCATCTGCAGCGGCTGTGGTTGCGGCTGCGGCTGTGGGGTACCCACGAGACCAAGATAATCAAGAGTCCTCGCTGGCACATCGTTCTCGGCGCCACCTTCCCTGGAGAGCTGTGACTGTGTCGGTGAGCTTGGGCCGTTGCTCGAGACGCTGGCAATGCTTGCCAGGGTCGAGCCGCGCTCGCGACCGACGGTGCTCCAGTTGCTGCTGAAGATATTAGGGCCAAACGGCGAGCTTGTGCCCGACACATGCGGGGGGAAGGGGCTTCGCTGAGGCAGCGAGCCGGCACGAAGGCGCGAGAGAAGGGCGGAGGGGTTGTTGGACGTCTCAGGAGGCTCGAGGCCAGGCGAGGGCGACTTAAACGGGCTGTGCGAAGGAGATGGCCTGGAGGTCTTGAACGCCGCCAGAGAGGGAAGACTCAGCAGGCCATTGCTGGTCGGGCCACCGGTAGTGAGACGGGACGGAAGCGTGCCTGCCCGAGCTCGACGTGTCGACGGCAGGGTGTCTTGACCTGCGAGCTGAGGGAACTCAGGAAAGCCGTCCGTGGGCGACTCTGGGATGTTCTCGCGGAGAGGGGTAGAGTTCCCACTGGTGGGCGGCCCGCCCCAAGGATTCACAGGTATACTGGACACACCTTCCTGTGCTTGGATCTCTCTGGCCCTAAAAAGGTGACGTCTGGTTAGCTTCCAGAAGAAGACCCGGTCAGGAGAAGAGCTCAACATACCTCTTGCTTGGGAGAAACCTAGCACTGCCTGGAGCAGCAAGGGGGTCATGAGAAGGAGACCCGGCGCCGGAGCGCGAGGCAGCAGCCATCTTGACCGAGGGATTCAAGGCTGAGGTGGTCGGGATGCCAAAGGGCGAGCGGAGGCTGGTGCTGCCCCCCGACAAAGGCTCGTTTGGTGAGGTACTGGCACTGGCAGGGTTCGACAGCGACTGGCCGAGGCCGCCTGGCTGTGCGAACTTGCCAATGGTCAAGTGCTCTGGTCTAGAAGTTGACATTATCGATTAAGCTGTCCGACCCTCATCAGACGTGCCTGTCTCTCTTTCTCTGTGATTGTGTGTGTGTGTGTGTTTGGCAATGTAGTAATAGCACTTCACGAGGCGGAAGTGGGTATTAGAAGGCTGTATGTAGTATTTATGCCCCGTTGGAGGGATGCAAAAGATCTTGTCGAGATGGGCTGGAGGTGCGTTGATGCTGGATCGAAGGGGTTTGTGAGGGGATTCGAGAGGTGTGGAGTTATCGACGGGGGGGTGAGGGGGATCCGCAGATGGGTCGCCAGGGACTTGATCCCGATCGAGGTCACTGGCGACAAAGGACGAAGATGCTCTTGATGGCCGGTCGCAGGTAGGGGGATCGGCGTGCTGCAATGTTGGCCCTCGACAAGAATCGGCCGAAAAAAGTGACCGCGACCAAGCGCGACGTCAAGAGGTGAAGGTCACAGCACCAAAGGCGGTGGCCTCTGCAGCACCAGACCCACTTCACAGAAGTGTGAGGGGGGCGTGCTCTTGAGAGGGAGTAAACGGTGGTGTCGAAAGGCCTCTCTCAAGGGGCAATCGATCACCAGGACGAGGGAGGCAGAGGATTATTGTGGTGGAGGCGGTGTGGCATATACCAGCGACTGCTGATAACGGTCAATTGGGGATTGGGCGAAAGGCGGCGACGAGTAGGTCGATGTGCTGTAGTAGAGGAGAGAGAGAAAGACAGTATGGTCGAGAAGGACGTCGAGGACAGAGAGCCAGGACGGATCAATGTGGAACAGGGAAATGGGCGCTCGTCGACAAGTGTGTCGTCAGTGTGGACGTGCTGTAGTAGGCGAAGAGTATTATTTTTTTTTTCTTTCTTTCCTTCTTCCCTTCTTTTTGCTCGAGTCTCGACTCTCTATTTGCCGACCGTACCGTACGTACTGTGCAGGATGCAGTTGGTGGGTCGAATGGAAACTTGGCAGCGAGTAAAGCTGTGCTGCAGGGGAAAGGAGGGTCGTCTGCTCTGCTCTTGGCCCCTCGTCTCTCTCTCTCTCTGATTATGGCCCAAGCTGGTCTTGTAACCCCATTCGTTCCTGTACTGGTGGATGTGTCCCGTAGTCCTGCCTGCTGTGTCGAGGAACTTTTGCAGAGCAGCTGAGGTCGTAAATCTCGAGGGGAAAAAAGTACGGTTGCGGGTGCGTGGCAAGCTTCCCGGGGCTGATCTGATCGGATCGGATCGGATCACGTCAAGGACGAGACGATATCGCCATGCGAAGGAGCGGACGAAGCAAGAAACTAAAAAGAAGAATAGAGAAGAAGAAAGAAAAAGGGAGAAGAGGTAAACAGGTCAATATACAGGCTTCATTAGACGCTCGCAGGTGAGGCCTGGAGAAAAGGATGAGAAGAGGGGAGGAAAATGCTCTTGTTTAGGGATGAGCGGGAGCTGATTACTTGAGGATGATGTTGACGTTGGCCTAAAAGGGTGGGCGCAGGTGGGTGGGTGGTGGACGAGGGTGAAAGAAGTCGAAACAAGACCAGCTTCTTTTTTTGGGGCTGCTGGGCCCAAGAAGAACGGGGGTGTGGTTGTTTCTTGGGTGAAGCTCAGGGAACAAGCACAGCGGGCTGTGTGTTTGCCAGCTCGGTGGCGGCGGTAAAGAGACGGAGAAGGGCTTGGTGCTGATGGAGCTGATGGTCCTACTAAATTACTAGTGGGCGCTGGTGCTGGTGGCTGCTGCTCGTAGTTTAGTGGTAGCTGGTGGTGGTGTTGTGCCACTGTACTACGGTGCTGTGCGCCGCGCTGTACTGAGCTGGGCAGCCTATTACTGGCCCCGTAGGAGGATGACAGGCATGCATGGCATGCGAACAAGGAGCGAGGGAGGATGCGTGAAAAGGGGGGCTAAGTTGTCCCAGGTACTTCCAGGGTCCAGGGTGTTGTGACTGCGAGTCTCTCGTTCTGGGCAAGACCGCGCGGACGGATGAAACACCCCCCTTCTCCTCTTTTTGTCTTCTGTATACGGTACTAAGGGCTGGATGCGAGTGGAAGGATGACCTGTCAGAAGTTTGGTGTCTGATACTGATTGGCAGTTATGTGGCTAGACGCTGGACGTCCTTCAATTTATCTCCAACAGTGGGTCTTCAAGCCGATGGCATATACTTGTATACAGTACCCAAAATCACAAAGTACAGTAACACTAACACCACCACCGCTGCTGCGGCTACTACTGCTACTACTACTACTACTACTACTACTACTACTACTACTACTACTACTACTACTACTAAGACTTGCACGATATAGTATGTACAATGTAAGGCTGACTGGCTACCCCTTCGAATCGCAAAGAACAAGCCTTTCTACTCATTAAAAAGAAGAAGAGAGAGAGAGAGAAACACCAAGAGACATGGCATCGAGGTGGCTCTCCTGTGTATTCGTCATGACTCTGTTAGTAAACCGAGGTGTGGGGAGATTCCTACGTGATCCAGAGGAGGAGTTACTATGTTTTACGTTTTTGAAGCTTCACCTACCTTTCCTCCAAGCCTCACACCTACATCGTATTCAGGTGCAGAAGGGCCGAACTCTCTCTAGAGTGCATTGATACATAGACTCGTATTCTGTCAAAAACTAGGCCCACTCTTTACACTTTTTTCTTTCTTTTCTTTTCTTTTCATTTAGAGTCCAAGGAAAGAATACTATGCTCATTCCATCTGATGCTTCTGTTGTTCTGGTCTGCGCTGGATCTGTATGAAGGCCTCTCAGCAGACATGGCTCAGGTCACTACTACGTAGCATGTATTATGCAAAGCCTTGTCTCCACACTTTTGGAAGACCCACGATTCTAATTCTGAACTGTCGAAACGACGCTTCATCAACGAACGACACAGGAGGAGTTGTAGAAGGGGGGCGGGCGGGATCGTCTGATCGCATGAGCTCGGCGAGCTGTCTGGATTCAGGGGCCGCCCGAGGCACGCCGCCCGAGTGGGAGAGCTCTCTTCTGCTCAGCCCAGCTCTGCACTGTCACTAATTCTCCCTACTCGGCGTATACCTCGGGCTGTCGAGTCTGTTAACCATCGTTATGCCTTGAGAAAGATGGCGTAACCTCGCCGCGCAACCATCCGCACGAGTCACGACTGTGCATTTTGATCCCTTTCGGAGTCGGGGTTGGTCCAAGGTCAAATTTGTGCTTGCTTATAAGCCTTATAAAAAAAAAAAAAAAGGATAATGAGAAGGGGAGTCAGCTAGAAACATGGACGACAATAAGCAAGGAAATCTAGAGGCTGTACCAGTACCACCGACGTTCATGAAAATCAGACCGTTGGCCCGGTCGAGGTCTTCCCCTCCCTGTGATTGCGTCCCTCACTGCCAATGCCCAGCACATCCCATGTAGTAGTCGCACAGATGACGAAGTTGTGGCGCAGACAACGGGAAACGTTAGCTTCTGGCTCGAGGGAATAATCAATCACCAAGGAACGCTTACTGCGCTGCAAGTATGTATACAATTTACAAAAAAAAAAAAAAAAAAAAAGTCACCCTAAATCCTTCCAATACGACCTCATGCAGGGACAAGCTGCAGGCACTCTGCGCCGGGAGCCAATCAACCCTCCCAGGGCCACGTTGGAGCTGATCTGAAACGACGGCCTTGCACCTCACCAACTGACAACCACCACACACTTTCTTCCCCCCCACTCCCAAAACATACCAAAACACAGCGCCCCCTTCAAGTCCTGATAGGGGAGACGCGCGACCACTCGCCCGAACGCTGTCGTGCTCCGATGATCACTTTTTGGTTGGCCCTGCCCTAAGATGAACACCCAATATCCGTCCCCATCCAGTCGGAAGCGTCACTCCGAATTTGCTACTTCATGCCACTACTATATGCCGTATATGCAATTACATTGTATGTCCAATTACATTAGATTGGACACTTTTGCCTCGCTGTCTTTTCGGGTCATGCGACGACGTCCGCGCGAACTAACCACAGCCACGTCGGCCCCATCTTTGGGGTTCACGGGTGCTGTGCCACGACCAAGGGCTGTGCACTCACCATCATAGCATCATATGGTACAGTCCATGGCTGGCGGGGGCCATGTAGCATGAATGGGCAGTCAAGAAAGGCTTCTTCAAATCAATACGAAACAGGCCAGGCCAAGTCTTTTCGCCCGTTACGAACGAGCTTTCCAGGGCCAACCCTTCACGGCCCGCGCCGTGCATGACCCCCCCCCTCTCCACCCATCGTCATCGTATTGCACGTTGACTGCGGTTTGTACGGTAGTTGTAGTATCTTTGAGGGGTCTTGACCTATACAAGTGCTCAAAACCCACAGTCGGCTATATGCCAGACGATCTACGCCTATGCCTTTTGAAGCTTCTATTTTTATCCCTGCCCCTATTTGAGCCCCCTCCCCCCTCTAGGAATGTGTGTTGCATGCTACACGTACTAGTCGACCTTGGCCGATTCAGCAGGAGGTTGAAATCTATCGGCAATGTTGAAGACTCGTCCGAAAAAGAAAGGAATAAGAAGGGGGGAAATCACAAGAACACGAGACCAGACGGGGAGAACAAGCTTCTAGAACTTCTTTACGTGCTTCTCTGCCAATGTCTGAGCATGCCACATACGAGCACTACCGTAGCCTTCACAGGTTTAGACTCGGATTTGGAGAAAAGAAAGGGGGGGGGGGATGATGCGTATGTCAGATGTACCTCGACCGGGACACGTCGGTTGATTCAAGCTCACTCGGCACGGGTGTTTATACTCAGCAGGCCCCCACGGGAATTACGTTTGCTTCCTGGTGCTGTAGAGTGTTGGCTGAGGTATTTGTACGAAGGACAGGCCCGAGTCTGGAAACCGGCTCGCAGCTAAATTGATAAACTTTGGGGTCGTGAAGTCAGACATGCCTTGAGAAACAATAATTCTTGTATGTGCTTACATCCAGTACAAACCATAATCCTGTCTCTCGCCCTCAGGAGTGTCATCAGTTATATCTTTGAGGGAACACATATTTGCCCCCATTGTGCATCAAGGTCAAGATGACCAAAGTCTGATCCTGCTGTGTGTACTGGGAATAATAATTAGTATGTTGCAAATTGACTTGCAAGACTCGTAATGTCTAAATCACGTGTGCAGATTCTCTTGACGGAGAAATGAGGTATTAAAAATTGAAAATACTTTCGTCAGAGGCAAAAGACTGGTGGTCTTTTTGTTAAAGAAGAAAATTCAGAAGAGAAAAAATAAGAATAAGAATAAAAAAGAAGGTTTCCCCCCAAACGACGACTACGACGGTGGTGCTGACTGCTTATTCGGGGCTAACAGGGGGGTTTCCTCCAAAATTAAGCGTGGATCCACTACCGAACGACGACCCGTTACTTGGGGACTTTTCAGACCTTCAACCTCGGGATTCTGACGGCTTGTTCGATGATAAGTCAACCTTCTGGGTAAGATGATCCGAGATCCTGGATTTGTTTCAGCACGTCGAAAGGAGAGCCACTTTGGTCTGCGGGCTGAGGAGACGTGTGTATCTCGCGAGGCGTCCTGCACATCCGTTGCCCCTCTCTTCCCCCTTGACGGCTTGCCCTGCAAGGCTGACGACGACTTCACCACACCTTGTCAACTAGCGGCGTCAATCCCGTTCCACTACCGCCTCCCCTGGATTTAGAAGCCTCAGCCCTACGAAGAGCCACCACCCGCCCATCTTGCCTGACGTGGCCCAGCGCGCCCTCAGCCTTGATAGTACAACACCGTCAAGCCTCTGCTTACGTACACGAAAATCTGCCCACGAGGACCTGTCACCAACTGAACCGCCAGCCGTGCTTGCCAATCGACGAATTGCTGCTGTTCCTCCTCCTCCTACTGACTGGCGCCACATTCCTCGACACTCCTCCCGGCGGGACCCTCGAGGATGCCATGGCTCTAGGCACAAAAGCCCCGGCCAGGCAAACGGTCATCATTGCCGCCGTGCTGGTGACGTTCGTCTGGTTCCTCGCCCTGTACACGAGGACCGACTCTCTTACTGCTACTCCTGTGAGTTGATGTCCTTTGTTGGCACCCGCCGTCCCTGGCCCGGCCCAGCGGGAGATCTCTTGTAGGGCCACCAAGCTCATCATCCTTCTCTTTCCTCCCTTCCAGACACATGCGACGGCGGCGGGCGAGGATGCCCTCGACGTATTAGAGCTCGACCCGGCCGTGGTAGCACCAGCACACACGGCGAAACCCACGAAACCAGCCAACCCATACATCACCGAGGGCCAGCTCAACCCCTCAGGCCGCGCCCTCGATGGCCCCCTCTCCCCGCCTGCCGACGACCCATGGCGCACGCTCATCCTCTACGCCTACTCCGACACGCCCGAATCACGCGAAAACCTGCGATATTTCCTCCGCCACGGTCTACACTCGGCGGCCGACTTCATCTTCATCATGAACGGCGTTGATAACGAGACCGTCGCCTCCTTTCAGATCCCCGAGGGCGCCTCCAACATCCGCACGGTGCTGCGCCCGGCGACGTGCTTCGACCTGGGCGCCTACGGCGAGGTGCTGCGCAGCAAAGAGCAGTGGACGAGGGCGGGCTGGGGCGCCGAGCGCATCCCGCTCTGGAGGCGGTACAAGCGCTTCATCATGCTCAACTCGAGCGTGCGGGGCCCCTTCCTCCCGCACTGGGGCCAGGGCGCCTGCTGGTCCGACCTGTTTGTCCAGCGCGTCACCATCGACACCAAGCTCGTGGGCCTGACCGCCAACTGCTGGCCCTTCTTCCACGTGCAGGCCGACGTGTGGGCAACCGACTTTGTCGGCATGGAGCTGCTCATCAACCCGCCCTTACCCGGCCCCAACTCGACCGTCGACGACTTTGCAGACTGGTTCGCCCCCGTCGGGCTCGCCGAATGCTACCCTGACCTGAGCCGCGCCGTGCACGCCGAACTGGGCGCCACGCGCGTGATGCTGGACGCCGGGCACAAGGTCGACCTCATGATGAGCGCGTTCCACGGGATCGCCAACTATAGTGCCGTGTGCAGCCCCCAGGACCATGCGGACCTCTTGTACAAGGATAAATACTTTGGCACCAACGTGCACCCCTACGAGACGGTGTTCACCAAGACGAACCGCGATCTGGACCGGACCCTGCTTGACAGGTTGACCGAGTGGCACTGGGAGAGCGAGTGGAGGAGTTGGGATGCCTGCGGGGCGTTTTCGAGGTGGTGAGAAGATAGAAAAGAATGCGGTTGGGGGGTGTGTATCTGTGTGTGTGTTTATATGTATATAAATAAACATGCTGCGCGAGCTCATGTCCTATATCATCAGGCGGTGCTCTACTTATCTGAGCTTTATCAACGCCATTAGACTGTGATATTCAGGGAACGACTTGGTCTATGGAGTGGCCTGCGTTCCTATATCGAAAAGAACTTGAGATTTCCCAAATATATTCTTCTTATAAATCATACCTTTGGGCCGTTTGAGACAAGTATACTTGACTCAAGTGGAAGTTATCTAGAAGTCTACCGTTAACTTTATTCTTATGGCAAACGGAACAGCAACTTATATATGATTTACAAATTTTATATTGGTGCTTTTAGATGATGTCGAGGTCCCGCTTTGGGCTGGAGCTTGTTTGTTGGGTCGAATTCGACGCTGGGCTTTTTAAACTCGAATATGTTCAATGAGAGCGTATAGTCATTTCGTTCTTCTCTTCCTCTTCTCTCCCTCGCAATCTTCTCACTGGCGAAGGGCTGAGGAGGCTATTGATAGTCAAAGCAGGCAATGTGCCACACCCTAGATTGAAACCGGCTCGCAGGATTCACTCAAGAATTGCCGTGCCCTTTGCACACAACCCACCTGTAGGCCCAACAATCCAGACATCCCAATTCTGGTTCTTGCCCTCCCTCACACATACCTTCATCTCCTCGTTGACATATACAGGCGCCAGGTTCCGGTAGTCGAGGGTCTTGACGCGGAGTGTTTCTTTGGCATGAGACTTGACCGCCTGCCGCAGAGCACAAAACATGAGGGTCAGTAGGAGCGGCCCTTGGACGAGCAGGTCTCGGTAGCCTTCGACCTCGCGGCAGTGCTGGCGGTCAAGGTGGATGGCGTGGGCGTTGAAGGTGAGTGCGCTGAAGCGGAAGAGCAGCGAGGGCGTGGGTGTGAGCGTGAAGATATATGTTGGCTCATAGGCGGGTGCTGGGAGGCGTCAGTCTGTGTTCTACTCCAGGGAAGAGGGGAAAGGAGGGAGGGAGGGGGGTGTTGACGAGATATGGTCTGACAAACTGACCTCTTATCGTCCTCCTATGGGGCTCCTCAACATCTCTTCTGGCCTCATCTGCCGTTTTTGGCGTCATGAAGCACAGCGTCCTCGTCTCTTCGATCGCCGGCTTGGCCATCACACACTCGGCTCCCGAACCCCCGTCAAGCTGCCGCAGTTTCATCTCGTGCGCAACCTGCCTCCAGCCATACTGCCTCACGACGTCCACAAGGATCTTTTCGCCTGCGCCCGGCATCCTGCCCGTCTCCGCGTCCCGGCTAGGTGGGACGCCCTTAATCCTGACATCCCTGATGGTCTCGAGACACCCGGCTACGGCACCGTCGAGGACGGCCTCCTCCTCCCATCCCCTGTGGAAGGTCACGCTGCCGCCTGCCCAGACGCGGCGGGTGAAGGGCGAGCCGGGGCAATGGTCTGTGTCGGTCCCGTCGGGCAGGAGGGAGGCGGTGGGGTGTGCAGGCGGGAAGTAGACGAGGTGGTAGCCCTGGGGCAGCAGAGACGAGAACGGGTGAGGATCTGGGCAGTGGTCGATGGAGTCTCCGAGGAGGGAGACGGAGAGCAGGTTGGCGTTGGTGGGTGTGAGGTAGTCGGTGTGGATCCTCGGGGGGCGGCTCATGAGCTCGTATCTGATGTTGGCGAAGGTGGCTGGCTTGGTGGTGATTGATCTTCTCCTCTCAGAGGAGGAGGCCACATGTTGGCGCCACTTTGGGCGTAATGTGAGGCGTGGTCTCATCTTGGCATCGTGGGTGTTTGTGTTTTGAGGTTGGGGCTGTTGTTGTAGAATGAGTGTTGGGTTGTGCTCAACTCATTGGGCTAAGTGAGGGAGAAGGAAGTGTAACGTTTGGGGGATGATGTCAACCTCCTTCCACAGCCTCGTGGTTACCCCCAACGGTCCAATATGCAACAATCACCGTACATTCTGAAATCTCTAGTCTACTGTCAATTGAGTTTTGTGAATTTTGCAATATACAGTTCACGTCTCAAACCTTGTTGTCAGTCCTCTATAGACGTCTTTGAGCACAAGTACACCCTACGAATCTCGGTGTAATATGCAGTCCCAGCCTTTTACTACTTACTTACCAAATAACTATACTGGAGTGGGACCTGCAGTACAATTTGAATGCATACTGCAGTCCAGATACATAGGCCAAGAGGATCTTGTGTGCAATATGCTTCGATTTTCTCTGGTGTGTATCCATTGCGGGGACCTCTCCAGCGCTGAACTAAGCCCTCAGAGGAGAGTGACGAGTGTCGCAGGACCCCCCGCCATACAGCGGCTTAGGGCAGCCACAACCAATCAGCAAGCTCGATTGGCCTGAAGTCCCAGGGTCCTTCCCAGAGCTCCCCCTCAGCGCCCACCCTGTCCACCCGCTCGCCCACTGTCCATGGACAGCTAACCTCCCACTTTTTCGCTCGAGCTCCAGGGCGTTCCGGCATATCTGGCTGGCAGCTTGTACTAACTGACACGCCAGGCCGCGCGAAATCCTCCAAGCAGCGGTCAGAGCTCTGCTATCTTTTCTTCCTCTCCCGTCCCCCCCCTCCTCCCGTTCACCTTCCCGACTCTTTCTTCTCCTCACACAACCTGGTCCCCTGATAGCTTCGAGGCAACATACCGTCGCCAAAATGTCGAAGGCTCAGAGCACTAACGGCAGCGAGTCCGAGTTCGAATTCATCGAAACTCCCAAGGCTCCCACCCCTTCCTTCGAGAAGTTCGAGGAGTGTGGCGTGCGAACCACCTCGGTATGACCTGAACCCTGATCTTTGCACCTCGTCGCCGTCTACAGCTCGAGCTTCACTTCAGGCGAGACCTGTCTCTGACCAGCAGGAGCCCTTTGCTAACTTTACTCTCGCATCTAGTACCCCGCCATCAAGAATGCGCCCCTGCCAGCTGATGGCCCCGGCAGCGAGAGCTTCTCCCTCATCGCCCTGGGCCTCGCCCTCATCGTTCCCCCCTACTGGCTTGCCTGGAAGGTTGGCGGCGGTACCAAGACCACCATCTTCTTTGCCCTCTTGACCTCGGCTCCTATCCTCGCGGGCTTCTGGCTCCTCGTCTCCACCGTCAGCCCCCGCAAGAATGAGAAGGCCAGGTTTCCTGGTCGCCCTGTCGAGCACTACCTCACCTTCAAGAAGCCCGAGGACAAGGCCAAGTACCATGGCAAGAACAAGATCCCCATGGAGACCTTCCATGAGATGTACTTTGATGGCGACGTCGACTTCAACGGCGACTGCCTCGAGGTTATGGAGTACAGACATGACTGGGCCAACTTCCGCTTTACCATTGGTCTGATCAAGCACTTCTTCTTCGGCTTCATTCCCGAGGCTATCATGCACACGAGATCCCAAGGTAAGTCGAGGCCCAAGCTTGTACCCCTTTTATAACGTCCTTTTTCTCCCCTCCGGCGCTGACAAACCCCCCCCCCCCTACCTTGACAGACGAGGAGCAGGTTCGTGACCACTACGACCGCGGTGATGACTTCTACGCCTGGTTCCTCGGCCCTCGCATGATCTACACCTCCGGCATCATTGCCGACATCAACAAGGAGGAGACCCTCGAGGAGCTTCAGGACAACAAGCTGGCCATTGTGTGCGAGAAGATCGGCCTCAAGCCCGGCGAGCAGCTCCTGGATATCGGCTGTGGCTGGGGCACCCTCGCCCGCTTCGCCAGCGTCAACTATGGCGCCAAGGCCACCGGCGTCACTCTTGGCCGCAACCAGACTGCCTGGGGTAACAATGCTCTCCGCAAGGTCGGCATCCCTGAGGAGCAGAGCAAGATCCTGTGCATGGACTACAGAGACATCCCCGTCCCCGAGGGCGGCTACAGCAAGATCACCTGTCTCGAGATGGCCGAGCACGTCGGTGTCCGTCACTTCCACAAGTTTCTGACACAGGTCTACGATATGCTGGACGACGACGGTGTCTTCTTCCTCCAGATCGCTGGTCTGCGCAAGCCTTGGCAGTACGAAGATCTCATCTGGGGTCTGTTCATGAACAAGTACATCTTCCCTGGTGCCGATGCCTCCACTCCTCTGGGCTGGTTTGTCGACAAGCTCGAGGGCGCTGGTTTTGAGGTCAAGCATATGGACACCATTGGTGTGCACTACTCGGGTACTATCTGGCGGTGGTACAGAAACTGGATGGCCAACCAGGACAAGGTCGTGGCCAAGTATGGCAAGAGGTGGTTCCGCGTATGTTTTCCCTCTCCCCCTCACGTACTCATCCGTGAAAGATTTGAGTTCAACAGCCCACTGACGCCTGAAACAGATCTGGGAATACTTCCTTGCCTACTCTACCATCGCCTCCCGCCAGGGTAGCGCCACCTGCTACCAGATCACCCTGGTCAAGAACATCAACTCGACCCACCGTGTCGAGGGCATCAACAACCACTTTGGTCTGTCCGGTGCGCTGGCTAATGCCAAGTTTGACCTGAAGTCCTGGCAGGAGGCCAACGCGACTCTGTTCCCCTCTGTCCCTACCCAGTAGACATGGGTCGAGGAGGACTGGGAAGACGCAGCAGCACACTCTGGCCACAGACTAGTCCGGGCTGTTGAACAACTCCCATAGATAGGAAGGAATAGGAGGGCGCAGATTCCAAGTGGTCTGTGTGTGCCACACTACCAACACGGCAGCACACCTGAGGAGAAGCGCCAGAGGGGAGGAGTGTGGCTATCAGGGAGGGCTGCGCATTGGAGCCTCGCCTCCATGACGGGCATGTATTAAAAAAAAAATCCACCAACTTTTGATGGCTTGTTTTTTGGGGGGGAGGGGAGAGGGGGGGGGAAGAGACGGGTTGCGAGAGGATCTTGGGGCCCTCTACCAAGCTGGCATGGTTTAGACAAGCATGCATACCTGTAGATGACGGACGAGCAATGACTCTCATATGAAAATGGCATCTGAGATGTTTCGAAGAAAAGGAGATGATAGTAAAATACGCTGCGGCCCTTATCAACGAACGGAACCTTGAGCCTCCTGTTTTTCTGTGGGGCCAGTCTGAGCCTTGGGCAGCAGCTGTTCCAACTTTGAGTTACAAGGTACAGACGAGAGCCAGTGCTAGGCCAAACCGGGTAAGAGTCGACGCAATACGACCTTGCTATTCTGTCTCTCAGTGTCAAGTGCTGGTCATGCCTGCCTTGCTCATCATAACCTTCCTCGACGTACCTCATTTCCACCAACGTACTCTTCTCCTTCCAGTTCCATAACGTCGCGTGGTGCTTGTGTGATTTTCTTTCTTTTTATGCCGACAGGCAGCCTTCGCAAAGCCCTGTCTTGATTGCTATCTTTTCCTTTTTCTTCCCCCACCGTGCATTCAATGCCAGTATTCTTTTGCTTATTTCCAGACTGTTGTTAATTACGCCAGATCCACCAACCAACCACTTGGACCACCCACCACTACTTGTCCAGACGCGGAACTTCGCTCGTAAACACCCCCTGGGCGACCATCACGGAACCTCCTCCCTCCCCCCCCCCTTTCAACGCCATTGGCGTATTGACGACGACGACGACGACAACAACAACAACAACAACGACAACAACGAGCGTCAAGATGTATTCCGGCTCCAACTCCTTCTTGGGCGGTGGCAATAGCTTCCGGCCCGGCCAGCAGCAGTTTGGGAGCTCGTTCGGCCAGCCCGGCCAGCAGCAGCAACAACAGCAGCAGCAGCAGCCGAGCCCCTTTGCTCCCCAACCTACGGGTTTCGGCCAGCCCCCTCCTCTACAGCAGCAGTATACGGGCTACCCAGGCCTCCAGCAGCCGCAGGCTCAGGCTCCCCAGCTCCAAGCTCAGTTCACTGGCTTCCCGGGCCAGCCTGCTCTTCAACAACAGCCCTTCCAGACCGGCGCTCCGCAGCAACAATCCTTTCAGACTGGGGCCCCTCAACAGCAGCCCTTCCAGACCGGCGCGCCTCCGCCTGTCCCTGCTATCCCCCAGCAGTTCCAGAGCCAGTTTACCCAGCAGCAGCAGCAGCAGCAGCAGCAGCAGCAGCAGCCGCAGCCGACCGGGTTCAATGCCGGCCCAACGCCATCTCAGTCGATCCCCCAGCCGGCTCCGTCGCCAATGAAGCCCCAGCCGACGGGGTTCAGCCAGATGGCTGCGTCGTTTCGGACGGGGGGGGCCACCGCGGCTCCTGTTGGCAGCAGCGCTCCGGCGCCCAAGTCGAGTAAAATTCCGAACATCCGGCTGAGCTTCATCACGGCGTCAGACCAGTCCAAATTCGAGACTCTGTTCAAGCAGGCCGTGGGAGACAACGAGATTACAATGTCGGGCGAGAAGGCGAGAGACCTGCTGCTGAGGTCGAGGCTGGACGGAGACTCTTTGTCAAATATCTGGTATGTGGTGGTTGGTGGTGGTCATATCCAAAGGAAGATCATAGAGCTGACTGTGCGTATCAAGGCAACTTGCAGATACTACACGATCCGGACAACTACACTTTCCCGAGTTTGCACTGGCCATGTACCTCTGCAACCTGAAAATGACTGGACGGACAATCCCCAACCAGCTGCCTGAAGTGATCAAGAATGAGGTCTCTAGTATGGTCGACATTATCAATTTCAACACGGCAGAGGAGGCCGCGAATGGTGGGTCGAACGCGAACACTTCTGTGATACCCACGATCCAGGCGCCACAGCCCCAGGCGTCCAACTCTCAGCTGTTACAGAGCCAGATGACGGGCTTTCCTGCCCAGCAGACCGGATTCCTGGGTCAGTCTCAGGGTCTGCAGCCACAACAGACCGGCTTCCCAGTAGCTGCTCAGGCTACAGGTTATAACGGGCCAAGACCGCCGATGCCTCCAATGCCTACTGGCTTTGGATCTGGCGGCGGCATGGCGGCACCCCTGAACGCACAGCCAACTGGGATGCCTGGCCAATGGGGACTTGTGAACACTCCGGCTTCTGGCCTGCCCAACATCGACGCTCTGCAAGCCCAGATGATGCCTCAGCAGGGCCGTGAGCAGGGCAACTACACCACCGCCGGGCTGCAGGGCAACGCAGTCATCCCGTGGGCTATCACCAAGGACGAGAAGACGAGATACGACCAGCTGTTCCGGGCATGGGACGGCCTTCACAAGGGCTATATCGGAGGTGACCAGGCCATCGAGATCATGGGCCAGAGTGGACTTGATAAGCCTGATCTAGAGCGGATCTGGACTCTGGCTGACAGCGGTAACAAGGGCCGTCTGAACCTGGATGAATTCGCGGTTGCTATGCACTTGATCTACCGCAAGCTCAATGGGTATCCCATCCCCAACCAGCTGCCTCCCGAGCTCGTACCGCCCTCGACAAGGAACTTCAACCAGTCCATCAATCACATGAAGAGCATGCTGAATGACGAATCTGAATTCCGGAAGAACTCGGGTGCTGCACTGCTCCCTCAAAAGACCGGCGTCAGCTATCTGAAAAATCACTCTTTCCGTGGTGGCCCTGGCGGCGCTGCGGGCGGTCGCAAGGATGCGACCGTCTTCAAGAACAATGACGACTCCGTTGGCTACAGGTCCAGTGCCCGCCGTAGGCTTGCTGGGGGCTCCTCTCCTCGTCCGGACTCGCCTGCATCTGTTGGCTCCAACGAGGAGATGACCCTGGAGCAGCTGCGTAAGAAGATCCGGGAGAAACAGGTCATGCTCGACGCGATGGACTTCAAGGACGAGAAGAACCTCGAGGAAGATGATATCCTGGACCGTAGAGATCGTCGCGAGGCCGAGGAGCTCTACCGCCGGATCCGCAGAACCCAGGAGGACATTGACGCCCATCCTGATTCTCAACTCATCAGCGGCGACTCGGACGCTGAGAGGCGTTCTCTGAAGCGTCAGCTTCAGAACCTGACCGACAAGATCCCCGAGCTCGCGTCGCAGGTCAGAAAGACCGAGAAGGCTATTGCTGATGCCCGTCTGGAGCTGTTCCGGCTGAGGGATGCCAAGGCCCACCCGGGCAGCGCCAGCACGATCGTGGGCACTGGTCCAGGCGGCACCGTCACCGAGTCTGACCGGCTCAAGGCCCGCGCCAAGGCTATGATGCAACAACGCACGGCTGCGCTCACGGGTAAGAAGATCGAGACGACTGATGACGATGCCGACGCACCTAAGCGACTAGAGGAAGAGAACCTGAAGATCAGGACCGAAAAGGAGAACAACGAGCGCATGGTTCGTGATGTGGAGGAGAGTGTCCGTGACTTCTCCAAGGGCATCGAGGATGCCCTCAAAGAGGGCGGAAGGGATTCCACGAGCGAGCACGAGAAGCGCAGGTGGGAAGATGCCCTTGGAGTTGAGGATGAGGTCCGAGACTTCATCTTCGACCTCCAACGTGATAGCAGGGCTGCGCGTGTCCGCAACCAGGATCGCAGCCGAGCGCCCGCTGCCGGTCAGCCTGTCCGTGCAGCCGAAGCCGCAGCCCCGGCTCGTGCCGACAGCCCAGCAGCCACGACATCTCGTACTGCCACGCCGACAGGGGGCAGCACGTACAGCGCGCACAAGACGCCAGAGGAGCGTGCTGCGTTCATCCGACAGCAGGCAGAGCAGCGTATGGCGGAGCGACTTGCTGCTCTCGGTATCAAGGCCCCAACCAAGCCAGGCGAGACCCCTGCGCAGCGCGTGGAACGCGAGCGTGCTGAGCGAGCCGCAAAGCTCCGTGCCGCCGAGGAGGAGGATGCGCGTCGTGATGCAGAGCGCCAGGCTCGCATCGACCAGGAGATGGGCGTGCCTTCACCAGTGACGTCTCCCAAGTCGGACGGCAGGAAGCCACCGCCTGCGCCACCCAGCAGAAAGGCTGCACCAAAGGCCGATGATGGTGTTGCCAAGAAGGCTGAAGAAGAGCGCCTCGAGCAGGAACGTGCAGAGGGAGAGAGGGAGAGACTCGAGCTTGAGTACGTGAGACCCGATCTGAACCCGAGAGAGCTGATATACTGACCCGAAAACAGGCAACAAGCAAAGACGCAAGAAGATGACCTTGCTCGGGAGCGTGAAGCCGCGGATGCACGCCTCAAGGCCCTCGAGGAGCAGGTCCGACAGGGCAAGCTCAAGAAGGAAGAAGAGAAGCGCAAGAAGAAGGCTGCCCTTGCCGAGGCCAAGGAGAAGGAGTCTCAGCTTGCTGCACGACGTGCCGAGATCGAGGCCGCCCGCAAGCGTGAAGAGGAGCTTCAACGCCAGCTTGAGGCCATGAACGACGACGACGACTCGTCCGACGATGATGAGGGCCCACAGCAGATCACGCCCCAGGCGTCGACCCCTACGGCCGGCAGCCAGGAGTTGGAGCCCAAGACCGAGCCGCCAGCTGCTCCTGCTCCCCCTCCACCGGCGCCCCCTGCAGGCGTTGTCAGCCCGACTGGAGAGACTACGGAGAGCCGCAACCCCTTCTTCAGGATGATGTCCCAGACCTCAGACCAGCCTGCACCGCCAGCGGATGCGGCCCCAGCTCCTCCACCGACGGCTGAGTCTACCAACCCCTTCCTGCGCATGCAGCAGGAGGCCAAGTCTGCTCCAGCCCCGACCATCGAGGAACCAGCTGGACCGCCCAAGCCCTTCATTCGCAAGCGGGCCGATAGCGACGACTGGGGAAGCGATAACGAGAAGGATGACGACGACTCTGACGATGACGACGACCGGCCTGGTGGTGGTAGCGCAGCTGCACTTGCCTCTATCCTGTTCGGCACAATGGCGCCACCTCGTCCGTTGTCGTCCATGGGTGAAAAGTCGGTCGGCTCGCCGGCGCAGAGCTCTCCCATCGCCGCGCCACCGCCGCCACCTCCTGGCCCAGCCCCGGAGACCACGGACTCTCCCGCCCCGGCTGCGCCACCACCACCTCCTCCACCAATGCCGGAGAGCGGTGCGCCCCCGGCGCCCCCTCCACCGCCGCCGCCCATGCCGGCTGCTTCGCCAGCTGCTCCTCCCCCACCTCCACCCATGCCGGTATCGTCGCCTGCAGGTGCCCCCCCTGGTCCACCGCCACCTCCGCCGATGCCTGGAATGGGAGCACCCCCTCCGCCTCCAGGTCCAGCGCCAGGCGACCTCCCGTCGGGCCCATCGGCTGCAGGTGGGAGGCCGGCCGGGTTCCTGGGCGAGATCCAGGCGGGCAAGGCGCTCAAGAAGACGGCGACGAAGGACAAGAGCCAGGCGGCTGTTGCGGGAAGGGTCTTGGATTAGTGTGACGGCGATCGCATGAAGAGGGCTGAGGGGCAGGAAACTATGGTGGTTGGTGAGGAGGGAGAAGAGAGCGACGAAGATGACGAGGACTGGAACCAGGCCACACCTCTCTCCGGGTCCAGCGAGGATATAAGTCCTACGGTGCCGGTCCAGGACTATTTTGATTGTGTTGAGGAGGCGTGGAATGTCGTGTATGATGGCGAGGCGGGTGAAGAAGGGGAGGGGAGAGATGAGGTTGCGAAGGGGTATTTTAGCCTGAGCTCTAGGATCAGGATATCATCTCCCGGCCACTCCCTCAGCATGGCGCTGATGAAGTTCTGCGAAGAGCATGGGATCGAGAGGGATGGCCAGGCTCCAGCGGGTCAGAGACGATGGATGTAGTAGGCTAAGAATGGTGGTCTGCGAGGGAGATGGATGACAGGTGAGCAAGATGCGGAGGAGATTGCCTTTTTTCTTCTTCTTCTTCCGCTTTCTGCGTCTATAGTGCTTTATATCATCATCACATTAGTCCTACAACATTGCTTACAGATGGTGACTATTTCCAACAACCCTTTGGGATTCAGTAGATCGAAGTGATAGGCTTTATAATTTGTGCCTGATGTTTTGCTAAAGTAGTAGGATTGTTGGTCCAATGCTCATTGGTCCTAGCCAAGGGAGAGATAATCTAAGCCTGACTAAACATAAATCAAAAACTTAGAATTAAGCAGGGCACTGAGAAATGATCACACAATAGCATGTTGTATGGGGCTCTACACACATTCGGATACTGTCATATATATATGTATTGATAGAGGACAGAGGTGTGTAGTGGTCAGACAAGGTGAAGCCTACAACAGGAGGTCCCCTCCCTTTTCCACAGTCAGAAAAAAGAAATGAGGTCATCAGGGTTCGGGTTACTACAGCCCCTATAGGTACGTACCTCCCGTCCTTGCCGTCATATGTACTGTACTTTGGTAGTGGAAGTACCCTAAGTCATCTACTAATGAACTAACGGCCCTCTCCGCTTTCTGGATGCGATAAGTAAGTGTGTTGCCCCTCCCCCACACATCAACATTGCACCGCATCATCGCGGCCATCCATCGTCACTGCCATGTCACCTCAAAACCCCCTCGAATTACTAATAGCAAAATAACTTTTTCCCCAGCCTTACGATACACTCATTTCCTCGAGCTGAACCACACCGGCCCCCGCCAACCCTACCAAAGAAGAAGAGAAATCCAATGTTGAGCGCTACCAGGATGGAGAAGATACCAGAGCCAAAGTTACCGCGGGAGTTCATCCTCGACGCCTTTGCCGACCCCGCGTCTGTCCGCGATGTTGTCCGTGGTGGGTTCTTGTTTCCCCTAATGAGATCTTTTCGCAGCCTTGCAGCCTAGCCTTTCCACATCCTAGCCTTGTCACGTAGCCTCATCTTACCCCCTTCTACCACGTTTACTCCTCCCTAGTCCCTAATACCATCATCAATCAGCCTTGCTCTTCTCTCTCTCTCTCTCTTTCTCTCTCAAGGTTTCCTCCTCACTAACGCCCAGAGCAACTGGACAAACCCCCAAAATAAAGGCATCCTCCACACGATCTTCTTCCACCGCTACTTCCCCACCATAGTCCCTCAGTCCCACGAGGTCCTCGACCTGACCCTCCCCTACGTCGCCGTACCCGAGCTCGAGACCCTCATCGACGCCAGGACCGCTGCCCTGGTCCGCGAGCTCGACTCCTCCTCCTCCTCCTCTTCCTCCTCCAGCCCGATCGTCGCCCAGAAAAGTCACCACCACCACCACCACCACCAAACCTCCCAGTCCCTCCCACAACAGCAAGGGCGGGCGGCGGCGGCTGCCATAGGCGCGTTCCTCGGGGTGGGAGGAGGCACTGCCGCTGCCGCTCCCGCCACGACCGCGGCGGCGACAAAGACAACGGCGACAGGTGCCGGCGGCGTGGGGAGGGGAGGGGGTAGGGGCCAGGTGTCGGTGCAGTTCATGGAGATGACGCGGCGGCGCAAGATGTGGTACAAGGGCGGCGACGAGGAGGTCTGCTGGGAGAGCTGGACGGTGCGGGTCACCGTTGCCGAGCCGAGGACGGAAAGCGGTAAGTTTTTACGCAAACAAAGAAGAAGAAAAGAAGAAGAAGAAGGAGGAGGAGGAGGAGGAATATCCAGGCTAATGATGGTGAAACCCTCTCCTTTTTTTGGGGGGGAGGGGTTTCCGCCTCACGGGTATAGAACGAGCAAAGGTCCGCAAGGCGATGGAGTCTACCCTCCTCGCCAACGTCATGAAGGTCATCACCTCTGTCAACACGTACAAGGACCACATCCCGCCCATCACCATCACGGGCGCGAATCCCTTTCCTTACTCGATTACCGTAAACCAGAAAGAGTCTGGCCTTGGCGCCGGAGGGGCAGGAGGAGGAGGAGGGGGAGGAGGAGGAAGTAGTAGTGGTGGGGGTGCGAGCGGCAACAGTAGTGGTGGTGGTGGGGTTGTCGGCGGCTGGGCTGGACGCTTTGGTGGCATATATTGAACCAGGCGTGCCCGAGGGCCATGAGGGGAAGGGAAAGAAAAAAAAAGAGAGAGATGCAGAGAGGGAGGCACAAGGAGGCCGCATCATGACCTATATACCCCCTACCTCTTACACCTAACAGGCTAAGGTGACGACGGCTAGACAGACTGCCGTCTACCGCAAAAAGAGACGCGCTGGACCGCCCCCCGCCCCCCCAACACAACAAACGAGCGACAGAGACGGGCAGGTCCATGGGGGGCAAACAAGAGAAGGCTACCTCGAGGCTGACTGACCCAGCCTTGGCTCTTTCAGCACGTACACGAGACGAGAAAGCACTCACTCGTTGACGGCTTATCGCCTCTCTCCCAGCCCAATTATGAGCTAGGTGGGACGATGTGCCGACCGACGAGGCTTCGCACCAAGGATCCGGAAGAGACGCGGGGGGGGTGAGAGATAGATACCCAATGTTGCTCGCTGTCATCGTTATATGCGATAGTTCAATGTTAATAGAGATTACCGTACTCATTCCCAACGAGACTGTCAGTACATTGGAGACCTATTCAGTAGTCATGATGTCTTCTTCGTGTTCCCCATATAGCAAAAGGAAGATCACTCGGAGTAAATGTTCAAAGGTACCGAAATTGGATGTAGGTACAAGTTACGAATTTTTTGTAAAAAGTGACAGACAACTTCCAGTCTGGCCAAGTGGGACCCAATTCCGGTCCTCTACCTAGAGTAGGTAAACAAAAGAGGCTGTGGCTAAACCAGCAAACATAACTGATCCTGCCTTTCCATGTGCGCACACACAAACAATAGCCAGTTCCCTCTAATATCAATCCTGATCTGACACCGCACAATCCATAGAATCAGAGCCCTTTCCATTGCTTCCTGTTCCCAAATTGATGCCACGCGATTATCCTCTGGCTCCTTGCATTCCCTAACAAATTCAAAAACGCAAGGTGGAAATAAGTATGAAACCCGTCTCTCTCTGTAATCAGAACGCCATACAGCCAGAAAGGACAGGATGGGCCTCAACCCATAAGAAAATCAGAAAAGAGAAGGGGGGGAAAAAAACGTGCTGGCTCCTATTGTTGCCCCCTTGTCTGTGTCATAGACAGTCCAATCCTTTTAACACCTTGTCGTCAGTCTGCAAAAAATGGGTGGGGAAGCGACACCCTGCAGATTCTCACATCGTCATTAATCGTGACAGTCATGGAGCCTCAAAAGCCATCAGGCCTCAGCCAAAGCTAGAAAAACCATCATTGTGCCACACAGAAAGAAAAAAGAAAAGAAAAAGCTAAGCCTCCAGCTAGACACATAGAGCTGATGGAAGCATAAGGCATGCAGACGGAATCTATCCGTATTGATGCAGGGTGGAAGGGCCGTATGCCTCAACGCCAGCTGGCCCCTCGCCAATGCTCCGGAATGTTTGTGTAAGATCAAGGGAGGCCGAATCCCCAAAGCTGTCCAGGTTGCTCAGGTCGATTTCATCATCCAGGTTGTCCATCGCTTCGGAAACGATCCAGTTGTCTGCTTCCTGCGGACGGAGTTTGCTAGCGCTTGGCAAAAACTTGCTAGGCGACGATAAGAACCTGCTTGGCGTGACAACTTTGCTCGGTGAGTCGTACGTCCAGGGAGCGTTCTCATCGCCCGGGGGGAAGAGCGGGAAGGTCTTGAAAGGAGACGATGCGATGAAGGGCGTCGTTTTCTGGTTCCTCTTCGCGCTCATGAGCTCGTCCAACATCCTGCCGGCGGAGTTGGCAGGGACCGGCGACTCCAGTTCTGGGCCAGAGGTGCTGTCTTCGAAGATTGCGAAACTATCGAAATCCCCTCCACGGTTCAGCCGACGACCCGGATACTTCTTGTTGTAGTCACGAATACACTGCGGTGTTTCGAGCATGGACCGCACGTTGGCCCTGAGTTTGTCGTGTTGTCGGATGGGAGAGTTATTGTACTTGGACGTTGATTTTGGAGGTAGAAGGTTAGGCGTCCCTGCGAGCTGCCTCTTGGTGTTCGCTGGCGTCTTCGCCGCAGCAGTGAGCTTAGACGGCGAGGCCCGGTACCGTAGAGGCGAGCCCTTGCCGAGCGGAGACGAGGGCGGTAGCATCAGAGTTCTTCCCTTGGATGGGCTGTCACTCGAGGATGCACGCATCTTCCTGATGGCGTCCTCAGCGCGCCCACCGCCCTGGAACTCGGTATCTGCATCAGAAGAGAAAACGGGCGCCCTCTGCGGTCCGTAGCGCAGGATGGAGGATTCGAGACCGGTCATATAGCCACTATCAACCATCGAGTAGCGCTTGCGCTTACCCGATGTGCGACCGGATGAAGCCCCATATCTGACTGTGCGTGTCGGCGTGTGGTTGGGTGCAGAGGCACGCCTGGAAATAGCAGGCGGTGAAGACGTCAGGGCAGCATCGAGGAGGTTGTTCAGCGGATCGTGCGCCAGGTCGGATTCCTCAAAGGCCTCTGACGCAGGAATCGTAGCATCTGAGGAGGGTTCGGGCTGTAGAGGTGCTGCAGGTTGCGGCTTTGGCGCCTGCGGGAACTGGAGCGGGAAGTCGGGAATCTGCGGTGGCAGCATAGGCTCTGGGAAGGGGGGCGCTGGCAAGGCGGACGGCTCCAGGCGGGCCGTGGAGAGGATGCCCATGGTCTTGCCCGAGGCCGTACCATCGGGCCCTGGCCTCTCCTTCAGATAGACTTCGAGCAGCTCACGCTCGTTCCCGGGGATGATCAGCCAGTAGTTGCCCTTGCCAGGGTCATCCTTGGCCCGGGCCTGCTTCTCGAAGAACTTCTTGTGAAGACTCAAGTTGTGGCGAATGCTGTTCTCCCAGGTGTCGTCCCTCTGGTAGTAGCTCCAAGTCGTTCTGATAAAATCGTAGATCTGTGCCAGGGTTCGGCGGCGGTATGGGGCCTTCCAGATCGCCAGCGCGATCATCTGCGCATAGGTATAGGGTGGCTTGGCGTTGTCCTCGCCAGGATCAATCGGAGGGAAGGACTCTGCGGCGGGGATTGGGATCAGGTCGCGGTGTCTGCCAGGCTCATCTGTCTTGGACCTTCTTGCTGCCTTGCGAGGTGATGTATGCTCGAGGGTCGGGGACTCTGGCAGGGCGCGCTTGCCGGCATGCGTATTCGCATCGCGCTGTGCCAGGGGTGTCTTGATGCCGGTGGGGGTAGCCACCAGAGACTGCTGGCTCTGTGCGGCCGCGGCCGACCTGGCCCTGGCGACCTTCCTCGGTGTCTGGGGCTGGTTCTTGTGCATGGAATCCGTGGTAGGGCCCTGTCGACTTGAGGTTGGCGGTGCCAAGATCGGGCCATTGGCAGTGAAGGGCGAGCTGTTGGCCTTGGTAGCAGAGGGTGCCAGGGCGGGACGTGACAAAGACCTGTCAGGGCCGTTCACGGCGGCAAAATCTGTAGTGTCGGTCGTCGTCGTCGTGGTGAAGGCACCAGGGCCGTATTCAGGGATGCCGTTAGCCAAATATGGCTCAGCTGAGGTGTTGAAAGAGGAGTTGTCAGGAAAAGTTGGACCTGGCAAGGCCGACGCGGTGTAGGGTGAGGCGGGGGTGGGCATCGACATGGAGCCGTGCAGATCGAAGGACATATTGGGCATCTGGAAGGCCACATCTCCAAACATGGGCTGTGAGGACGACATGAGGTCGAATGTGGGTTCGGGCTGTGGGGTGTAGGACCTGCTGGGCGCAGCGGGCTGTGACCGTCGACGATGCTGCTGGTTGGAATAGCTAGGCATGGGCGCGCTGTTGGGGTTGGAGCCAGCAGTAAAGGACTGTGAATGACCCTTTGGAAAGGGCGGGCGGGACGGATTGGCGACACCGTCGCCGTATTGTGAACGATGGCTCATGACTCTCGAATCCGTGAGCGATATCAGTCAATGACGGGGTTTGGTGTAGGTTGCGACCATGAGCGACGGGCGAGGGGCGATAAGGACACTGTCGGATCGAGTCCTGTCGAGTTTTCGAGTCAAAGTTCGAGTCCAGCCTATGCTTCCGGAATTAGTAAGTGGGATGACTGACGAGTGGAATAAATGGGCAACGAGACGAGTGGTCGCCGTCATCGCGAGGCAGACAGTACTTTTGATGAGAAGTTGGCGACTGATTAGTGGGGCGACCGCAGCAAGGGAGGACTCAGGAGTGGCCCGTGGCGAGATGGTCAGTGGGTTCTGGTATTGAGAAGCGTATTGAATGTCTCAGGCGGGAGCGGCAGATATGGGCTCTGGACTCTGCGAGATGATCGAATCGTGAACGTGTGAGACTGGGCGCGAGCATTTAGAGTCAGCAGGGCAGGCGAGCGGCGAGCAGTAGTGAGGGCTGGGTTTTTGCGGTATCGCGGGTTGGAAGGAGGAGGAGGAGGAAGAGGAGGAGAAAGAAGCAGAGAGGCCGAAAGAGTTGGTCGATGAGTGAGATGGATTGGAAACGGACAAGAATGGGTACATAGGCGACGTGGATTGGGGGGAGGGGGGTACCACAGGTACTTGAGCGGGCTGTGGCAGCGGGTGGGCCCCTCCAAGGATAAGGTTGGCACATACCCTGAAGATGGGGGCAGTAGGAGAGGGAAAGGAATTCCCTGGGGGGAGCGAAGACAGAAGAGAGGGGGGGGAGGAACCTGGACCGTGGAGCGAACCAGGAAGAGAAGGAGGATAGGATGGGTTTGGGCCAGTCTTGTTGGTCCAGACTGGGGACCGGGGGATAGTGACAGAGTTGAGTGCATGCATACAGTAGGAAGCCAGAGACGGAGGATAGAAGGCTTGGAAAATTATGGAGATCTGGAGGAGACCCGGGGAATAAGTGAGGCACGAAACGACAGGGGGACAGATGGGCTGACAGATAGACCAGAAGGGTAACCTTACGCAGTGGAGCAGGGGAGGCAGATCGAGCAATCGGGGACAGGGCAGTAGGGCAGATCAGTTTGATGGGCAGATGGGAGAATTGGGGACGAAGAGAGAAGAGGATGAGGGACGGGTTGAGAGAGCGAGAGAGTGAGAGAGAGGGACGAGAGGGGGGGTAATTCCAACTGTGTGGGTGATCTGAATGACACGGCGCGGCAGCGTCACTTACATTGAGAGATCCACTGCCAGCATTCCAAAGCTTCGATCCGAAAAGAGCTGCCAGATTTGCCAGATTGTACAGGCGTAGGCTCTGTCCGTGCTGACGATCTCGTCCAACGTGACAGGCAGAGATCGAGAGACAAAGAGACAGACGGTTTTGGGTTGAGCGACAACGGCAGAGGGATCAAGATGAAGATCCAAAACCTGAGCGATTGACTGTTTAGATTGGATGGACAGCACCCGCCAGGGCCAAAAAGGCTGCACAGAGCGGCAACAAGTATGTGTGTGATACGTACGCACACTTGACCATGCAGGAGGGTGAGAAAAGAGGGGTGAGGGAAAAGAAGAGAGAGAAAAGAGAGAGAGAGAGCGCGCAAGCTGGAACCTGAGCTGGGATCGCCAAGCTCGGTTGGTGCAAGTTCAGAGGTTGCAGCTGCCACTCCACACATACTCTTTGGCAAGACCAAAAGACGACTTGCAGGTGCGAAGCAGATGGAATGAAGTGCTGGCAGCCACTGATTGGTGAGCGGGTGGTCCACCCTGTGACACGCCAGCAGGGATCGCCCCCCGGCCTCTTAGCACCCACATGCTTGTATACGATGTACTCGAGTACATCAGAAATGTACTCGAGGTACATGCATGACTAAATCTAACGTTCGCAATCCATTATAGATGGCATTCCCAGCATCAATACTGCGAGGAGAGTGATCAGCTCGACGCTACCAAAACCAAGACCAGTGAGCCGAGAGGCGGGAGAGAAAGAGGGACTACTGTTGGGCATGTCTCGTCCAGGACGGCTCGATTCTCGAGATTGACTGTCATTGCCGCCAAAAGGGAGAAAGAAAAAAGAGAAAAAGTACAGCAGCGATGGCGTAGGTGCCCTGGCGGCCTCTCTCCTCCCCCTCCGCGTTACATTCTTGCACGAAGAAGATGGGGGGGGAGGGGGCGCTTAGGTCCAGGGCGAGAGGGAGGCCAGAAAATAGGCAAGGTAAGCCTGAGGTGATGCGCGTATCAACCGACTCTGTCTGCCCTTGCTTGCCCTTGCCCTGCTCAGCTCAGCAGCCCTTGCCGTTCTGCCCCCCCCCCCTCCCTTTCCCCCGGGGTCCCCCTCTTCCTCTCCCGCTCATTTTTTCTTTTTCCCTTTCCTTTTTTTCCCCCTTCTTTTTCCCGAAGAACCTTGGAAATCCTAGGTAAAGTGCGTGCATGTTCCCCCATCATCGTCAATAATCATCGACATCCACAATTTCGGGGGATCCTCTCACCATGTAACCTTTCAACTTGGGCGTCTTCGGAAGTGGCGAGGCCTTCAAGCCTCTCCCCTAACCCACAAACCCACAAGGCTGTCCCTTCCTTACCCAGGTCTCAAGTAATTGATTGCACATCCTCCCTCATTCGGTAGTCAAGCTGAGTCCCCAAGACCTCTTCTCATCCTTCTTGAATATTTAATAGCTGCTGGGCTATGCCACGAGACAGCCCCCAACTTCCCAACCTCTTTATTACTTTTGTCATGGCCCTCCCTTCATCTGAAATTCGTTGTCTCTTGTGTTGGTCTTATCGGAGAGGACGGTTCCCGTCTTCCACCTCCATCAGAGAGACCCAAACCTTGCGTGCCTTGGTGGTGTTCGAGATCAGGCCCCATCCCCTCCCCCCAAATCGAGTACAGGGACTACCCTTCTAGCCCGATTTCAAGGGGGATCGAGATCTTTCAAGGGTGTTCGCTATTTCGCCCGGCACACACACGAACTCGCAGGTCGCTACATTGTACTATTGCAGACTTGAGTGCCCAGGTGGTCCTGGTCCTTAGCAGCAACACATAACAGCGGCAGAGGGCGCTATTCAGTCGTCCCCTCCTGGGCAGCAATAGTTGGGAAATTTACCGTCAGTCGACCTACACCGGCACATCATCACGTCTCGACGAGTGCCCGTTGCATTGCAGGCTTCTCTAGTGCCAACGTCTCAAGTTCCCCCATTTTTTCATTTTTCTTTTTACCTTGTGGAAGGAAGAGACCTTACGTGCTCGTCCTCGGTACCCGCCGAGTCGACGATCCACAAAGGGCCCGCCGGCCCTGCTGGCATTTGCTGTCAGTGCAGATTTTGCGTCATCTCGCACCGGTAGGTCGCCCGGCACTCCTCGGCAAATTCGGCTCTCGAGGACAAAAGAAGAAAAAGAACAGAAAAATTCCACCTTCTCCAAAGGCTGGTCTACCCACAAGAGACATGGGGCCAGGGAGTTGAGAAGATCCACAGATTGCTCATCATCATGCGAGAGTCGTTCTTTTCTCTTCCTCAAATTTTCCTGTCTCGTCCCCACTTGGATATTCCCAAGTCATGCGATTCCAGGATTTAGGGATCTTGGAAACATGGCGAACAAAGGAAAAGAAAGAAGGAACAAGGAAAAAAAAATTACCCGATGCTGGATTTTAGGATCGGTTACATCGTGGCGTATCGCCGTCGAGTTGCATTGGCGCGCCACAGTGGCATAACAGCTGCGTGGATGATCACAGACAGGATGGCGTTGATCCGTCGAAGTTTAGACAGTTGGGTTGAAGGTTTCCATGTGCCAGCTGAGGTTGGTTCGTGTTGGTTCGTGTTGCAAGCCGCGCGCCCAACTTTCAAAAAAGATCGTGCTATGGCCACAAGCGCTGATGACTTTTGCTGACCTCGGATGAACTTGTGTGTGAGACGATCTGGTCCCTATAGTATCGGTCCTGTTGATGCCGAACGCGGGGTATGCTGTATTGTGGTCGTAAGAGGGGTGCCCATGAGTCAAAGCTATGTGTCGAGATCCGAGCCGTGGTGATGCCGACAGTCATTTGTTGTGGGTGACAATCATGATCGAGAATGTTCGTCGTGGGCATTGTCAAGAAAATGAAAAAAGCAGACAAGAGTAAAACATGCGCTGATATGTCCACGGACGTCTGAAGTCATTTATATACATCGCACGCTCCCAGCCACCCACATAAGGAGGCAAGAATCCCAATGTTATTCCAATGTTTACCGATGCTCCCCACACAAAACACGACCATATGATGACGACTCCTCTTCGTCCCCTACCATTCCACGAACATTCCTCCCCCATGACAAAAGCATCTGGAGGGTCTATAATAGGCTTGTGTTCACCCCCTCCCTCTCACAAAGGCCGTGAAAGCCACACTGCGAGCCGTCACATGACGGAAACATGTCTGCGGCCAAGGACGAGATGAGGTCTTACGCGACGCGTCGTGCTTTCCCGGCGCGTCTCTTGGCGTTGACGCCATTGGCAGAAAAAAGAGGAGTCATCCCTGCTGGCCAGTTTCCCCTCTCTTCAACCCTAACCCCCTTCAGACCAGGATCTAATCGGCAGCCAGCGTTTCTCTACCGTCTTTTGAGAAGCAATGACGAAGAAGGAAAGAAAAAAGGAAGAAGAAGAAAGATGTCAGACGGGAGCACTTACAACAGCAACCTTGGACAGCACGTGCTATTCCCGTACATACACCCCTTACCCCTGTGCTGTCGGTGCAAGGAATAAAAAATCCCACCGGACTGGGGCAGCAGGTTGACCTGTCACCTGTGCTTGATCCTCCTGGCACTTTGTTCCGAACAAACCGTCTCCTCAGCAGACAATTATCTTCTCTGTCATATTACCAACTTACTATGGCATCTATGCGTGCAAGCAAGCAGCACTGCATATTTCTCATCCACGTAGCTTCACGCTGTATTCAGGCGATGGGCACCGAACCCGAGCCCCGTCATCGGCATCTGACAAGAACCAGTTTGATAACCTCCCGCTCCTTCTGTGGGCCCGCCTGTGTGTATTTATAGTAGTAGTAGTAGTAGTAGTAGTAGTCAGGTCTATCCTGAACGTGCCCCGACGCCCAGAAGCGAGTGGGAACCGGACAGAGCTCTGGCTGGCTGGGCCTCACAGGATGACGGCTTGCAGGGAGGATTCAGTGGACACGCAGGTACTACTTGCTACGATTCCCAAGGGGGCGCCCTCTCCTCCCATCAGAGAGACCAGACGATGGCGACATGTCCTCTAGCAGGGAGCGGTTATTAGCTCGTGCTCAGAAAGGGTGACAATGAAGGAGCCTAGGGCAAGCCACTGCCGGTACCCAGTGAGTCTTTTGAAAATGTAGGAGAAATATGATGCTGCCATGGTGTCTGCTTGCCAGACTCCGTTAAGTGGTATTACAGAATGTCCTGGGAGTGGACTTGGGCTGTCAGGTGAAGCCTCGTAGGGCACACAAGGAGGGCCTATAGGGTACGACCTACCTTGCAGGTGCACAATGACAGCTTGTAGATTTGTCAAAATGTTCGTGTGGTATTGGTGATGCCTTTGAATGGGTATCCAGCTCTGTGCATTGCTGTATTTATAAGCAGGTGAGGGTTTCCTGGCTAAGGCCTTGGATGATTTATGGGTAAGGCAGTGCGTGAGTAATGTTTTTGAGCAGACGTATCTTATATGTACCTGACCCTAGTCTTGGGTGAATATTTTAGGCTTGAAATACTACCCTTAGACTTCATCCTGAAAGTCGTGCCTTGCCGCCTTGAGCCATGCTCTGTCGGCGATACAGGATTCTTGGGTATGTTAAGGTTCAGCTGCAGAGCAGCTGTCAAGTTCAGTCTACAGTTTGATGTAATATTCACAGGGATGTGATCATCCTGGCAGGCGCATACTTAATATGTGGTCCTTGGTAGGCTTGCTCTTGCTTATAAGAATCCCAGTCCCGTCATCCTGGATTTGACACCATGAGCTCTGTCGGTGTGACCCTCCCTTGCCAAAACCACATCCAGAATGTGTAGGACTTGCAATGCTTCATTTCGTGGCTGAGGATACCATGCTATGATGAGACATTGCTGACGCTGGGATTATAGATCAGTTTCGTTCTCGTTATATCACAGGACAATGACAACCTACAGTGCTTATGACGGGCTGCACCAAATCGAGACATGGACTGTCGTTCATGTCCTTTTGCATCCTCGATGAAGATCCTGCAAGGAGCCTAATTATCTGGGATGTCTCTCTATCAATACTTTATTGTATTACAATCTATCAGAAAGAGGCTAGTATAGCTGAAGTGGCCTGTTATCAATCATTAAACCATATGTCATTGCGTGTGTTGCCATCCACATCTGTCGTAAACTACTTCTAGTCTTCGATATCGGAAGTGTACTCCCTCGAAAGGCCAACAACATTCTGATCCCTCGCGTCCATTACTAGAACAACTATAGAATTACACCTTCTCATGGTAGCTCTGAGCCTGTGTGGGTTTTCGCGCTGAGCTTCAAGGCTGTGTCCAGTTTCGTCGCCAAAAAATCTGGGAGAACCGGCGTGATGGACAGTTTCCAGCTTGTGGTCCAAGAGACACCATACATAGTATTGTCACTAGCACTAAGCGTACAGCCTTAAAATCTTGTGCTAGTCTAGGCGGGCCAGCCTTGCCCGCTCGAATTATGATCAAACTCAATACAAGGCAGATAGCGTAGAAATTAGGCGGTTCACTTGAACGCTTTTGATCAACCCAGCCATAGTCTCGATCGAACGTTACTATAACTTCTAAACTAAACTTGTGATTGCCGTACTACGATCTCGGTACCGATCGTTCGGTTCCTTGTGGCTGGAAACGGACAGATGCACCATTCAAGTTTGACTTTTGCTGCTTGAGTCTTGATCTGTTTTTCGTGTTGGTAAATTTTGCACATTTTATTCCAAGTAGAACAGCCTTCCTATGATGTCAAAGACGAGAGCTATTAGTTAGTTCATATTTTTTATACTTGTATGACTCTCATTCTCTCTGATTCTGTACCCTATCAAATGTCCTTTGCTTGCTTGCTTTCTTCCGCCGTTCTCCCTTTAGCCCTCTAACCATGAAGAAGAGCGAAGGGGGAGAAAAAAAGAAGAAGAAGAAGAAAAAAGGCAAACTGGTCTTGTATCAGATTGAGAAAAGCGTCAAAGCTTTCACATCATCCCGCCTACGATGTATTACGCCCACGGCATCAACTTGAAGCAGCCACGGCAGAATAGAGTGCTTTAGCCAACTCGCTTACAATCTAGTGAAGCTAATTTAGAGAGAGAGAAAAAAGAGGAAGAAGAAAAGGGGGGAAACGTGCTCATGAACACCAGGCCGTTTGCGGCGCACCCTAATCAGAACATTGCTTCGAGAAGACCGGAGGAAACTCAAAACCACCACTACCAATCTCTGAACCTAGACACCACGTGCTATCCCCGCGAAGTCGGGACCCCAGACTGCTCGCCCCGGGGGAACGGGTCTTCGAAATTCTCTTGCCAACGTTACATGGCCCAGATGCAGCGCACGAGCCTAGGGCACAGCCTCACGTGTCTTTGTTGGTGGCCATTGGGCCGTAGCTGAGACAGAGAGGACCGGCCAGACCGGAACCAGATTGCCAGGACCAGGCCACCATGAGATTCGAAGCCGTGCCTCTCTTGCGCCGGTCAAATCCTGTCGCCTTGGCCGGCTCTTTACTGGGAGCGTCTGGCTAGAGATGCCCAGGCCTTCTTAGCGTTCGATGTTGCTGTCTTGAAGTCGGTGCATCGTTTGCTGAGTCAACCATGCTTTCGTTGCAATGTTGTCAAATGGCTTGTGTTGGGATGTTGCATGTGTTCTAGGATCTATGTTCACTGTGCTCAATCGAAAAAGTATTTAATGAGGCCAATAAGTCCCCTCCCAGACTTTGAGTTAAGATCTAATATCAAGTCGTATCAACTATCAAGCGTACTGAGATCAACTTCATATATTACTTGGAAAATCCCTCCCTGAACACATCATTCATTGTCCCTATCAAAGGCGTCCGACCTCCTTTTTGACAACTTTGGCACATCTCCCCCAACACACAAGAGACTGACTTCACCCATCAAGTCCACTACACCCACAATGTCCTCCATCGCCATGTCCGCCCTCCCACCCTTTGCATTTGCAGGACCCTTCCCATCCCTAAGCGCCGACAGTCCATTTCAATCCGCCACAACCTCACGATCACCACGCCCTTCAGCCCCCAGACAAAAGAGCAGCTCGGGCAGCACATTGTCGCCGATCCGTCGGGTCTGGTCCTCGCCCGTCGAGGGCCTCAGGCGCGTGAGGAGCAACAGATCCACTGCCTCGGCTGATGAGACCCAGGAGTCGGACACACCTCGCGTGCGGTCGAGAGTTCTGAGGTTGAGGGATGGCAGTTCGCGACTCTTTAGGAAGCTGGTGAGTTTTCGTACCTGTTGCAAAACATGTGTGGCTGTATATCGCAAACAGGGCTGACGAGAGTGATAGAGCCTCTCTCGCAGGACCAGCTCTGATAGCGTCGAGACTGTCAGTAGTGCGGAGTGCAAGCTTAAAAAGCATGTCTCGTTGTGAGTCTTTCCCAGAGTCATATGGTATCAACTTACGCCTTAAGAGTCAATTTTTCTAACAAACCTTTCACTCAAAAGTGCCGTGCTGCCTGAATCTCATGGGACGCGGAGCGCTAAGCTGAGAGCAAGATGCGCAACGCCAGATGTGATCCAGGAGGATAGGATCGATATGGACTCTGATAATGATGATGATGATGATGATGATGATGATGATGATGATGATGATGATGATGATGATGATGATGACGATGACAACAGGTCTATCTTGTATCATCGCCGGAGAGGAGATGACTCTATATTTGAGATGAGCGAGGAGTATAGGAGGGCGAGCGAGTACTATGCGCTGTCGTTCCTTTGGTTTTGAGAAATGTGTGCGCAGAGCTGGGACTACAGATCTCCAGCTTGGCATATAAAAGGAAAAGTAAGAAATCAAAAGACACTACCAAGACGTACACATTAAATACTATGCCTTGATAAGAAATGTTGCGGAGTTTGAAGGGAGAGTCTCACGATTGCATAGTCACATGATTCCAACGCCATGAACCTGCCCAGCTCCTGCACGAAGCCGAGCACGAGGATGGCGGTGGCGACGCTCTTGACCGGCAAAACGGCCTGGATGGCAGTGTATGGTTGCTGGAACATGGCCCCGCCGCCCGGGTTTGAAGAAGCTCTGGTAGATGATCCATTTCAGGGGCGGGGTGGAAAGGGTGAAGCACGTCATGGTGAGTCCTGTGCCTAAGGAGGAGTGGAGAGTGCCAATGGTCATGCGGGAGGGAGGTGTAGTAACAAATGTAGGATGTTATGTGGCCGACGACGAGGCTTCGCCTTTTAAAGTCATGGCGACATGGGAAAGACAGAAAGAGGAAAGAAGAAAGAATAAAGAAAGGACATATTTAGAGCAGAGGTAAGAGTGTCTGCCACTCGCAGCGCTGGAAATCATGGGGGTTGAAGCTGAGGACTACGCACTTTACACCTCCTCCGATGCCTTGGTAGATGGGGGTGATTGTATAGGGGCGTGATCTGGGAGACAATGCTGTGAGACTCGAGTTAGTAATCAGGAGGGGTTGAGCAGTGGTATCGAAGAAGCAGATGTTTGGTTGGTCAACAAGAAGTTTTAGAACCAAGTAAGTGAGAACTTACATTTCTCTGCCAGCAAAGATACCTGCGCCGTCGACACCTGTGATGGCTCGACCAACGATGAAGACCGCTGAGGAGGCCGCTATGAAGCAGATAACTGAGCCCACGGCGAGTACGAGGAACGGGATTGTGAAGACGGACTTCATGAGAAAGGATGGAATACAGCTGTGCAAAGACCAGAATTGTGGAAACCAGGGCGGGAATGCTGGTGTTCTTGTCAATCACATGAAGTCCATTGCATGAGAATTACTTATAGCATGTGAAAACACAAACGAGTATAGAGAACATGTAATTACCACGCAATCCCATGCCAGCCGATATCACCAAGCAGAATGCGACCATATACTTATGATGGCAAATCGAAAACCCCTTGGTCGATCTGGATTCTCTGTGCCATCTCGTCCCTGCATAGACTGCCCCGTCGCTTGACCCACGGCATTCAGGGCGTGTAGGAGAGGTGTTGTGGTCTCCGTGTCTGCCAGTGATGGCATGGCTGGTCCCTTCAGCGGCCCTTTAAAAAATCTAGAAGATAATATGGAGATGGAGGATCTTGGTCAGTATTGGACCAAGCTAGTATTATGTATACAGTATTAATAATTCCTGTTCGGCTGAAAGACGGTCCGGAACAATCCCAGAGCATCCTCGCAGGCTCACCTAATGAGCTGGGTGATTTTCTTACTGGTCCTGTTGAACTTTGCGCGCTCAGATGTGATACTTGTTATGTTCATTCAAGGGAGATTCGTTCTTGCTCAATTGCGTAGAGGGAATAGCACTGGAACAATAGCAACAGCCTCTCTTTCTAGGGGTAAACACTGGCCGGTGGTTGATTGGTTGAATGCCCCAGACAATCGGAAATTTTCTCGAGCGAAGGATAACACAAAATAACAGTAGGTGCGAGTAGCATCACTAGATGTTTGTCTCTAGCGCCTCTCTGCCTTGCAGAGCTCTCCGAGATTTTGCAAATTTGAAAAAGAATATGTAGTTTCCTTCTATTATTTCGTCCAAGAGGCCAGGCCTGACGTCGTTCACACTGCTCCGTTTGAACGCTTTGAGATCGTGACACCACCCGAGAACCGCATCAAGAACGTTGGATGATAGGGAGGAAGAGCGTTCTCACATATCCGTACATGTAGCGTATGCAAGATGCAAGGACCTTGTCGCGTGTCATGCCCAAGTACCCAGCTGACCAAGTACTTAGATTCGTTTCAGTGAGTCGAGGCCTGTGGCTGCGCGAATGTTGACCCAGCTGGGTATCCCATCCACCTCCTTGCCTAAGCCGTTGATCCGAGTCCAACAGTAGACGTTCAGAAAACGCCAGCGCAGACACACTCTCAGACCCCTGTGGGACAGCTGTTGTGGGCTGGGTGGTCCTCAGAGAGAGGCCTGCGCCTTAGAACCCTCTTCTTCAACGAGGCAAACGGCCAGACTTCTGGAACGCAAGAGAGAAGCGGGGGGAGACAGACGGGCAGCATAACGAACACCTGTACGGGTAACTGGGTGAGAGGCCGCTGGACCTTCTCGCTGGGGCCGAAACTTGAGGTGCAGCATGTGAGCTTCTGGTTCAACTCAGCCCTGTTTCGGATATGTCAATCACCTTGGCGTGACTGAAGACATACATAAAGTAGGCTTCTGAATGTCGATGCCAAGGAGGGAAATTCGAGGAATAGAGAGGGGGAAAAAAATAAATAAAAAAAATAAGGGAGGGTTGGGGAGGAGGGGGGGGGGCAATGCATGCCAGGAGAGGAGAGAGAACATTTGAGATATTGCGACCCTTCAGACTTGAAGAGATGATATAGTCGTCCATAAAAGGAACCCATTCCTATGAGGATGGCGATCTCACCTGGCTTCACGATTTACGCCTTGCTGCGACGGGGGGTTGAGTAGCTGTGTCTTTTGCGCATATCGACTAACGAGTCAACGCTGTGGTCGCAGATTGAAGCGAGTGCATTCCATGTTCAACGCGAACGTCTCTGAAATCACAGCTCTGCCACTGCCTTGCTCATTCAAGCATCTCGAGACGTCTTTTTCCCCAGAAGGGGGAGTGGTCATTCATCGGATCGGATTCCGATCTTGTGACAGCAGCAAGTCTCCGAAATTGGATATATGCAGAGGCGACATGTGGTGTGTGCCTCGCGGAACCTTGCGCGCGCAGCGGGCCGATCTAGACCATTCCCTGACGGGACACCCACTTCGGCTCGGCTGTAACAAGATCCAGTCAGCTCTTTTGTGTGTGTCAAGTGTAAGTAAGTGTGTGTGTGTGTGTGTGTGTGTGTGTGTGTGTGTGTGGGGAGGAGGGGGGAGGGGGGCGGCGCACAAAAGTAGTCAAGGTAGCAGGCGCATACACCAAGTAAGTGTTGTGTCAGCCAAGGTACAATGATTTCTGGGACGACCAACTGCAGCCCTTCGGGATGCTCCGAGCATACAGCTCGGCTGACCGAGTCTTTAGTCCGAGCAGCAGACCAAGCCAAGCCGTAATTGTGAAGTGACGAAATCCAACGGCACGAGAACGGAGACAGGCAGACGGCGATGACGGTGGACCAGCGGGATTGTCAACCCGGCTTCTCCCCCCCCTTCCCCCCCTTTTTTTTTTTAAGGGTTCTTTTCTTTCTAACGAATTAACACTAGTAGAGATTTACCAAGTATGATCATCATTTTACATAGTACGTACTGTGTTAAGCTGATCTTGGGTACACATCGGCCGGACGAAGGGGACGAGATATTAACGGCCCATTCCGAACATACGTACAAACATAGCTCGGTAATAATCAATATCGTGGACCAGACCAGACCACCACTCAACGACGAAAGGGGGCGCAAATAGAACGTCTCTCTTGTGTCAGCGAGTTGTCTGAAAAAGAGCGAGAGAGAGAGAGAGAGAGACACACGAAGGGGTTGCCCTGATGAACAAAAGACGAAGACAAGACAGTCAAGACGGGTCGGCAGCTATCCGGCTTGGTGCATCAACTCTTTGATCACTTTCCTGTACGTATACCACCTCCCAAGACTTTTTTTCTCTGCCAGAGAAGGGTTACCATGTAGCACATAGTGTTGGAAATTGTCTGGAGTCTGGCTGCGAGTAGCCAGAAATAGGCCTCATGCTAACCCCATTCTAGGCAAGATTCACCTGTCGTAGCCGCCGCCCCCTTGTCCCTCTTGGATGTTTCAGATCTATTTTTTTTTTTTTTGGGCACCCAGAGCAGAAACGAAAACCCCCCTCCTCTTCCCTGACAAACTTGTACAAGGCCAGGAGAGACGAGCCCTTTTTCTTCTTCTTTCTCTTTGCCCTTCCCTATCCTGCTCTCCAAGATATTATAAGACGGCCAGGTAAATGTCCCCCTGCGTGCTCGACGCTTTTTGTTGCTGTTTGTTTGCTGCTGTTGGTGTCGCAAGGGGTTTCTTCCGGAAGATCAAGGGCCCACCACCAAGCTGCCGCAGCATGAGAAGAATAAAAATAAAAATGATAAAATATGGGACGCTCGTTGGTGGGTGGGTGTTAGAGAGATAGAGAGAGAGAAAGATACAACTGGTGCAGCAATGAGTTTTGTCTTAATTATGGAGAAAAAGAGAGAGAGAGAGAGAGGAAAAGACTACGCGTCGGCAATCTTGACAGACTGGGGGGGGGAGAAGCCAAGCAGGGGTTCTGGGATGGAAGAGGAGGTAGAATGTACAATGTACAATGTACAACGTACCTCATAAGGCAGGCAAAGGCGAGGTAAGGGGACGGTCAAGGACGGTGAATGGTTTCTGGCAAAGCCCCGGCTCACAGTTGTGGGACCCGCAATTGTCATGTCACTACCCAAGAGGACGCGCGTCACCTTTCTACCCTAGTAATGTACAACGGGGGCCATGACAATCTGCAAAGAGCGCAGGTCTGGCCGTGGGGACCCTTTTTTTTTCTTCTTTTTTCCCTCTTTTTTCCCTCTTTCTTCTCTCTTCCTTTTTTTTTTCTTTCCCTCCCAGCTTTTTTCTTGGCCGCAGTTACTGGCCCTTCCCATCCCGCGCTGCCCACCTCTTGTTTGTCCACGCTGTCCCAACATGTACCAGCAAGGGGGGAAGAGAGAGAGAGAAGGGAAAAAAAAAAAAAGAGGGTATCGTGGGCAGACATGGCTTCTGATTCGATGGCTCGAGGCTGGTTGGTTTCCTTGTTACCCCCTTGAAGCGCTGAATGTCGAATCCCACAAGGGGAAACCCAGTCGCAAATCGTTCCGGGGTTAGATGCCCGATAGATCTGCAAAACAGACCCGGGCGTGCCAGGCACACAACGCACTTGGACGTCTCGCAACTTGGGAGGGGGGAGGGGGCCCTGTCAAGCCCCGTGTGTTGTGTGTGTGTTGTGTGTGTGAATTCTATTCTTTTCTTCCAATCCTCTCTTGTTGTTTTGCCTCGTCCTGTACCGTTATCCAGTCGATCGACGGCCATTGAACGGACAGGAGCCGAGAGCTGGGGATTTACATGTTGGATTATGCAACTTCATCCCTCCCCTGATGTGATCTCCTCTCCTCTCTCTCTCTCTCTCTCTCTCTTTTTGTCTCTCTCTCTCTTTGTCTCTCTGTCTCCCCCCCCCCCTCCCCCTCCCCCTCCCCCTCTCTTTTTCTGTTCCTCTGACTATCCCTGTCTGTCACTTACCATAGTACCAAAACCAACTGAACTACACTGCTACTACTACTTTACTACCCTTACCAATCTCATCCCAACCCCTCGTCCTCCTCCACCTCCAACACCACCTCCTCTCCAGCCTTGCGCTCGAGCCGCGGGATCCCTGACAGGGTCTTGTGTGAGAGAACTTCTTTCCCAAGACACTTGGCTGGCCTGCACATGTGGCTTGACTGCTTGACTGCTTGACTGCTTGTCTTGGGGGTGGTCCTTCGGCACACATCTTGATCCATGATTGACTCGGGAGGGGTGGGCTTTAGCAACTCTTCTCTGCTTCTGCTGCTGCTGCTGACGACGACTTGTCTGTTTTGTTGCCTCGCCACCTGGTCCTGGACAGAACAGAACTAAAGCTGGGCTGAACTGGACTGACCCGACATTCTGGCTCGAGTGTGTGTGTGTGTGTGTGTGTGCGTGTACATAGACGCCTTACTTATCTTGTCCTTGTCTGCACATTGTCATATCATCTCTTGTTGTATACCCTCCCTCCTCTTCTACAGCACTCACTCAATCTTTTTGGTTCATCTGTTTATCGTCGTGATCAACACTCAAAAAAAAAAAAAAAAACCTTGCAAGGGCTGCAGGGTCACAAGCCAGACGGGAAACTCTCTCACTGGGTCTTTTACACTCATTTATTCTGGAGAGGTGCTTCGCCCCATCCTGGCCGAGTTTCGCCTCCTGCTCCTCCTCCTCCTCCTCCTCGTGGACCACTACAGTCAGTCCCTTACGTATAGGCACACGCACCCCGTACCCACATCGAGCCGAGTAGTCCCGCCTTTCACACCGAAGTACTCCTCTCACTCTCCATTGACCTGCACAACAACATACATGGGGAAAATTGGTCTAATGTTATAGCACCTGGGAGGATCCTTTTCTTTTTCTTTTTCCCCTTCTTCTTTTTCCGTTTTTGTTTTTGTTTTCTTTTTTTTTCTTTTCCCCTCCCCTTCCTTTTCTCTTGTTCCCCACCTTCATACACACCCACATCACATACATGGTTTGTGGGTTCGTGGACGAGGTTTCATGAGACCACGTCCTAGGGGAGGATTCGCGACAATACCACCACCACCAACCACCACCAACACCACCACCAGATCAGGTCAGGTCGCACTCCGAGAGAAACCGAAAGCCCACCCCTCCTGCTTCTCGACCGTCAGCAGCAGCAGCAGCATCATCACAATCATGAAGTGCACGACAATATTGGCCCTCGGGGCTACGATAATACTATCAGCAGAAGGGTTGGACCTAAGGCAATGGTCAGGAATGACGACGACGACGATGACGACGAGGACAAGAACAACAGCACCGAGGGTGGTCGGGATGCAGACACAGAGGAGGACGGTGACAGATCCACACAAGCGAGACCGGCTGCGGAGGAGAGGAACGGTCAAAGCAAGCCTGGAAAACGCGGAAACCCTCTACTTCATCAACGCCTCGATCGGGACCCCGGCACAGCCTCTCCGCCTCCACATCGACACAGGCAGCAGCGACCTGTGGGTCAACACAGACTCGTCGCCGTTCTGCTCACAGTCCAAGCAGCCCTGCGCCTCGGCGGGGACGTACAAGGCCAATTCCTCGTCGACGTACGAGTATCTCGGGTCGTGGTTCAACATCTCGTACGTGGACGGGTCGGGCGCGAGCGGCGACTACGTGACGGACACCGTTACCCTGGGGGGTACGACGCTGGACGACTTTCAGTTTGGGATCGGGTACCAGAGCACGAGCGGGCAGGGGATCCTGGGCATCGGGTACGAGGTCAATGAGGTGCAGGTGGGGCGGGCGCAGCTGTCGCCCTACGAGAACCTCCCCGCCAAGATGGTCTCGGCGGGCGCCATCAACTCCAACGCCTACAGCCTCTGGCTCAACGACCTCGACGCCAACACGGGCTCGATCCTGTTCGGCGGCGTGGACACGGACCAGTTCGAGGGCGAGCTGGCCTCCCTGCCCATCCAGGCCGAGGGCGCCATATACGCCGAGTTCCTGATCACCATGACGAGCCTGCACATGGACGACACGGTCGTCGCCTCGGGGGAGGCCCTGCCCGTGCTGCTGGACAGCGGCTCCAGCCTCACCTACCTGCCCGACGCCATGGTCCAGACCATCTACAACCAGGTCTCGGCCCAGTACGACTCGTCCGACGGCGCCGCCTACGTAGCCTGCTCCCTGGCCGACGACGACACCGTCTTCAAGTTCAACTTCTCCGAGCCCGTCATCGCCGTCACCATGAACGAGCTCGTCCTCGACATCGTCACCTCGTCGGGAAAGAGGCCTACCTTCTCCGACGGCACGGAGGCCTGCCTGTTCGGCATCGCCCCGTCGGGGAAATCCACAAACGTCCTGGGCGACACGTTCCTGCGCAGCGCCTACGTCGTCTACGACCTCGGCAACAACGAGATCTCTCTGGCCCAGACCAAGTTCAACACCACGACCAGCCACATCATCGAGATCGGCACGGGGAGCAAGGCCGTCCCCAGCGCCACCAGCGTGTCCAATGCCGTGTCTGCCACCGGCATCGGCGAGGCCACCTCGACCACGGGCGGCTTCGGGCTCAAGAGCGGGGCCCCGCCGAGGCTGCAGGGCGTGGGCATGGCCTCGTGCGTGGCGGCGGCGGTCGTGGGGACGTTTGGGTTCGGCCTGACGCTGGGCTTGATATAGTAGTCAGAACTGTGGGACAACCATTACTACTACAACAACAACAGCAAAGGGGGGGCCTCTCTCTAGGATTGGAGGTTGAGCCTGTATTATTGCACATATCTTCTTTCAACTTCGACACATACACACAAACACACAATATGCATGGCACCGACATATCCACAGAAAGCAAAGAAACAAAAGAGAGAGGCGAGGCGAGGCGCACGGGGCATCTTCATCATTTGATATGACGAGATTGGTCACACACACACACACACACACACACACACAGGGGGAAAGGGGACAAAGCAAGGCAAACAAAAAAAGACATGAATGGTCTCATGATTTCCACCCCCTTTTAAAAATATCTGCATAAGGGGAACGGCCTCTTTTCTTGTTTTTTTTTTTTTATATTACTCTTTCTGTTTTCTATTTTTTCTTTCTCCTTTCAATATTGTTTATATCCCTCCATGGCATGGCGTTGTGGTTTGTCCGGTTGGGGCGAGGTTTTTCATTTCATTTTTTTCATATTCATTTTTCTACATTGAAGTACTTACTTTGGGTACTGTAGAGAAGGAGTGAGAGAGGGAGAATGAGGGGCTCATTAGAAAGGGAAGGAGAAAAGTAGAAGATTTCGGTTGGGGGGGGGGAGAGGGGGGAGGAAAGAGATGCGAAACGGCTTCATCTACTACAGGCAATGAATGCCCAAATCGGCATTTGGAAATTTACACACGTTCATCTGACGGTCACTCAAGTGACCGAGCAACAAACACACAAAATTGTTCCTTTCTGTTCCAGTGACTTGTGACGTCTTGCATGCCATCTCGGTAGATAAAAAGAAGAAGAAAAACCCACCAAAAACTTTGCAGCATAATCTTTCTGAGACGATCCACAACGCCCTTTGTGTGTCACACAGTCTCTTCCGCCACGCCTCGTCATCATCACTATAATGATGATGATAATAATAATAATAACAGCGAGGAGTCCGCGCGGACCCCAATCGTGTCGGCAGCGCACAGCCGTCCGACCACACCCCTCCCAAGGAACTGTTTAAATTACTACCATTCACAAGTGGACACACACACCCCCTCTCTTTCTCTCTCTTCTCAAGACGCGTTATCTGCGGATCCCCGAGGTGGTATGGAGCCCCAGGCCGAGAGGCGTCATCATCATCATCACATGCATCATCATCACATGCATCATCATCACATGCATCATCATCACATGAAGACTGACCCGTTGAATACAAATGTGAAACGATATCTCGTGGCCTGATCAAGGGAAGAAGAAGGGGGGGAAAAGATGATCAAGGACTTGGTTGGGTTCTTTACTATAGTATGGAGTTTGTCTGCGCGTCTTGCTTGTCTCAAGGGCTCTCACACACAGCGCCTGTGAGGAACGGGGGTCCCCTCTCAAATAGATCCTGTGAAAGCACGGCGTGGGGCCTTTTTTTTTGGTCAGCGTAACACAAGGCACGGAAGGAAGAGAAGGAGGGGGGGGGGCTGACTACGTGATGCTATCTGTCCCGCAAGACCCGCGGAACGGCACCACAATGCCGACTTATTCATACATGTTCGGGCTTCTTCTGCATGCAAATATACCTGATATTTTGTTCCCCAGCACCGGGCTCTCTATACTTTGGAGTTTACTTCACTCTATCCACGGTCATGGAAAGTTGTGACGAGCACCCTTGAGAGTTGTGGTGAGCCTTTTTTTGGGGTCATGTATTACATACAAGTGCCGTCTCTTCTTTTCTTCCATCATCCTCGACCCAAGTCCCAGGGACAAACCGCCTTCGTGCAATAAATACTACTACTACTACTACTACTACTACTACTACTACTACTACTACTACTACTACTACTACTACTACT
>JACWQW010000014.1:363937-436136 GCA_014849355.1 Cryphonectria radicalis | reverse complement strand
AGTGTCAATGAAGCCCTTGAGATTGCTCAGAAGTGTACTTCACAGGGAGATAGTCATATTCTGGTCACCAGTAGCATACATCTTGTTGGTGCAGTTCTCAAACTCGGCCGTCTGAGAGGAGGGATCAATTGAAGAATAAAGATTGTATACCATTAATGATTATTATCCATGAGATCGTGATCTCTGTCTCAGGTGCAATCGACACACGAGCCAGTGCATTTGGCAGCAGCTCAAATTACGAACTCTCATATATGGGTACTGCAGATGTCTTTGTATCTGAGTCGGGAAAAGGTAATAAGACACAAGGGCACGGACCTGAGTAAATATTGAAATCTGGGCCGACTGCAACAAGGAAAAGCACATACAAGCGGTATGCTATTGTGACCAGGTGTACGCGTATAGCTCGATTGGAGGTGTCTGTCCCATCGTACGCCTCAACACCGTTGATCGATGGACTTCACAATAAGGTCAACGCGTCTCATATCCCCAGGTTAGCGAGTAGGAGGCTGCTGAGATGACACGACCCGTGTGGCTCCGGGAAGAAAAAAAACACGATTGACGATAGATTTCCAGAAGCGTGTGGTGGCCCATTCTGGGTTCGACTGAATCATCGTAAAGGGTACGTACCCTTCTTGACCTGAGAAGTGACATTACGCTGGATCAACTGCAGCTTCACCCCCGTAAGCGAGAAGTGGGCTATATCTCAACCAGTAGGTTGTAATATCAAATACAGTCTATATCTCAAATCTGAAGCTACTCTTGCCGTGTGCTATCCCTTCTTGATCGCATCCTGATCTTCTTCATCTCCCGGGATTTATTCCTGACGCGTTCAGTATGAGCAACTCTCGCAGATGAGATATCCTTATGCACCCTCGCACAGTGAATCACCCACTCGTCCCGGCTTTTTATCGCCTTGCCACTCCGGACACTGCAAAGGTTCACCGAAGGGACCGCGACCCGCATGCACCCTGATAAAATGGGTTGCCATAGCCTTGAAGTAAGCGTTGCAAACCAGGCAACGGGTGTGCGTCCTCCGACTTTCCTCCGACCTTCCTTTGCTGCTGCTACCGTAGTCGCCTGACTATAGACAGCAGCACTGTGCGGTCTTGGATCACTTCTGCAGCTTCCGCACTCTCTCCAACGCAATCTGGGCAGGGAAAAGTTCTGCTGAAGATACCGGCATCCAGATGTGATGTGACCAATTTGTCGCAAAGCAGGCAGCATGATCTGGAGATGGGAGAATTGGGGGCGGTTGCCATCCCGTGTTGTTCGCCCACATGGCAACACCATTCAGCCAGATTATATTTAACAAAGTCGGGCTCCCCAAGATAGCGGCATTCGGAACAAGGAAAAAGCTTGCTGAAAGTTTCCTGTCTGTGTATATGATAGCCCCGCTCTTGTCGAGAAGAAGGACTGTTTGCTGACGCAAGGCAGGCAGCCAGGTCTGGGCGAATTGATTTACCTTTACGCAATAAAAATTAGATTATTGGCTGGAGATAGCCGTTTTATATTCCTCTTCAAGCCTAATCTACTCCAGATAATACAGTACTTCGTGTGATACGAGAAGATATATTAGAACCCGCTGAGAGATACTTGAGAATTGACGGTTTTCCGTTTCTGATTTTCTCGATGCCCTCTCATTTCGTCTTTTCACAAAGCCATTTCCCATTCTTCGTCTTCTTCTTTCCATTCATACTCTGATCAATGCGAAGGTCGCGAGTTCGATCCTCTCCGGGACCATTTCTTTTTTTTTTTTTTTTTTTTTTTTTTGGTCTTCTGGTCACTGCATGCTGTTTTAAGTACAAGAGACGGGAAACTGGAAACAGGGAACGGGATAGAGACGGAGGGTTCTCTAAGCCTTACCAGAGGTCCAGCCTTCAAGGAGTATCTTCCAGGGTTGTAATAAGCACTGCAGTAATCCGTAAATTCTGAAATACACAAAGGGCTTATGCTAACAAGAGCGATATCAAGTGTAGGCCTTAAATAAGGAAACATAGTTGAGTAACCGTGCAAGTGTTCACTGCCTTTAGGGCTATCAGAGTATAGTGTAAACTGATACTTAGATTGACGACTAAAGAGTAGTGGTAATGACTGTGGTTATATATCCAGCTCTTCAGTACTAGAGGTGCTAGTGATAGTTGGGTTGATACTTGGGTTTGCCCAACTATCCTGACTATAGTTGGGATAGTCAGACTATCTTGACTATCCGCTAGTAACCCTAACCCTGGGTTATGTAGTCCTGACTCGTGCCCTGTGGGTAAGTGTTGAACTCCCCGCTCCGAATGGTCCTTTTTGGGTGTCCTTCGTGTTGTGCCGCTTTCCCCTGTGACCTACCTGTATGTTGGATGGGTCATAACAGGGCTCCTCTCGTGACTGCGCTGCAGAGACCACTGAGCAATAGAGGAGAACTCAGTAGAAATGATATCATGCCCGGCGAAGATGCCGCGAGAGTAGGCGAAAGCGTTCGTAACGTGCTAATGCGCTTCATGTAATCAATGTCTAAGGTTTTTAATATTAGTCAAAGCTTAACTTCATAGTTGGTGCGTATACTTGTAGCGTGTTGTTAGTAGGCCCTTACCTTGAGCTTGAGCGTTGGTGTCTCCTTGTATTTGATGCACTGCGAGTTAATCGCAGTTTTGTACCCTTCCTCTCGACGATAGGTTCCCATCGTTGCGTCCGTCCCCTCTCCGGTGTAATATTAATGCGCTCAAAGACGAGGAACAACCTGTTTCCTGCAGTAGCCTCAGTCCGGAGCTCTCCAATGAACCTGACTTCTTCAAAGTACGCCCGGAAGTCTCGATATAGATATCCCCTTAATTCGATGTTTTCCACCTGTTTGTGCTGGGTTTGGTTGTCTCCTAAAGCCCTTGCCCTTGCCAGTGCGTTCTCCATCCTCTCGTATAGTGGTATAATAGGCCCTGGCTGAGGCCGATGCCTGTCAAAGAGCGCCCTTAAGGATCTCCGGCCGGCACTGCGCTCCTCCCGGGTTGACGGGAACGCAACTTGATTTGTCGTCCCCCGGTTGTTTCCCTCAATGTCGCGCCTGGCGGCATAGACAATATAGCGGTTGGTATCGCCCATAATTTAGCGGGTGTATCGGGATATGAGGATGAAGCGGACCGATGTGGATGCCGACTAAACGTGTGGGTATGAGCTTATAAGGATACCTCAGCATGTATGTCGTTTCGAAGCTATTCTGGACAATGTCCTAGCTGAAGGTGAGATAGCTGCGGGGCGAAGAGGTCCCAGATCTGTTCTGGTTCTAGCAGCCAGGCAGAGTGGGGGGCATTGGTGCCTAATCCTTGCAGTGTGATGTGGGACGCCGTCGTCGAAGCAGAAACGAGCTGCAAGGCAAGTGGGGCATACTGAGGAAGATACGGAGTCTTATGAGTTAGTGGCTGAGGATCAACTTGGGGGGAGGCTCGATTAAATAGCGCTGGCTGCCACTCCAACCTGCGATGATGACATGGCTGCTGCACATCTCGGGCCAGCATCGCAAATCTAAATCGGAGGATCAATACCAGTGGCCCCTATGCCGTCTCTGCGCTATTGCAATCGCAGAGTACTACCTTCCTGCCACCTAACTATCACACAGTTACGCCATAATAGCCCGAAGAAAGGTACTAAGAGTGGTATTAAATGAGCGGCAGTGTACAGAGCAACGATAATAGTCATGTTAGCACACTCTGCTGTCGCTCGCACTGTCCCTCCTTCCCACCTGCCTAGTCTAGACTCTTCGGGTTTGTCAGGCTTTGAGTCCTGGGACTCTTGCTCCGGCTTTGCTTTTTCATCAGTCCCCTCGCGCTCCTTGACGATTCTGGCCTTCTCTGCCTCATTCATCCTCATCTGTTGTATCTCTTCCTCCATGTAGAGGCGGTCAAGTTCCCATTCGAGATTTTGGCGGAGGCGCTCACGGCGTCTTCCATAGTCAATGGTTGTGTCGAATCGTTGCTCTGGGTCGTTTCGTCTTTGGGCGAATTCGAGAACATGGTCATTCAGCATATCAGACAGACTTGGTCGCTCGAATTTATTGTCTGATCTGATCAAATTGCGCGAGTACCCATCGCGTTCTTCCTCCGGGAGAACTGGACGACCTCCTGCAAGCTCGTAGGAGCCGCGCCAGAAACCCGGGCCCTGCGTAGTCTCCCAATGCCTCCGGTGCGTATAGAGACTCTCCAGCGCCTGTCTATACTCATCCGACTGTCGATTCGGTACCTCAACAGCCGACGTGGATGGGCGGTTTTCTTGGTCGCGGGAGCTTTGCCCGCTCAACTTGTTTGACTTCTCATGCGCCTTCTGTTCTAGCTCGAGAAGCTTTCCTTTGAGCGCTTCGAGCTCTCCGGTCCAGATGAGACTCCATCTCGCCGTGCGGATCTCCCCCTTCGTCGTTCGCCGGCCTTTCGAGTGCATCCAGACCGCGACTTTCGTTACCCTGTTGATTGTTCCCTGATTGATCAGGAGGTTCGGATTTCTCTGCGGATGCCCTGGTTTGCTTCGCTGTTCCGGGTCCATTCGGAACCGTGGGCTCGGGCTCGGGCTCGCCTTGGAGCCTTGCGGTTGCACCCTGGCACCCTTGTTCCTCATCTGACTTGACGGGAAGAGGTTGTGCAGAGGCTTCCAAAGGCGCTGTGGTAAACATTGCTGCTGAGAGATTGCCCGTGTCAGTAGGCAAGGCTGTAGGCGCCGCTTGGGATAGATTTTGAAGAGTTGCAAGCCAGAATTATCAAAGGGATGAGGAAAGGGCTCTGAAATGACTGCGCAGGTGAGTAGGTAGACCTGAAGAAACCCGCCTGACTTAAGGTCCTTTCTTGAAACCTCATGCTGGATTCGACCATATAGCTTATAAGGAATATAAAAATCTTAAAAGAAATATAGAAACTTATAAAAAAATGAAATATTAATTAATAATAATAAATATAACTTTTTAAATATATTAATTTAATTATTTAGTGAATAATTATATGGTTTTTCTTTTTTAAATTTTTATACCTCTTATAAACTTTTTCATACCCCCTACTAGCTAAAACCCCAACTCTTCACTCACATGAATATGATAAGTGCGCTGACCCATGTGGCCAACATCTGCAACCCCCTCTTGCCCAAGCCTCAGAGCCTTCTTATTGACGCATGCTTACTCCGCAAAACCATTAAGAGATAGCCAGTCGAAGGGCATATTGTCTGTCTAGCCCTGCCCCGAATCCAATAGTTTGGATAATTGGGGAAGTTTGTGACGCATATCAGCTCACATGTGCATACTGCTAGCTGGCGAATGCAGCTGACATGCGTTGCCGACCCTCCTCTCGTGCCTGGAGGGGAAGGTGAGCTGTCTGATCATTCTCGTATTGCATCTCCGGGTCGAGAACTCGTCTCTGTCCAAGGCAAGACCGCGAATACCGAACCACAAATTCAGCTGCCGAGCCTGACCTGACGGAACAGCACGACGAAGTTTTTTTGAAGAAACGTGCAATGAGACAGAATCTGTGAACACATGAGTGATTGCCATGCAAACCTTTACCGGACCCTTTTTGGGAGCCCTGCCACTTCTGTCGGTGAAAGATGACTTTTGTTGCGGGAGGGATGGCAATAAGGCTGAGGCTCGGGAACTCCAAAGCCTGCTTGTGGCAACTTATGCACATGTGCGGAGACGCCGTAAGCACTCACCGGAACGAGGCTCCAGAAGCAGAAGAAAATTCCATTTGTGGGAATATAGTATGACGTGGCAAGATACCGCAGGCTCGGGCGAAAAACGTCACACTGTATTTGAAGCCAGCATATCAGGTCCTTTTTGCACCTGCGTATTGAAGCTGCTGTTTGCAGCATTCTCCGCGGAAAAGTTCAAGGCTGTCCGGAGGCTAGGAATCAGCCATCCCCACCTCACCTAGACCCATAAGACCAGCGCTGCATAAGGCTCTGAAGACAGCGTCACTGTTGTCACGAGTACATATGCCACGACACATTGAGCCATTGTATTGTGACGATATGGAACAGAACTCAAACCATGAAGGAAGTCTTGCGAGTTTTCCCGACGTTGGCACCGCAGAATCCGAGACTCGTCTGATGTCTCCTCTCCCTGGAACGATGCCCTTGAGTGTACATTTTATCAACCACCGGCTTCCTAACACCATCCCGGACTTCTCAAATGCAATGTGCCATTATGATGCCAGTATGCGGCAATATGTGCCAAATGGTTTTGTTGCTGCTCCGAACACTGCGTTGTACCCTCCACGGACAGAGGTCGAGACTACGACGGCCATGCAGTTCTAGCAAGTGGTGCTGACAGATGCGCTGAAGACGTTCAAGGAGACGAGAGGAGAGCCAGAGGGCCGAACTGCAACAGGCTACAGCATTCGAGACAAGGACGACTGGGACGCTATATACAGCGTTCTTGAATCTGCTAGAGCCAAGTATCAGCGAGCCAAAGGTCCCGTGGGAACCCTAAGAAGCGTACAGAGGAAGCTTGCCGATCACATCTCTCCAATCGCAGACGTAGCAAAGACTGCTTCCAAGCTCGCCCCGGACAACGCGTACACGACGCCGGTCCTTGGCGCAGTGGAACTTGTTCTTGATGTGAGCCATGGAATATCCATCTACACATTACTGAGAGCATCTCCTGATTGGCTTTACGTCCATACAGATCATGAAGACAACTGCAAAGGTCAGGAATGAGGCGCTTCATGGGCTGGATGATCTCATGCCTGTCTTGTCGGATGTCGAGCTCTTTCTAGGGACATTTCCAGGCGATATCGCCATTCGAAAGGCGTCCGTCTCTTTGACCGTGGCAATAATCGATGCTGTCGAGCGATCTATCGGGTTCTTCATCAGCAACGAGGGTAGGTGCAAGATCTGCCTGGTTTACTCGTATTCTTCCCGTGGACGGAACTTTGCAAAACTGACGAGGTATGGTAGTTATGAGAGGGATGAAGTCGCTTTGGTATAGGGACAATTACGAGACACCATTGAAGGCATCGCTCGAAGCAATCAAGTCTGAAAGCCGCAGATTAATGAACGAAGCAGTCAAATCACACATCTACGAGAGCCACGAGGCTCGTCGTTGTAAGTAATTCTGGAGACAGGAATACTTCGATTCCTTGATAGATAGTCTGATAGAAAGCTTCAGACTCTGCACAGACTCAGCGTATGGTCTATGAAGTGCAGCGAAGCTTGAACCAGGTTGTTGCATATGGCAAGACTTCTATTAAATACCTACTGGATGAGCATGTGAAACAAAAAGATGCAGGTACGTTTGGATCACAATTCTCAAGCGTGAGACGGGCTTCGATTGGAATCTTGCGAAATTGCTAAACTCCATTTCTTACTACAGAGATTCGAAGAAAAGATGAAGAGATCGCATTCTGGCGTGGATCGTGCTTACAGATGCTGAGATCACCGTCTCCGCAACCTGCGCAGGTAGCAGGCACAAATTGGAGCCTCAGTCAATCGACATTGCGAGACATTCTCGGCGACCCAGGAGCTGACCTGTCGGACTTGGTCTTCATGTCCGACAACAAGGAACACGTGCCCATGAGGCAGCACCTGCTCGTAGGCGTCCGCGTCGTCCTCGCCGCCCTCGTCGGAGCTGAGGTCGGTGCTGTGTGCCAGATACGGAAGGCTCGACGGCGCGTCGTCAGATCCGGCGCTACTGGACCTAGAGCCGTCGAGCTCGAGCTCTGGTTCACCCGCCCCGGCCGCGCCTTCCAGCGCCAGCCTGTCATGGAGAATCTGCGTCGCGACTTCCTCTGCCACTAATTGCGGGGAGGGAAGGAAGGAAAGGAAGGGAAGGAAGGATGGATTTCAGCAAACATTCTCACAGCCTCGCCGCCTCGCCGTCTCGCCGCCTCACGGCTTCCACCTCCCTTCCGGGGACTGTACTTACAGACTGCAGGTGATGACCCGCCCAGGACCTTCAACACGGGCATGTCCTGCCCAACCTCCCTCAGGAACCACGATCTGATGTCAACAGCCACCAGCGAGTCCACGCCGAGGTCGACAATCGGCACATCCGCCCTCGCACTGTCCGCCGGCAGGTGCACCAGGGCCTCCAGGTGCGCCGTGAAGGCCTTCTGCACCGCATCCGCGATGTCTTCATGGGTCCGACACGCCTTGATGGCGTCCCTGAGGTGCAGCGTCGTCATCATCGTCGTTGTCGTCGTCGTCGTCGTCGTCGTCGTTGTTCCCCCATTCGGCCCAGCGTCGTGGTGCAGCCCGGGCGGAGAAGAGCCCGCGCCGGAGACAGGGGCAGGCAGCACGGCCATGCGGTGCGAGAAGCGGGGTTCGTGTTGCCACGGCAGCGGGACAGCAGCCTCGGGGTCCCACCACTGCAGGCCGGTGGACAGCTGCCAGGGCCCCGTCGAGTCGGGCCGGCCGGCGGCGATGGCCTCGACAAACATGTGGTGGATGTCGCGCTCCGAGATGGGAAGGTAGCCTTGCCTCCGGAGGTTCTTGTATATCTCGGCACCCTCGACCCGGTTGACGTAGCCGATGCCATAGACGATGCCGATGTCCAGCGACGAGGCCGCCAGGCCGAGGGAACGACGCTGGGCCGCGAGGCCCGCCATGAACAGGTTGGCAGCCGTGTAGTTGGCCTGTCCCGAGTTGCCGCAGAGGCAGGTCAGCGACGAGAACAGGATGAAGAAGTCCAGGTCCGGCTCGCAAAACACGTCGCTCAGGTTCCGCGAGCCGACGGCCTTGGGGAGATACACCTTCTGGAAGCCCTCGAGAGTCATGTCGGCAAACAGCCCGTCCTCAATGAGCATGGCGCCGTTCACGATGCCGCCGACCGCTGGCCACGACGCGCTGCGGAGCTTCTGCTTCAGCGCCGCGACCGCCGCCACGTCCACCACGTCCAGCGCCTCCAGCCGCACGGTAGCACCGGTGCCCTGCTCAACATCAAGCGCCCACGCCTGGGCCTTGCCTGGACTTCTGGTGCAGGTGAAAACAGGTCGAGGGAAGGAGAGAAAAAAAAGTCAGTCATTGTTGAGGTGGTGTCATTGCATAAGACCGGACGAGAAGGAGGCAGAAAAGAAAAGAACATACCGGCTAGCCACGACAAGATGCCGCGCTCCGTTGGACGCCATGAACCGACAGAGGCTCTCTCCCAGATCTCCCGTCATCCCAACAAGCACGTACGTTCTGCACGGGCTGAGCACCGTGGAGGGGTCAATATCCCTTACTCTTTCCTCCACGCGGGCGTCCGCGGTCCAGTCGATGGTCGTGAAGCACGAGCTCGGCCCCTCGTCCTGAAGCACCGCACTGAGGAGGTGAGGTGTGACGCCAATGGTGTCGGCGGCGGTGGCGGCGGCGGCGGCGGTGGTGTCCAACAGCTGTTTTGCAGCGACGAGGGCCCCGCGTATAGCTGTTGTCACCTCGGCCCCTTCCCCTGCCCGGCCCACGTCGGCGGAAGCCCGGAGGGTCGACGAGGGCGGGATGTAGCTTGCCATGGTGACGCTGCCGGCCTGCCGTAGGCCCGACAGCAGGGAGTCTGCTTCAGCCTGTCCCCCGGGGCGAAGCTCAGCAAAAGCGCCAACGCCATGTGGCATCGCCGTGGCGATGGAGTACCGAGAGGCGTGTGGGTGCAGGAATACATAGCGTCGGTCTTGGCCGGCCTCCTGCTGATCGCCTGTACAGTACACCACCTTCTTCTTGGTCTCCCCCGTCTCGACGAGATGCTCCATGACCGACACCATGGGCGGGTCGGCCCCTGCGACGAGCAGGAGGGGGCCATCGTCGCCAGCACCAGTGGCGGCGTCGGTCTCGCGATCGGGGGTGGCCATGGCAAGAAGTCGTGTTGCGATGAAAACTCGTAGCAAGACAGCCATGGCCCTCGCCGCCCTCGCGCCATCCTCTGCTGCAACAGCCACGGTCCACGAGCTCGGGACCTGGACCCAAGATGCGTTCGTCTTGGACACGAACAGGACGGTGCGTCCTTGTCGGGTCCGGCCGATGCCGCAGAAATAGTGAGAAGCCGTCTGCCCGAGTGCCACTGCCCAGGCACTGCTGTACAGCATCTTGACGAGGACCGTGTCGGTGTCGGTATCCGTGGCAGCACCTGTTATCGCGTCTTGGGTCGGGGCCTTTCCCAGGCGCCTGACCGAGTATGTGGTGCGGCCGTTGTCCTTACCGGGCAGGAGCTCGACCGCAGAGCTCTCCAGGTCCACACTCTGCCCTACCACGCGGCGGGTCGAGTTCAGACGGTCGTTGGGCTCCTGGGCGGAGACGACACGAGGGAGGACGAGCCTCCCCCCCTGGAGCATGATTTCGGACTCCGTCTCCCACAGGGCCCCGGTACCCTGCCTCTCCGCAGACCCAAAATCTGTCGCCTCGGCCACCAGTGCCAGGCGCAGGAAGGTCTCGGCGACAAGGCCATCGATGCCGACGAGGGTGTCGACGTCGAGGAACTGCAGCTGCATCTGCGGGGTCTCAGCCGCAACCGTCCGCCTGAGGCCGACCGAGGCAGCGTGAGACGGGTTGTCGCGGCAGAAGCCGTGCGTCAGCTACAAGATGTAGCGCGACGGCGTGAAGAGGGCTTGCAGCCGCGCGAAGGCCTCGGCGTCCAGGTCCTCCAGCACGGGCCCGTCGAGATCCGCCAGGACGACCGCCGCCCTGATCGTGGCGAGGTCGGCGGTCTCGCCTTGGATGTCACCCCAGGATCGGGCGCACACCACAGAGAGCGCAGGCGCGCAGGCGCGAAGCACCTCCACCAGGCGATGGCGGATCTTGTTGGTCTCGTGGCGGGTGCCCCCGACGACGAGCACCGTGCCGGCAGGGATGCGCGTGCTTGTCATGGCCGGGTGCGAGGCCGGAGACCGCAGCATCGACACCTCGTCGTCCTCGGCCTGGGCCACGGAGAGGGTGAGGCCTGCACGATCACAGGCGAAGTGGTGGAGGACTCGCCCCACGCCGGAGGCAGCATCGCCGTCTGTGGCTGTTTCGAGCCCGTCTTCTTGGGCCATCTGCCGGGCGGCGCTGTCTGCCATCACATCCCTTCCCACACGGGGCTTGAGGATGTCGAGGACCCTGTCGCTGAGCAGCATGTGCTGGGCACGCACGGCAATCAGGAACCCACCTGGCCTCAGCAGCTGCCGGAGCAGCGCGGCCTGTTCTTTGGTGGTGCTCTGGCCGGACGGGCTGGCGCCTACGGGCTCGGAAAGGATGACCAGATCAAACCCTTGGCCTCGGCCGTCCAGGACTGCCTCGGCGAGGTCCGAGATGCTTGCCACCTCCAGGGACGAGGAGATTCTGTATCGTGAGCGCTGGTTGTGCCTGGGCGATCCTGTCTTCTCGGGGGTGACGAGCGCGTGCGTGTACGAGATGTAGGCCTCGGACAGCCCGTCCATGATGCTGTCTGTTAGGGCCATAGTGCCGTTCAGGTCGATCTCTAGCACACCGAGCCGTGGATGGCGGTGGCTGATGTGCTCGACGACATGGGTCAGATGGCGTGTGAACTGCAACAGGTTGGAGACTTCCTGGATGATCTCGTCGGCCAGGCCGGGAACGAGGCCCGGAACGCCATCTCCACAGGCCCGCAACAGCTCGAGGTGGCGTCGGTAGGGGGAGGAGGTGATGGAGGAGGAGATGAGGGAGCCCAGGTCCGCCGGAGACGCCTCTGGCTGCGTGCTGGACCTACTGGTGGCCTCGGACCCACGACGGCTCGTCCGGGTGGAGCGCGAGCCTCCCGTCCTCGCCGCCGTCCTCGCCGCTGTGTAATAGTCGGTGATGCGGTGGCACAGGTCCACCAGGTCATGCAGGTCTGCCGGGATCCCACCAGGGTCAGGCTCTGCAGGGAGGAGGTCGAAGCCCGTCCAGGGGTCCCGCTTCCAGACCGTCTTCAGGTAAAACTCGCGGTCGTCGTTTTTGGTCGCGGCGGCGAAGGACTGGAGGGTGACGCCTTCGAGCTGGATCTGCATGACGCCCTGTGCATCAAAGATCTCAACGTCCCCGGAGAAGCTCGCCTGGGAGCTGGGCGTGATTGGATCGCGGCGCGTCACCGTGGCCTCGACCTCCTTGACTTCTGTAAGTGGCCTTCCCCCGCACAGGGGCGTGTTGAATCGTATCCGCCTGATCTTCCGCGGGAGAAAGGATGTCCAGAGTGACCTAGGTAGCTGGTCAGCACTCCCATACTTACATGATGCAGACAAGTGCCTGGCTCACCCGTCAAAGGGGGCACCGAAGGCCGTAAACACAGCCTGGAAGCAAGCATCAAGCGTGCCTGGGTGGACCGGCAGAGCAGACCCCGGCTCCTCCGTGGGAGCTGCAAGGCGCCCTGCTGCAAAATCTAATCTTCGCTCGAGGGACTGCAGCGCACGGAAGGCCCCCGTGTACTCCAGCCCGATTCTCTTCATAGAGCTGTAGAAGTCGTCCATATCGACGTGGCTAGTCCTGCCCCTCCTCCCGGCCGGATGCTGCGTGCGGGGAGGGAGGACCGTAGGGCTGCTGTCCGCTGGCCTCTCCAGCCCTGCCAGCTCTACCAGGACAGACCCGCACACGGCATTCCTCATCGCGCCGTCGCCGGTGCTCGCCATCGGCGCCCAGTCCAGCGTGAACTCAGCACGCACCACCGTCGCCGTCGCACCGGGTCCAGCAGCACGAGGATCCAGCCGCATGGCGAACAGAGTCTCTACTCCCTGCGCGTCGTCCCTGTCCATCGAGATCCCGTTCCGAATGTCCAGCTCGCGGATCTCAATGGCCCGGACCTGCACCCTCTCGTCCTGTGCCGCCACCACCCCCAAGGCCATCGCCCGAGCCGCATCCAGCGCCATGACGCAGTACGCGGCCACAGGCATGATGATCTGGCCCTGGAACCGGTGGTCCCGGAGCCAGGGGATGCTCGCCGGCCACAGGATGTTCCGCCAGCGGTACTCAGAGCGCGTGTCGTCGGAGGTCCGCATCCCGAGGAGCTCGTGGGGCGTGCCGGCCCGCTGCAGGTACTGCCTCATGAGCCTGGGCTGCCGGAAGTGCAGCTGGCCGTGATCCCAGGGATACGGCGGTAGGTCCTTGAGGAGGCTTCCGCGGCGTGGATAGCCGTCGGACCCCCCGAGAGCGACCGCATAGCCGGCCAGATCGACGGCACCCGGACCCAGATGACACCACAGCGTGCCGAGGGCGGCCGAGAATGCTGCGACGTCATCGGTGCCGCGGCTGAGGACCCCCAGGTATGGGAGGGTCTTCCCGTCGCGCGCGTCGGACTCGGTGATGGTCTGCACGGCGGGGCCCTTGAGGGCCGGGTGGGGCCCGATCTCCAGCACCACATCGAAGGGGTCCTGTGACCGGATGGCTCTCGACAGGGCCTCTGAGAACAGGACGGGCTGGAGCATATTGTCTCGCCAGTACGAGCCCTCGAGCTCCCTGGCCGTCGGGGCGCCGCTCGGGCCATGCACGCTGCTGATCCAGGGGCAGGCGTCGCTCGGCAGCTTGGCCGAGATGCGGCAGGCCTCCAACGACTCGAGGTAGGGCGTCGCACAGGGGTCCATGTGGTGAGAGTGGTACGCCGTGTCGACACGCAGCATCCTGCAGAACCTCTTTTCGCCGTCCAGCTTCTCCTTGATCCTCGTGATCCCGTCGAGATCACCGCTGAGGGTAACGCTCGTGGGTGCGTTGCTTGCCGCAACAAAGACACGGTCACGAGTGTCGGCCTGATTGCACAAGTCGATGGCTCCGTCGACATTCGCTGCAGCACACGCAATCAGCACGGCATCTTTTGTTGTCCTGCCAGAGATACACTCACTTCCGACGGCCATCATGCCTCCTTTCTCACCGTGGGCCCCACATGCAAGCCCAGCGTGGACTCCTCTGTAGTATGCCACCAGGATAGCCTCCCGGGCCCCCAGAACCCCTGAGGCGTACGCAGCACCTATCTCGCCGGATGAATGGCCCACCACGGCGCTCAGTCTCACCCCAGACAGGGCTAGGAGGTCCACAAGGGCAATCTGGATGGTAGTGTAGAGCGGCTGGGAGAGGGCGGCCTCTCCGAGGCGGGACTGGCTCGTGGGGGCGAGCATCTCGTCTACGAGGGACCAGGCGGGAGGGTCGGGACAGCTGGCCAGGATCTGATCCAGAGCGGCGAGCGACTGCCTGAAGACAGGCGATGACCTGATCAGCCCCTTGCCCACTGTTACAGTGGTGGTCAGTGAATATTGCAACCGCAAACGGACAGCGGCGCTGTGAATATTGCTTACTGGTTGGCCACTGGGCCCCCTGACCGGTGAAGACGCCGAGGATGCGACCAGGTCCATCAGCCGGTTGGGAGGATCTCACGCCGATATCTGTACGTGGATTGGCAGCAGACGCTTTGAGTCGGCTCTCGATCAGCTCGATGAGGTCTTGTCCTGTTGCACAGGACGGAAAGGCTACCTTGTACGGGAAGACTGAGCGGCGAAACGCCAGTGTTCCCGCTACATCAGCAACATCCACAGACGGGTGGTCCTGAAGATACCGAAGACATCCCTCGAGGACCCTGGCGAGTGTCTTGTCGGAGGAGGCCGAGAACAAGATCGGAAGCCCTGAAGGAGACGAACATATGCTGGAGGAGGTGGGCGGGCTGTGGATATTTGGGTCAAAACGCTCGAGAATAGCGTGTGCATTCGTACCACCAAAGCCAAAAGAGTTGACGCTGGCGCGCAGAGGGTGCTCCGGGGCCACTGGTGGCCACGGGGTCGGACATGTCGGCACTTTCAGGCGCCTGGTAAAGGGTGCCACTTTGGGGTTGACGGTGTGAAAATGTTGGTTCGGGGGGACTAGCTGATGTTCCATGGCCATGGCCGCCTTGAGCAGCCCGGCTACACCTTTGTCCAGCACAAGTCAATACATGGCCTGTCTGCATGCAGCCTGGTGGTGTTGTAAGCTTGCCCACTTACCTGCTGCGCCCTCGGTGTGGCCTATGACGGTCTTGATGGAGCCAACGATCATCTGCCGGCCGTCCTCGGGCTGCGCCAGATCAGGCTCGCCAAAGAAGGCAGCATGGATAGCCTCAGCTTCTCGGGGGTCACCGGCCTGGGTGCCCGTACCGTGCGCCTCAAAGTACTGGCATCTATGGGCCGGGTTGCGGGGGTCCAGCCCTGAACGAATATACGTATCCCGGATGAGAGCAGCCTGGGCCTTGGGGCTAGGCATTGTGATGTCGGTCGTCCGGCCGTCCGAGTTGACGCCCGTCTCCCGGATGACACATGCCACCTCGTCGCCGTCGGCCAGAGCCCTGGAGAGCGTCTTGAGGAAGAAGACCCCGACGCCGTCCCCTCGCGCGTACCCGTCGGCACTCTCGTCCCACATCTTGGAGGTCCCGTTCGGGGACAACATGTGGACGGTTGCCTGCGCAGTAAAAAGATCGGGGCCGAGCAGCAGGTTGACGCCTGCAACGCAGGCCACGGAGCAGTCCCCGGCCCGGAGGCTCAGGACGCCCTGGTGCAGGGCGACGAGGCTGGCCGAACAGGCTGTGTCGATCGTCATTGATGGGCCATTCCAGTTGAAGAAGTACGAGACCCTGTTCGATATGAGCGCCCTGTGGGTGCCGGTCGCGCAGTACTGGCTGAAGGACAGCTCGTCCTTGGCCGTCAGGAGCTCAAAGTCGGCAGTCATCAGCCCGACAAAGACCCCGACCTTCTTGCCGGCACAGCCCTGCAGGGTCAGCCCGGCCGAGTCCATGCCCTCGTAAACGACCTCCAGCAGGAGCTTCGCCTGGGGATCAATGGCCTCGGCCTCCTTGGGCGCCGTGTTAAAGAAGGGCGCGTCGAACGCGCGTATATCCTGCTCCAGCCAGTAGGCCTTGGGCGCATTGGTCGTCCCATTATGCTCCCCGTCCTCGTTGTAGAAGGCATCAACGTTGAACCGAGCCCGGGGCGTCTTCTTCGAGAGGTCGTATGGTTCCTTCAGGAGATCCCACAGCTTCGACGGGGTGGTGGCAGGACCAGGGTACCGACAGCTGCGGCCGACGATGGCGATAGGCTCCCCAACCGACGGGATGTAGGCCATTGTAATGCAATCCACCTTGAAACCATGAATTGTATAGGCGTTTTATGGAGACTGAAGCAGTTGAGCACGTGTAGATGCGACTTGTCCGCCGACCTCAGGAACTTGGCTATTTGGGTCTTCAGCTTAAGTAGACTCAATAATGCGGAATAACCTCCTCCTCCTCCTCCTCCTCCCCCTCAACAGCAAGCCTTGGGAGATGCAAGCTCGATGGGGAACCACCGATGGATGGATGACAAGCCTCCATAGACCATGATGTAAGTATGTGCACGGCTTCCATGCAGCCGAAGCTTGTCCTCATCTTGTCATTGCCGGAAGCTGAGGAATGTCAGACTATCGCTCTTCATGCAGGACTTGTTCCTTCGCCGGGAGGAGCGGCCGCCCAGTACGCCATGGCCGAAATACTTACGAAGCTTCCACGCATCGCATCGCCGAAGAATCTGAACGTGGCAATTTGTGAGCGTTGGCCAGGTAGCCATATTAATTTATCGAGTAATATAGGAAGCCCAGAGAGGCATATGCTGAGCCTGTGCAGAGCCTAGACGAGTCCAACTTCACTGAAGACCGCCACACCCAATATATTCCTCTGCGACCATCAGAACGGCCGAGTACAATTGAACCTCAAGCCGTCAGGGCGTGGCCTCTGGATGGTCACCGGGAACACTTGTAAAAACACATACAAGGAAGTCGGCGAAAACAAAGGAGGGTTAAATATCATGAGAAAGGGGGCGTCAGGGTGAAGAAAACAGAGGTGGAGGTTGAGGCTGAACGTCAAAGCGAAGCTGAGCTTCACGTGACCGTCGGAAGACTATAGTATTCGACATTCGGGGCGCGTCCGAAAGCCGTCTACAGAGGCCAGGGCATTACAGCAGGTATAAGATGACACTGGACGAGAACTGCTGGTGAAGACTGTGTCGATAAAATCCAAGTCTTGAAGAAAAAGCCCCAAGAAGAAAGATGGCGTTCAAGTTGCAACCAGCTTGGGCCCGCAAGATCTATCTACCTATGCACCTGACAAGAGATGTGGTGGGCCTAGTACTACATCCCCAGGCAAAGTATTTCCTTATGAAACCCCAACATCGGCTTCATCCGTTACCACCCCGATCTGTGTCGAACTGCAGCCAGGGACTGGCCAACTTGGGAGGAATCATACAGCCCAAGTTCCCTCTAAGAGAGTTGCTCACCACAGCCCCTCGAACCAAGATCAAAAAAGTGCCAACCCTCATCCAGCCACTGCCCCGCGAGCTTATGAGACGGCAAGCGATGAGGTGGCCAGGACAAAGCAGATCCAAGCCGGCAAGTTGACATACTTCATGCGGGCCCCGTTGTTGGCCAGCCATCCCCGCAGCCCATCCTCGTTGGCCGTGCCAATATTGTTCTTCTTAGTGATGCGGGCGTTCCACATCATGGATCGGCGGGCGAACCAGAAGTGCAGGATGGAGAGCACGCCACCGGCCGCATACAGGCTTCGGGCATAGGTGGACAGGTCCGCCCCGTAGGTGAAGGCATTCAGCATGCCAAAGAGCAGACCGAAGGGGTACGCGAGGTTGATGACCCACTTTGTGGGCTTGGCGAACTCGCCGAACCAGTCCGCGGCGATCCTGATGGACATGTGGTCCGGCTTGGAGAGGAGGGGCGGCGCCAGGAAGGACCTGAAGGCGTTCTGCTGGTCCCAGGCGCACATGAGGGAGGCCGACGAGATCACGACCGGGGCAAGCCGGAGCAGGGCGTGGGCGGTCTGTGTAGCGTTGTTCGCCGAGAAGAAGGACTGGGGGGCCAGCGAGCTGTCTGCCATGGCGTGCTGCTGCTGCTGCTGGCTTACGTGAACAGCGGCGGGGGAGGCGAAAAAAGAAGCCATGTGAGCAGGTTTCAAAACTTTGGAAGGGCAACTGAGGTGTTAGGGCGTGGGTAGATACCTGAGGAGCAGAGAGTTGGAGCTGAGCTGGCCATGTTGCATAGTTATTACCTTTTCATCATCGGCGCCCGGTAAGAAGACAATGCCAGGACAGAGCGACGTGATTTGCTGTCGAACGTGCATGTCAACCTCCAATGCAGTCGTGAATGCCTGTTGGCCTTTCGGTGTTTACGGATGTCGGCCTTGGAGAAGGTCACCTGTATTGATTATAGTCTGTGAGAAATATACGGTGTGCCCGACTAGGTACCCAATCTGATGTGAATGAGGCCCAGACTTCTTGAGAACTTCGGCGAAACAAGCCCACGCCGCACTCACAGGCCCTCACTAACCGATGCTCCTGCGAGAATACATCTAAACTACTACGGCCAGGGGATAGAGTTCATCCTACATATGTTCGGCGCCGAACCTGGACTCCTTGTTCGCGCCGACCCTCCCAGGGGCTTACAACGGCCCTATCTGAAGGCAACAAAAGGACCAGATAATGCAGAGAAATAAAGGCCGGGAGCTTACAATTCCCCGTGAAGAATACAAGAATCCAAGGAATGAACCGGATTGGATGGGGAACGGCGGTCTAAGTAAGATCTGAAAAGTACCTCGCATGCAATATTCCGGTAAGATCTGATCCTCTCCTATTTGCTTACCTGCTTTAGGTAACTTGCGGAGTCTCACACACTGTACACTAGCGATCCACACAAGTTAAGTCAGGCTGACACTTACGTACAAAGTAGGTGGCTTGGAAGCGGCGTACATAGAAGGATAAAATCCTATGGTTCTTTATATTCCGCATCCGCACTGTCTCAGCCAGCCAGCCAGCCATAACGAGCCGGTTAACCGAGAGGACTGCCTCATACCAGGCTGCGGACTCGCTAGATTCTACCTGGCACGAACCTCTGGCAGAGACGTATGTTTGACATACAATCGAGCCTACTAGCATTAATATACAGATAATTGTACAAATATGATATATATATATTCCTTTGAAATACTCGCAATCCGATGTCCTATTCGCTACACTTTCCTCAACCGAATTAGACGAGGACTCAAGACTGGCACTGTTTCCTCGCTTGACATGGATTCACGCCCGGCACTCGACTGACAGTAAGTAGTTGGTTGCCAAGGTAGATCCTCACCGCAGCCTGCGGCTGCAAGGCCAGCACGTGCATGATCCTGCCTTTCTTATACTACTAGATACAGGATAAGAAGAAGAAGAGGAAAGCAAAGGAGAGAAGATTACATCTTGCTATGTTCTTGTCGGCTTTTCCGGTCTTCGCCATACCTATTTTACATGGCGTATCGAAGAGTATATATCGGTCTGGATCTGGGCTTCAAAGGATAATAACACTGAAATAGTCTAGTGATTATTGTGGATCAGTCTCACAGATACCTGACCGGAAGTCGTCAAAGATGGGGGCAGAGAGGGGGAGGGGAGGGGGCGCTTACTGGCCCGGCGGCTCATCGTCTTTGTTTCGCTACTATTTTAACTGGGCACTCCTTCTCCGCTCTCTCGTGGATCAACTAATCAGAATGCTCCTTTTAGACCTCTCTGGCCTGAATTTTTACCCAAAACTGAACACCCTCGCACAGTCACACCTGAACTCATAACTGCACCCAATCCTGTCGCCGGCTTCCGCTCCCGAAGTCAACGCTAGACAGTTGATTCCTGCACCGCGTTGACGGCCGCGGCCTGTGACATGTCCCGTGCCTCCGACACCTTGACTGTTCCTCAGCTGAGGACGCCTCGCTGGTGACAGCCAACTCGGGGCTACCTGCTGTGCGGGTTCCGGATTGATGGTCCAACACGAGCCGTGGGCGTGGCCGAGCAACCACGAAGACAAACAACAGAAACTAACATGCCCGGCCGGGAACAAGACCACGATGCTGAGGGCGGCGTGTGATCGCTGCCACAGGCAGAAGCTCTCGTGCCAGCGCAAGGGAGGCGCCGGGAGCTGCATCCGCTGCGACAGGGCCAAGACACCCTGCACGACCAGCCCGACCCTGAGAAAAAAGAGGGCCAGGCCGTCCCAGGACGATCAGGCCAGCGGTTCGCCGGGCCCCAGCGAGACAAACGACCAGGGCAAGCGCCGGGACAGCAGGGCTGAGCGTCCTCCCCCGTCGGCCGACACTCCATTTCCCGTGTCTGCTCAGAGCTCGGCGGGAGAAAACGGCCTCCTGGGGCCCGGCGAAGTAGATATGAACATGCAGGGCTTTAAACTCACCACCCCCCGCCCTGGCCACAGTCGCCGTGGCCCCACTCCAGCCTGGACCTCTCCGCTGTGGAGCGTATGTGGTCCGAGCCGACCTCAGCAGCGACAGCCTCGGGCGATTCTGCCGCCACAGACGGCACGTCTCTCGACGACTTTGTCATCCCCTTCGCCTCGGCACGGGAAGAGACGGGCCCGGACCGGTCTCTGTTCAGGCTGGACAGCCCCAACGGCTTCCAGCTCATGCCGCCGCCGGGACGGTTCGGCCGAGCCCTCCAGAACGGTCGGGACCAGGATGATGACACGGTGCACAGCCACCAGACCGGTCTTGTGGAGGCCATCCTCCATGCGTTCGAGGAAGGCCCAGGCCCACGCGCCGACGCCAAAGAGCCAGGCTCGACGCCCAGCGTGGAGAAGGCCGCGGTCGCGACGAAGCTAGCCCGGGAACTCATGTCCGGCAGGCCGGCCACGCCGAACGACAAGTGGTTTTACAAACTGACCGAGATGAACCTCGAGCTCTTCAGCCACACGAGGGACACATCCTCCTCTCGTGACCCAGACAAGACGAGCCCTGCAGGCTCGACGAGGTACGCGGCCCCATGGCCACACAAGGAGTCGGGGGTTGATGGACTGTGATTGTTGGCTGGCTATGGCTAACCGCAGCGATAGAAACACGGGCGAGCACGACACAGACGGCATCCAGTTCGACCACGTGGTAACACTAGTGTTCCAGTTCCTCCAGCTCCTGCGCGAGGCCCAGTCCTCGCCCAGGTCTGGGCCCAAGACCAACCCCACAGCAGAGGGGACGCTGGACTCGGGGACCATCCTGATGGTGCTTTCGTGCTATGCCCGCGTCCTCCAGGTGTGTCTCAACCTGCTCGAGGCCCTGGACGGCGCGACGGGCCTGGAGAAGGCCTTCCGCCAGAAGCTGGGAGCGCTGAAACTGCCCACGGTGACATCAGGCTCGCTGCCGCTGGACGGCCTCCCCGTGATACAGCTGCGGACCTCTCTCGAGCTGCTGGAGGGGCTTCTCCAGAGCCTGCGGTCAGTGCTCCGGGCCCTGAGGGGCCAAGGGGCCGACGGGCGCTCACGCATCAGCCTCGACCACAGGATACAGGAGACCGTGCCCAAGGATTCACAGCGGGATATGGACACGAGGGAGCGGGCCATCTTCGCATTGTTTGAGAGGGTCCGCATGAACTTGAGGATGAGGTTCGATTGGGACTGCCAATGACTGGCTCTTGGGCGGCATAGCTATACTCTTATCAGACCACAAACGCCAGCTTCCTGCCCCTGACGCGCCCCCTTCTCATGTCGTCCAGTCCTTGTGGGATCGCCGCAAGCCCACCACGGCGGTGAGCCTCCAGCGGGTGGGGCTCCAGGCCTCCAGTCCCCAGCAGCTGCTCCATCCTGCCGGCCCACGCCTCGCCGTACCGCCTATCTTCGTCCACCTCGGGCCCAGGCGGCCGGTAGTAGGCGCCGCCGAGCTTGACTTCCTTCCCCTGTACCGTCCAGGCGAGGATCCACTCGTGGGCGACATCGCGCCTGCGGATGCTGAGGCGTCGCGGGTACTGCTCCAGCGCGATATACCTGCTGGCATAACAGCCACCGGCTGGGCGCACCGGCCCGGGCTCGAGGTGGTGCCGGGCGCCCAGCACGCCGTGGCACAGCGTCATGGTCTCGTCGGTGCCGAAGCAGTCCACAGCGAACCGGAGCCTGTTGCTGGTGAGGCTGCGTATGTCGTCGCGCACCGTCGGCGAGCGATAGTCGAAGGTGGCCGCGGCGCCGCGGGCCCTCACGAGGGCGGCGTTGGATGGCGAGCAGGTCGCCACGGCCCGACATCCCGCAAGCCGCAGCATCTGGACGAGGAGCGTGCCCGTGGCCGTCGCACCACCGTGCACGAGGACAAAGTCGCCCCTCCTGGCCGTCGGGCCGCCATCTGGCCCGCTGGTCCTGGGTGCTGCGGCCTCTGCCTCGACGGGCCGCTGGGGCGCGCCCATGACCTGTTCTGTAAGCCCGAGGGACCGCAGGATCAGGCCCACGGTCGCGAGCCCCATGGCCAGGGACGCGGCGGCGGGGAAGTCGTACTTGTCGAGGTGGTTGTCGGGGATGCGGATACACAGACCGGCCGGGACGGCCACGTACTGCGCAAAGGATCCGTTCCCTGGGTTTCCCGGGTTCGCACCAAAGACGAAGCCCAGCACGCGGTCGCCCACGCAAAGGGGTGGTCGGCGTCCAGGCTGGCTGCCGTCTGCGTCCTCCATCGTGCATAACAGGCCCGAGCCGAGCCGGGTGATGATACCGGCGAAGTCGGCACCTGAGATAGCCCCCGGCGTGGTCGACTGGTCCAGCAGCTTATGGTCTGACGGGTTCAGGGCTACGGCCTTGACGAGGACGAGCACCTCGTCTGGGGCCGGGCGAGGGACGCGAACAGGCCTGAGGGACACGGCACCGGGCCCAGAGGCGACCAGGGCACGGTGGAGGCGGGGTATCTTGTATTGCTGCGAAGTCATCGCCTCCTTTGCAAGGTTGAGAGATTTGATGATGATGATGGACGTTGGCTCGAGCCGAGGTCCTACGAGCGTCTTGTCACTTAATATGTAGGCTGGAACGGCCCAGGTGCGATAGGGTTCATTGTTGTTCCTGGGTGGTTCAAATCACTGTTCGAGTAGTCAGGTGCTTCGGACATGAACAGGATACCGCGTGACCGACCGACTGCAACGTCCCTCTTCTCCCCATGGATCAATGAATGTTGACATGTGCACCGAGTATTATCGGTCCTTCCCGAGGTCGTAACATTAACTATCACACACGAACCAACCATGGGGGGGACTCGGCGATATTGAGGCCGATTCGGTGGTGATAATCAGTACTACCAGGGAGGATCGGCGAAGCCTTTCGCAAGGATACAAGACACAGGACCTGGCCATGTACATCTGGTTTCAAGGAGACCCTCTAGCTCAGCCCTTCTTCTCTCCACCCACCCGCACGAGCCGATTGTCCATCCTGATCATCATCCCATAGTGAGTGACTCTTCACCATGTCCAGCATCTTCCGCTTCTTCAAGTCCGAGTTCTTCCACTTCGAGGCGCTCCGCCTGCTCAGCTTCACACCCCACGAGGGAGGCGAGGTGGCGGAGTTCCTCGAGGCCGTGGCGCGCATCAGCGACGGCGACGTCGAGAGCTGGTATGCAAGCTGGACCACGGCCGCCGGGAAGGCCGAGGGCCTCGCCGTGGAGGCAGAGAGGGCGGGAAACCGGGTGGCAGCACGGCGGGCCTTCTTCCGCGCCTCCAACTACCAGCGAGCCGCGCAGTTCATGCTGAACGGGCGCGAGGCACGGCTGGGCGGCGACCCGCGCATCCTCAAGGACTCGGAGGACGCCATCTCCAACTTCTGGCGCGCGGCCCTGCTCCTCGACTCGTCCATCAAGAAGCTCGAGATCCCCTACGAGGGCGACGTCAAGCTGCCGGCCTATCTCCACCTGCCGCACCCGTCGAGGCGGCCGGCCGGCGGGAAAAAGGTGCCGCTCCTCGTCAACACGGTCGGCGGGGACGCCACGCAGGAGGAGGTCACCTACATCTTCCCCATGGCCGCGCTGGAGCTGGGCTACGCGGTGCTCACCTTCGAGGGGCCTGGCCAGGGCACCGTGCTGCGGCGCCACGGGCTCCCCATGCGGCCCGACTGGGAGCACGTCGTCGCCAGGGTGCTCGACTTTGTCCTGCCGCACATTGCCAGCCGCAAGGAGCTGGCCGGCCTCATCAACACGGACCAGCTGGCCCTCGTCGGGTCCTCGGTCGGCGGCTACCTCGCCCTCCGCGGCGCCTCGGACCCGCGCGTCAAGGCCTGCGTCTCGGTCGACCCCTTCTACTGGATGTTCGACCTGCTGCAGGGCCGCATGCCGGGCTTCCTCGTCGACGCCTTCAGCGCCGGCGGCTTCGCCACGGACTGGTGGTGGGACCGCCTGCTGGGCGCCCTGCGGTGGGCGAGCGTGCAGACGCGGTGGGAGTCTGACCTGTCGTTCTGGATGCTCGGCGTCGACAACGCCGCCGACATGTTCCGGCGCATGCAGCAGTTCACCTTTGCCACCGAGGACGAGGACGGCGGCGGCTTCCTCGCCAGGGTGCGCTGCCCTGTCCTCGTCACGGGCGCCAGGTTCGGCCTGTACAGCTCGCCCGAGATGAGCACCGAGCGCATCTACCAGGAGCTCGTCAGCGTGCCCGTCGGCAGGAAGGAGATGTGGGTCGCCGACGAGGCTGGCTACGGCGGACTGCAGTCCAAGGTGGGGGCCTTTCAGGTCCTCACCCAGAAGGCCTTTGCCTTTCTGGACAGATCCTTTGGCATCGAGAGGAGGGTAGCAGTGACCGAGGCCCCGTACAAGGACTAGTCTTGACACATGTAACTTATACAAAGACGATGAGAAAATGGCCACATGCCACTTTTGCAGAGGACAAACAACACAAAAAAAATGTCCCAAGCTGTTGTGAAACACTAATCGGCGGTCGGTGGTTGCGCGAGGGCGTCTGCGGCTGAATAGCACCCCGAGCGGTGGAATAACGTTCCGCACACCACAATGGTGAACAAAGAAAGGTATAGATGCCTCGTCATCACCGAAGGCTGTCAGCGCCGCCATCTCGGCCACCGGCCATGGCAACTTTGATCCGTCCGGCCGCGACACTGTCTTGACTCCCACCACTCTTAAACCTGCTAACAGACTCACCCGGTCTTGTGCGTCGACTGCATGCTTTGCACCAAGCTGATCCTCCTGCACTCATCCTCCGGCCGCCCCTGCTTGCCTCGTCTGCTTAGTAGTGTTCACGTCAGATTCAACAACAACAACAACAACAACAACACCAACACCATGTCTACCTCTTCCTCCTCGTCATCCCCACCCGGCCGCCTCCTGCGCATGACCCTACAGGTCCACAACAAGTTCGACAGGACGCCCCAGGAGCTCGAGGAGTTCTCGCGCAGCTACCTCGAGAAGGTCGCCGCCGTCCACCAGCGCAACGGCATCGAGGTCTACCAGCAGGTACGCGAGCTTTCCTGTGACTACATGTGATAAATCTGTTGACGGGCCCAATGTTCCATCAGGTCTTCACCACGGGGCCCTGGCGTCAGGTGCTGGCGCAGATGAACGAGAACGACAAGAGAGGCTGGATCATCGATGTAAGCACTGACTCGGCCAAGCATGCGTGTCTGCACGGTGTTTAGGGAGCTAGGTTTCATCATTCGCTGACGCCGCAATCTCGTAGGATCACGATAGTACGTCTTCAATAGCTAAGCCGTCCGAGGACTGTCTGTGAACAAAGCTTACTCACCTTTCCCTTTCCTGGATAGTCACCGTCGAGTTTTACTTCCGCAGCTTCGCTGAGCTCACCAGGGTCAACCAGGACCCAGACTTCCAGGCCCTGCAGGCGACCGAGGGCCCGTTTGTGGACCTTAGCAAGACCGTCGTGACCCTGGGCTGGGTCGAGAAGTATGTCGACGGCGGCAAGGTGATCAACCTCAGGGAGGACGGCAAGTCCGCCTACCCGCCTTGGTCGGAGCTGCAGGACGTGGCCACCGCGTTTGCACCTCCCTCGCAGTGATCAGAGAGGAATGCAGGGCTGCATGAATATTTCAGGCTTTGTTAGCTGTCTGTCCTTGTCCCTTGCTTTGCTTGACACAACAGCGATATCATTTATTTCAATGTAAGCATTTGAGTAGTTGAGTAGGAGCATTTCAGTGTTGGAAAAAACAAAAACAAAAAAAAACCATATATCATAAAGCTCGAATGTGAATATTTCAGATGTATGAATAATTCATTTTTTTTACATTTTGATTTGCTTCGTATAATAATCATACAACAGTTAACGTAATGGACCATTGCTAATCAAAGCTTCAATCTATCTATAAAATTCAATAATCATCTACAAATAAGATATCATCTTATCTTTACAATCATGAATATTGGAAAAGATGAATGAAAGCATCTCCAGTGCAAAGCTTGCCCAGAATCCCTTGGTATTGGAGATGAGAGATTACATACTGGGAGACTTGAAGACGGATATTTCAAACTTGTTTACCATTTATTCTTTATTCCTTAGTTTGCTTGATATAATGATTGATGCAAAACTATCACAAAATCCTGTTGCTAAGCAGAGCCCAGGTTCATTCATAACAGTTTGTATTTACGCAATGACAAGGCATAGCATGTAGACGTGCTCTAGTATAGAGACATGTTATGCCCTTCTTTTTAATGATACTTCGGTAGGTGCATGTATCCATCTGCTGGCTTTTTTTATGGGAATTCTGCTGACTTGATCGACATCTGAAACCCCAGCTCCAGCTAAACACGGGCTGTCCGGAACCGCACCATCTGAGGTGCCATATCCCACATGATAAACATGTGCTGCTTCTCCCACCTGTTCCCAGGACTGGCATCCTCGAGGTCAAAGTGCCACAGCAGCTTGGCCAGGGTCAGACGCATCTCGGCCCAGGCCAGCCCCTTCCCGAGACAGTCCCTCGGCCCATATGAAAACGGCTGAAGGGCCCTTGGCTCGTGCGGTACGAGCGTGATCCCACCCTCGTCAGGAGCTAGCCAGCGCTCGGGGATGAACTCGTTGGGCTGTGCAAAGTTGCGTGGCGACCGAAACATGGAGTAGAACGGGATCCCTACCGAGGTCTAGATGTAGCAACAACCGAGGTCAGAAGAAGAAAACCACCAAAAAAGAAAACCGTTTCTGTGCGGAATTACCTGTTCCTCAGAAAATAAGACTTACACCCTCGGGGATATATCGTCCACACACGACGGCGCCACCCTTGGGGACGACCCTGGGCCGCATCGTGGGCGCGGGAGGACACAGCCGCATCCCCTCGGTGATGACGGCGGTCAGGTAGGGGGCAGAGGCCGTCAGGGCGGCCACGTCCATGGCGGCGTCCGAGGCGAAGCGGCCGCGGAGCTCGCGCTGCAGCCTGTGCATGCGGTCCGGGCTGCGCAGGAGGTAGTGGACCGTGCCTGCCAGCGCCGCGGCCGTCGTCTCGGAGCCGGCGCTGACGAGGAGGTCAAAGGTGGCCTCGAGCTCGCGGCGGGCCACGGCGACGCCCCGCCTGGAGCCCGCCTGGGCGATGTGCGCCATGAAGTCGGGCCTCTGCCCGGCGTCCGGCACGCCCTCGTCCAGCCGCCGGCCGACCTTCTCCACGGTGAAGCGGAAGCGCTGCTGGGCCTCGTCGCGCACCGTGCGAGGGATCAGGTGCGGCAGCCACGGGCGCAGGAAGGGCAGGACGAGGAGCATCGACCCGCCCAGCACGAGCCGGCGGAAGTGGGCCATCATGACCCTGAGCCACACGTGGTAGGCCTCGTTCTCGAGGCAGCCGAAGCCCTCCCCGAAGGTCAGGTCGCCGGCAATGTCGAAGGTCGTGTACAGGAAGTAGTCGACCACGTTGGCAGGCAGTCCCGCGGCCGCCTTCTCCCTGAGCTTGTCCATCAACAGGTCCACGTAGCCCCGCAGCACCTCCTCCTGCTGCCTCAGCGCCTTTTCCGAGAAGCCTGGGGCGAGAAGCTTGTGGATGCCGGCGTGGGAGGCATTGCTGGCCGCCAGCACGCTCCGGGCCCCGTTGGGCGCCGGCTGGTACCATCGCGGATCGCGGTCGAAGTCCCTCTCGGGAGAGCCGTGGAAGCCATGGATGTGGCGCCAGGCCTGCGGGTCTGTAAAGGATAGGTCGTTGGCGCCGAGATGGACAACGTGGCCGTACTTTTGGTGCATGGCATGTTGCTGGTGGTTGATGGTGCCGTCTCTGAGCCCTCTTGCGTAGGGGAACCGGGACACTGACCATAGCTTGGGGCCGGGGTAGCCAGCCAGCGGGTGGAAGTACAGCACATGGATGCACCAGCTGGCCCAGGCGAGGATGATGACCAGACCAGCAGTCGCTATCACCTGTCCAGGGCTGGCTGCCCGCAGGTGACCCGTGAGGAGTGTGTAGCCTGCTGTTCTGTAATCCATTGTTCTGCTGCCGGGACGTATTTCTTGGGGAGTAATTATTACCCATCCAAGATAGCCCGCATCTTTTCACAAGGCCATAATTATGTTGCCGTCAACAAGGCTATTGTTTACTTACTTAGCCTGACGCTGCCCGCCAATCAGAGCATCGCCGAACCTCAGAGTCCACCCCGGCGGTCCGATCCTCCGGGGCGCCGACAATGGGTATATGAGTTCCTCCGTGACAAACCACGCTGCCTCTGCGATCGGTCCAACTTGGCATCCGTGGAATGGGCACGACGCCACCGAGGCGGTTGGAGATTGCAACCCAACACCTGTGTTGTCGTTCAAGACGATCGTGGACATTTCTGGGCAGCTCCGCATCGTGGTCAAGAAAAGCATATGAAAATCATACAGGGCGCCGCAGAGGCTCGCCTCCTGCCTCTCTATCTCTCTTCTGGTTGTGAGCCTTTCTGCGCAACAGCAGCTACATGGGGGCTGTTAACAAGCGAAACCCTGGCACGGACTACTCGCTTCGATCTGGATTCTACGCCCAGCCTGCACTCCTCCCCGACGTGGCCATGGCGGAACAAGGCGTCCACCCACATCAGGGCCCAGTCGCTGAAAAGACACACAGCGACCCCGGCCGGGAACCTGAGCCTCAACATCTGGAAACACATGCGCCAGACGACAGCAGCGACTCCCCCACAGCAACCGCCCCTGCCCAGGACACAGCCGCACCGCCCCAGCCGGCCTCGCGCGGCTGGAGGTTCTGGGCCATCTTCCCTCCCCTGGGCATATGCAGCTTCCTCGTCGGCCTCGACGCTACGATCCCAACCTCGGCCCTGCCGCTGATCTCGGCCGACCTCGACCTCGGTGCCAACTACATCTGGGTCCTGAACGGCTATCTCCTCACGTCGACGGCGTTCCTGCCGCTGTACGGCCAGTTTGCACAGATCTTTGGCCGGCGCTGGCCGACCATCGTGGCCGCCGCCATCTTCCTGCTGGGCAGCGGTCTCTGCGGAAGAGCCTCCTCGTCCGCCATGCTCATCGCAGGACGCCTCGTTCAGGGCATCGGCGGTGCTGGTATGGCCGGTAGTAAGCTCTTGATCGATACGGGACCATCTAAGAATTAGCAAGGGATAGATGGGAACTAACTCTGGTCTCGTAATTACATAGTGGGCCAAATCATCATCAGCGACCTCGTCTCCGTCCGTCAGAGAGGCCCTTACATAGGCATCCTCTACGCTGCCTTCGGCCTGGGAACAGCGATAGGGCCCGTCATCGGAGGAGCCATTGCTGGTAGCCATGGCCAGTGGCGGTGGATCTACTACCTCAATCTCCCCATCGCTGGTGTGTGTCTGGTGGTGCAGTTCTTTTTCCTCCAGGTCTTTTTCGTCAGGCAGGTCGCCGTGAGGGACAAGCTACGCCGGATGGACTGGTTCGGCAACGTTCTGCTGATCGCCTCGGTCGTGTCCATCCTTATTGCGCTGTCCTGGGCCAACACCCGCTACCCTTGGTCCTCCTACCACATTATCGCTCCGCTGGTCGTTGGCCTGGTCGGCCTCGCAGCATTTCACGCATTCGAGGCCTCCAGGCTGGCAGCACGCTTCCAGCTGACCATCCCGCCCTTCATGTTCAGCAACCGGACCAGCGCGCTGGGCCTGCTCGTCACCTTTGTGCAGTCCCTCCTGCTCACCTGGCAGATCTTCTTCCTCCCCATCTACTTCCAGGCCGTAAAGCTGACCTCGACCACCCGCTCGGGCGTCCTGCTCCTGGCCTTCATCCTTGTCGGCGTGCCCACGTCCGTCTTTGCCGGCGCCCTCCTCAGCCGCCTCGGTCGCTACAAGCCCATCCACATCATCGGCTTTGCCATCACAACGCTGGGCGGCGGGCTGTATATTAACCTGAGCGCCGACTCGTCGCTCGCCAAGCTCGTTCTCTACCAGATGGTCTCGGGCCTCGGCGCGGGCCTGCTGCTCACGACACTGCTCCCGGGCGTCCAGGCCAGCCATCCCCAGGAGGCCGTGGCCGCCGCTACCTCGACCTGGAATTTCTTCCGCGCCTTTGGCAACACCTGGGGCGCCTCCATCCCCGCCGCCATCTTCAATAACCAGTTCAACCTGCACCTGGGCTCCGTCTCCTCCGCCGATGTCCGCGCGTACCTCAGCGGCGGCAACTCGTACTCGCATGTGTCGGCGGATTATATCTCCTCGCTGTCCCCCACGCTGCGTGGCGAGGTCATCGGCGTGTACAGCCGCGCACTCAAGGTCCTCTGGGAGATCTTCGTGGCCTTTAATGCCCTTGGCCTGCTCCTCGTCCTGTTCGAGAAGGAGATCCCCCTCCGGACCGAACTTGACGCTGAGGTCAAGGTGAAGGACGGCGGTCGGCAGGGTGATAAGGAATCAAAGAGCAATATCGACAGCTCTTGAGTAAAAGGCCTGTACGTTTGGACGGACTTGACTATACCGTTCGTCACCTACCTTCTCTGGCTTCGCCTTTGTGTAGCTAATTATTATAGACGCCGTAGCTAGCTCCTCCATCTGCAACTCTCGTTCTCTGCGACCCTATAACCTTTCTCCTGGGGGATGTAATCCGGGCGTCGGACGTCGGGCCGGTCTTTATTGTTCGTGACTTGCATATTAAATATCCAATGCTTTACTTTCCTATAAAACCCCACATCCAGGCTCCAAGATTCTGTCAATGACAACTAAATCTTGATAACAAGTTTGAAGAAAAAGAATTGCATAAATTAGACATGCTTTCAGCCAAACTCAATCTTGATAAGTTATCCAATGGATTATACGTTCGGCTTCTGAAACCTGTTCCTGGAACTACCCCTCGCGATCTGCATTTCGAGGTTTGTCAAGTGTCGAGGACTGCGAAACCCAGCTACACGGCAGTGTCCTACACTTGGGGTGACCAGGAACCGAAGATATCGATTCGCCTAGACGGCAAATTATTTCGTGTGAGACCAAAATTTATGTGCATGCCTCTTCTACCTCTCGAGAGCCCGACGCAAATTGAATCTTGGATGGGTCTGGATATGGGTGGATGCGATATGCATCAATCAGCAGGATGGTCGGGAAGAAGGCGAGCAGGTGTCTCTCATGGGCCAAACCTATATAGATGCTCAGACAGTGTCGACGTGGCTCGGCCTGGTGCCGTGCCCGGACCTTACCTTGGTTTCCCGGTTTTAATCTCCTGGGCAATACAGCAACGACCACATTGTGACTATTGAATCTGACGACTTTGACTGGGTCGATCATCTCGACGACCTATTGAACCGACCGCACTGGTCGCGCTGTTGGATCGTCCAGCCCTTCTGCTTACAGGTAGAAAGGAAATTGTTCCACCCCCTCCTCCCCCTCTAGCCTTTCTTCTCCCTCCTCACAAGCTCGGAGACTCCTCTCACACCAAAGTTCTATTAACCCTTCTAATCAGAGACAAGCTGTACACATGGAAGAACAGGAAGGGCCAAGCCCCATCCGCCGAGCTATGTTCTGTAGGGGTAGGCGCTCACAGTTCAATAGAACAATTGATTTCTTGTAGATGCACCTGCTGCGTAAAGCTTGACACGGGCTCTGTAAGCATTGCGATCCCTCCAGGTGTGCCTATATGCACTCATTATGCGTCCATTGTGTTCGGTACTCGTGACCGGCATATTAGATGGGTTACAACTCTTGTCAGAACTCCTACTGAATGCTTCAATACGATGTTTCGCCCAGGGAGATGATACATTTATCAGGTTTATTCAAAATGAGCAGCTGCTAGCTCTTGGACTCGGGAGCGTTCGCTAATAAAGAGGAGGGGGAAATATGCCGGCAGGGCAAGGCAGGGCCAGACCACCGCCGACATACGTATACCGGAAGCCGACCTGCAGCACACCACTGCTGCTCACGTAGCTTTCACTAGGATCGTTTGACCTAGCTCGAGGCTGCGGCCGCGGAGTCGCTTCTGTGTCTGTTAAACACTCCGTATATTTCGGCCAACATTTATTACGAAAAATCCTCGCGCAGCAGTTATCTGCTTTTTGTCAAATTATTGAAAATCTTGAATTGTTGACCCCCTTCCATAGCTCAGAAAATCGTACTTCCCTGACAGAATCAAAAGATCCGACTCGCTTGTAACAATTTTGACCTTCATCGCCGACCTTCAAAAGCACCAGACCGTAATACTTCCACCCAGATAGCGAAAGCTCTACTGCTGACCCATTACCCTGGCTTCGATAGTACCTCTGGACGGGTACACAGAATACGCGTGTGCCTATATCCTCAGCAGCATCTAAATATATTTCATTCTCAGTCTGTCCAGCTTCATTGCTGCTCTGGGGAAGAAGCATCGACCGCGAGGCTGGATCCCAGTTTACCTCATTCAGCATCCCGCACGCCTCAAGTTGGCACCCTTCTGTTACGCGTCCAAACAAGTGGGCAGGATTGTGAAGCGGAATGTGAAATTCCAATATCTCGAAGTTATATACTTCCTCAACAAGAGCCGAGTGGATCATGCCATCGATACTTGCCCATGACCATGATGGAGCACGATACGCCCGGGGACGAGGTGACAATTCTGTCTCCGTGTCGCGCCGCCATGTCAAGGCTTGTGGCATCTGGTGGCCCTAGAGCCCAGCGAGGTAGATAGGAAGGCCCTTGAGCCCTGAGGTGGTGTCGGTTGCCAGTATGCTTGAGACGAACAGCGCGTATTGCTCAGCAAGCCCTGAGATGGCCTGCAGTTTGTCACTTTCGCGTGTGAGCTCGCGGCTTGTGTACCAGCGAAGACATGCGGCCCACGTGACCCTGGCGCTTTCCAACTCGTGGGCGCCATGAATATACGAACTGCTTGCCGGAGTAGCCAACGACGAGGATGGCCCCGAGAAGACAGTCTGCGGTAGTCGATAGTGGGCACTTGGGGCCCCGAACACAACAAGGCTCCCGGCACCTTGACATGCAACGTCGTTGTCTTGCTGGCACTGCCATCGTAGGCCGCACTCGCTATAGATCAGGAGACGGGGGCTCAGAAGGGCCTCCTCGAGCGTCCAGGCTCGCTCGTTGACAGGCTCTGCCGAGTACTCATGAATGTACATCCGCACGAGATGAAACGTCCCCGGGCTGGAACTGCTTGGGCTGTAATACGGAAGCGGGCCCGAGCGTAGACCCGAGCTGCTAGGTTTCCCTAGAAAGCCGTTGTACACAGTCTTCGACCGGCTGGCCACGATGGTGACGTTTGCGAAATGGAAGATCCTGCGGATCTGGGGGATTTGTATGAGTTTATCTGACTTATCGTCCTGGATGATGCAGAGTGCATCGACCCAGAGGTACCGCAGCCCGATTTGTCTGGTGCAAAATATAGCATCCTGTATTGTCCGGGGAAGATCTTTGATATCGATACCGTCTGCTTCAAAGGAGCTGATATTCTTGACTGTGCTCTTGAAATTTGATTCCCCACCCCAGGAGTAACTCAACGCTGCGTAGCTCCGGCAGTCTTCTGTTTCGCCGCTCGGTTTCTTGGAAGTAATGAACACACGACTGGATTCAGTGTTTTGAAGGCCGGAGCGGCCAACATCTATGATGCGCAGGGGGAAGAAACCATTTTCGTTGAGAACCGAGCATATTTCATGCTTGTTTGCGCACTCCTGAATCCAGGACCGCGCCTGCTCGGATGACTTCTGAGATCTCAGGTCCTCAAGAAGAGGTCTTCCAGAGATGTATACCCCAGCTTCATCATCTAGGCACCTCAGTTAGCGCATAGTTCGTACTCGGGCAGATTGACTGTTCCTCGGATAACTACTTACGTGGAGAGGCAACTGCTGAGAAATACCTGGAATGCTTGGGTCCGCCTTTAACGCATATTTCCACTATTTTCTCCGTGAAAGATTTGGCCTCTTTCCTATCAGAGATGGCGACAATAATATGAACGGTGCCTGCTCCCTGAACGAGCTGGTCAAATTCCGAGCTTGTAAAGCCGCAGTCGGTAATCATGCTGCCTTTTGTTTTCTCGTCGGCTTTGGAGATTTCTGCCAACAACTCAAGTATGTATTCAAGAACGATACCACACCAGGCACAAGACTCTTTGCTGACAGAATACTGCAGGTCGTACATACCGACATCGTACTCAAAGGTGCCTCGGCTAGGGTAGAAGTATCTGATAAATGAAAGCGGCTGGAAATGGGTCTGACTGCATCGTTTGCAAACAGCCTTCTCGATTGAATTGTTCATCGTACCTATTCTGTCGCGTTGGCTTGTCCCCATTTCTGACGGTTGACGCGAAGGTCTTGCTCTGGACGAATTAACACAAGACGTTGACAAGCGGGTTTGTAACGTGGCAAAATATGCAGTGGGCCTACCCGTGGGCATTATGTCAGCCATAAGCTTGACTACAACACTCGTTCCTCTCTGATGCAGGTTGCGAACCGGGTTACACGGAATAATAGTCGAAACGACCAGATCTCAGATTCAATATCGGTATCTCTCACTTAGCACCCAGCTGCCCAACATAGGGCATTGTCCCAGCCAGCCCCACCACCTTTGGGATTTCTCGCAGAGGCTGGTACTTCCGAGCCGGATCCTACTGTGTAGCCAAGAATACGGAGGCGCAGCTCGGGCGGGAGGTCCATGAAGGGCAAGAACCCAGTCACCTGGCGCTCTGCTGCGCGTCCGGTAGCCTTCATCCCGGCGTCTTTCGCAGTGCGCTGTATATCCGCCGCCGGACATCGCGAGGAAGCTCGAGGATATTCATGGTGTCTGAGCGCTGAAGTTGACGATAACAGAGACACTCCCCAGATGGCATCGATGTCTGCCAAGCCAAGAGTCTTTTTTCGGCGTCTCTCAGGCGTCCGAGGTAGGACTGTGAACGTTTCGCTCTCTTGTCATTACGTGCTTGATGTTGTTGGTCTTACAAGCTGCGAGGCGAAGGGGGAAAGGTTCTTTGATGACCAGAGGCGCGCCACACGTATGCATATAGACGGACCAGCTGCTAGGGACACTTCGGACTAAGACGCCGGTGGAAAATACGATTGAATTGCTTTTCCCCATATCATTGCCAATTTGTCCCCCCACCCCCCCCCCCTTCTTCTTCTTTCTTCTCAGCTTTGTACCATTTGAAATTTCAAGACCTGATCCAAATTGCTTTAAAGACTTTCAGAAGGCATCCCGTCTACAACTTTGAAACAGCATAATATCAGCGATATAAACTTGGATTATAATTCTTAAACGGCAAAAAGAAAGGAAAGAAGTAGCATAAAATAGTACTTTGATGAAACTCGAACTTTAGCATCTACTAACAAAAAAAAAACAGTACTTCTCTTTGATTGACCGCCGATATAACTTGGCCAAGCTAGATGCCCGTAGGCAGCTTTACTACTGAAAAGCTATCTTATATAGCCTCCGCATCCTCCTGCCCCTCGCATTTAGCTTAGAAAACGAAATCCTACTATAAGTGGCCCAACTTTTGAGCTTCCGAGCAACCGTAATGAATGCGCTCAGTTTCAGCTTTTGTGTTATGGCTCCAAAGCGACAGTTCTACTGTGACCTGAACTGACAGCGTCTCATATGAGAGAGGCAGGGCCCGGGGGGGGGGGGGGGGTTTGGCCGACATAGGACTTGCGAATACTCTTCAATAGTTGATGTCGTAGCAATAACACTAGCTCAGAATGCAACCAGGTACTAATAAGTAATATAGAGCGCGCTCCGATTCTCCTCAATTCGATGCATTTTTACCACTGAAAAGCACCATTACTTTAATTTCATTCACATATTTTTCTAATCAGCCATTAGATTATTGTACACAGCTCTCCAGTCATTAAGACAAGTCTTCATTTATTATACACTTGAGTAGCTTTGCTGCCAACAAACACTCGCATTATTACCTAATATATCTTCTACACTGCTCTTGGCAGAAAAACTCTGATACTTTGATACCCCAAAATTACTGCAATGCTCATCATACTTATATAGATACTGCTTGATTACAGTAAATGCGTTTGCTCTATAACAATTACACTAGATAATAGTTATGATTATATTTGCTAAATTCATTTTAATATACACAAGTATCTAAGCAATATTCCAGTTATTTGCTTATAGTATTATTATAAAACAGACTAAATCTATAAATTACTAATCCAGCTCCTATGATATCGTTTTCTGCTAACCACTTCTCACCACTCAGCTCTTGAGGTTTACCTATCTCTCAGCGCTATCTACCACTTGTCAACTTTCTTTGAGGCCGTGCTATCGCATTTTCACATATCCACAAGCCTCTCAATCAGTACATAATGGCATCTCTCTCAGTTGCTGACAGCCAGGCTGCAGTTGATCCTAACCACAACCGCAACACCCGCAGTTTCAACTGGCAGGCTCTTCTGCTGCAACTTAGGTATGAGTCTGAAGACCACAATGAGCATCAAGACCAGCCTGACCAGGAACCCCAGAACCCATCCCGTGATAGGATGGCATAATTTGTCCTTGCTGCTATAGACCGCATCTGGTCTTCTCCCTAACCTCTCTCTCAGCCCTAGGCTGCCGCGCCTCCTGCTATAAGCCTGAATTATATAACTATCCGCATCCTAGCTCTTAGCAGCTATAGCGATATCAGTATATATAAAGGTATATATTATCAGGCCTGGATTATTACCTATCTAAGAGAGAGTAAGGAACATATTATCGAGATAAATGCTTAAGCCAGATTATTATTTATCGCTATAGCTCTCATTATCAGCATAACTATTATTATTCTCTATATCTTCTTCTTGGTAGCTCTGTGCTGGGTTCTATCGCTAGAGTATATTGAGAGTATTAAGGCTCTCGCTGAGCTCTGGAAGCCTAATATTTAACCGAAGGCTTGCCTTGGTCACTATATGTAAACCCCCCTACCCCCTCGGCTAAGACGATATATCTTCTCTCATCTTTTACTAACACATACATCTCTAGCCTGAACATCGAACATCTGAACGAGTAGGGCATGCGCCTTTCGACTCATCTGTACCTCTTCCGCCTCCTCCCCGTTTTTCTCATGTCACTAGTCAACACCATACATATCTCGAGATAAGAAAAATAGAGAGCAGGGATACTTGGAGACGGATGATTATCAGTTTGAGGGATTCTGGCTTAAATGATGTGAAAGGTGCACAGCTTTGTTTTGGAAGAAAGGCTTTATTTCTCTTGTAGTTATTATTGCTTGACATTTTGTGATCACCGCAAGCTAGCAAATGATATTACTTGTGAAAGACTCGCCGTACGGCCGCGTTGGCTACTCGGTATGCATGGGGGCCGTCGTGTTGGGCATGGGTATGAGTGTCTGCTATGAGCTGTTGGTGCTGGGGATACTCTTTATCCGTTTTTACCGTCGTATTACTGGCTATATATTATAATATGAATAGCGGTCTGCCGAGGGGGGGGGGGGCGATCGAGGGGAGGGGCCAGCCGCTAACCATACTTGAACGCTCCCTGCCACCACCTTTTCATTGTTTTTCTTTTTGTTTGTTTCTTTGGGTCCCCACAACCACGGCTATCCACTTTGACAAGGAGGATCTTAAGCCTTTTCCCCGGTGGTGTGCAGACAAGTATGTATCAAGAAAAAGAGAAAGAAGAAGAAGAAACAAGACTTGCTTAGGAGGAAGGGGGAAGAAGGGGAAAGGGGGGGGGGGTTGTTGGGATAATATGAGATGAGGCTAGTGAAGGGAACCGAGTCGCCAGTCTGCGGCTTATGCGCATCCCAAACTCTCGTTGTCTGCGATTTTTCTTTTGAAAAAAAAAAAAAAAAGACTTTCTCCCTCTAGCCCCCTACAGGCTTGCCGAGTCTCTTTTCCAATATCACCTCAGATTAAACAAATCCTTTTGGGTTTCATTGCCAGGTCTTAGCCCTGTGTGTATTGGTTTTCTCTTCCACAATGTGCTGTGTAGTATCTTGTAGTCTCTTAACTACTCTCACCCCGTCCTTGGTGTTTTTTCTTTCTTGAGTCCTTTTGACAGGGCTCCGCCTTCTTGCTCTCTCTCTTTTCTCCTCTTCAACCCTTTCTCTCTAACCCCCCAACCCCCCCACCATTCTCCTTTTCTCCCCCTCCTTCAGTGAATTTCCTTCTTCTTCACAATCATCAGTAACTCTTAGGATCGATCAGCGCAAGAGGACCTAATGATCCAGGTGAATGTCGAAGCTGAGGAAGTCTTGGCAGGGCAGGGAGGGAAAGAAAATCTGTATATAGTGTTAGCACTACCGCTTAGGCAAAGAGATTTCAAGAGAAATTGAGAAAAAGACGGGATAGGACGGACTTCTTGTGCAGCCTTGAGCTTAGTAGAATTCCGAACATCTGACCAGCCCATACAACCAAAGCGAGGCGGGGGGGAAGGGGGAACAGAGAGGAAAGAAACTGGACATATAGTATCAGTCCTCGCGCTGCAGAGGTTTAGAGCTTTCGAGGGGGGAGGGTGGAGGAGACAAGATGAACCTTTTGAGGAGAAGAAAGAAGAAGCAAGAAAGCATATAGCCTGCCTAGTAGAATCGCGAACGTAGGACCAGCCACACAATGAGGCCGCCCAAGCCCAGAACTCCAAGCGCTAGGACGAACCAGAGAGCACGGAGAGAAGTCGAGCATCTGAAGTGACCGGCAGAGTCCGAAGAACAGTGCAAAGTACACTTCATACAGGCCACATCAACAAACTTGACACTGTCGTCAGAGCAGCCTCCGCCGCCGGTATGCATCTGAGGCTGCCGCTCATAGGGGCTGGCAACGCTGGGTGCGTTGTCAGCGGCTCCCTCAGGAGCACTGGCAGTGCCAGACGCGCCAGGAGGTGACATGGTTGTTGGGTATGGTGGTGGGGGTGTAGACTGTTGATCACAGGGCGAACAGAACGGATCGTTGGTTGCGTTGCGAAGTTCGCCTGTCAGAGAATCTGGGAGAGGAGGGGGGAAAAGAAGAAAGAGGAAGACTGTTAGCTGGTAATTCACTGTTGGACTTTCGATCAGGATAGGGGGGAGGGGACAGTCCCTGCGTACCATGCACAGCACCATCGACAGCACCATAGTTGCCTTTCTTGCGACCAGCTGTAGTGCCATTGGTGGCATTGGCCTTGTCGGTATTCTGTCGCTGCATGTTTGATGGAAAGGGCCTGGTGATCTTGATGGAAGATGATGAGAAGCAGGGAGGTCTGCTATGTGAGGAAGGGCAGAAGAGTTCAGTGGTGCACAAGCAGCCTTTTGTTGACCCCGACGCGCTTCGACGTGACAGAGAGAGACAGACAGACAGACAGACAAAGAGAGAGAGAGAAGGGGTGGGGGAAGCAGGCCCCCTAACCCTGACCCTACATTTTGATTTAGACCACTTGTGACCAATTCACCCAAAGTGTGATCTGAACAACAAAAGAAGAAAAAAAAAGGAAGCACGCTCAGTACTCAATACATTATTGCACTAAACCTACTCGAGCGCCCCCTGTTCCTTTTCCATTTCCATTTCCATTTCCATTTCTATTTCCATTTCCATTTCCTATTGGCAATCTCAATACTAGCAGCTAGAGGTAAAGGCATAAGTATAGAATCAGGAGCGGTATTGGATACAGACATGGAGGGACGGCGTGGATGTTGCTATATACTCTCTTTCTCCCCCCTTCCGCCACCTCTAGAACAGTAATCACAATTATATTTTCTGCCTTGTTCTAATTTTGAGCCTTCTAGATAGGTCCAAGACAGGCTTTTCGCCCTGTTCTTGTTACCAGTTTGTCTTCATCTGCTACAAGTGTACAGGCATTCTTGGGTCGATGGATGGGACGGAGCAGTGGGTGGGAAGAAATCCTGACTAAGCGAATATGGTCCAAGAGACCGGATCTTATTTATGTAATCACCCATCGACGAAAAGGCGGGTTTGGCGGCCGGGTTTCCGAACAGAAAGGACTTGAGTGCCGGCCTTCAGTCCCAAACTCCTGGCAGCAGTGGATTTTCGGGCCCTTGGGAGCAACTCCGAAATCTCCTTTCCATTTTCGCATCCAGCCACCTGCTTTCTCCCCTTTCTTCAATAACGATGGCTGGCCCTTCACTCTGGCGAACACGACCACGTCCTCTTCACCCTCCCCGCTGTCAATAGCACACAGGCGGAGCCGTGGCTTCATCATCGAACAGTCCCTCACCGCGGGTGCTAATATCGCTGACAATGCCTTCGACCGTGCCTACATGACACGCGACCGAGCTGGGAGGGATCGGCATCGAGAATACTATACCTCTGGATGGCATGTTTCAGTCTCACATGGCTACCAAACTGATACAGTCGTTCCGTACACTGATAGTAGTTTCTTTTTGGATACAATATGAAAGAAAGAGATTCCCTTTTACTATGTTAATTATCAATTTGGTTCATCAAGTAATCTAAGATAATTACACACTCACCAAGGCACAGAGTAATTGGCCCAAAGTAGTTCCTTCAATACGCAGACATCCATGGCCATCCAAAAACTACATATATTATTATCTCTTCTCCGAGAAGAGTACCCTCTCATGCAGCTGGCTTGGCCTGATTCAGAATGACATCAATAACCTTGTGGTCGTTGTAGGTAGCAACGGTGCGCTCGCACAGGCAGTCAACACGCTCCTTGGACTGCAGGCCATCCGGGCAGATCAACCAGATGACGTTGGTCATGAAGGAGCGCCTGTATTCAGTCATGACATCGGGGTCGTTGTGGCGGTCGAGCTTGGGCCCTCCCAGCCGGTGCAGGGCGGCGAGATAGTGGTCAAGGATGTCCATCTCGTGGGCGCGGCGGTCCTCGACGGTCAGCATCGACGTCATATGGTAGACGATATCGTGGAAGCAGGAGCCAAAGTGGAAGGCGGACCAGTCCAGGAAGCCGATGCGCTTGTCCGCCGTAAGGTAGATGTTGCCGACGTGCGTGTCGCCGTGCAGCAGGGTGCGGAACTTGGGGTTGCGCTCCGCGTAGTAGCGATCCAGCGCTTCGTTGCACCGCGTGCCGTTCATCAGGTATTCGGGCAGCTTGGGTCGGCCCGGCCGGCGCACGATCTCATCCCACGGCGTGCACATGAATTTCATGGCGGGGTCGTAGTTGTTCCAAATCCCTATGGCCGGGTAAGTACAACGTGGCAGGTGTTGGGTGGTGGGGAAAGATTGAAAAAGAAAAAAAAATGGGGAAAATGGGGGGAAAAGGGAAAAAAAGAAAGCAAAAGCGGCCATCACAACTTCTCCAGCCACCACATGTCAATACAGAAGAGCAGGCTTGCTTACATGGATGATCTTCCTGGCTCTGGCCCCAATACTGAGCATGGAGTCCGGCCAACTGCTCAACACCGTTTTTGACCTGTTCGACGGGGAACGAGGCAACCTCGGCAGCAAAGGTACAGCCCTCCTGGGTCAGGTCGGCCATGACCGCAATGCCTTGCTTCTCGTCGGTGCCGCTCCACCAGCCCTTGGGGAATACCATGTTCTTGACCTGGGGTGCCACTTTGGAGAAGAAATCGGCCTCGCGCTGGGCCAGGCTGACCGTCCACGGCTGGGCAGCGATCGTAGCTGGGTCAAACACGCCCTTGATGCAGATCTTTGTTGGTCTCTCGCCTGCTTCATCCTCATTCTCGTACGTGAGGGTGTAGAAGAGCTTGCTGGCCGTACCCCATATGGCCCTTGTATGATCGATGGACTTGACTTTATGTCCCAGCTTGGATCCAAGCCACTCCGCTGTGATATCCGCAGGAACGGCCGGAAGCTTCTCAACAGTCATTTCGGGCGCAGTTGCCATATTGTTACTTGCCGGGGGCCAGGGGTGGGATGTTTTTCGAGATGCCGATGTACCTCGGGATGAAGTCTGGGGAGAATCTTGGAATTTAGGTGCTTATGCTTCGTAGTAGCTCTCTCACCATACTAAGGTAAGCCCAACATGTCTTATATAAGAATCGCCTGTCACCCAAACCTATCATCATTGACCGCCGCAACCTACTGACCTGCTGGCTGTGGGTCTGTCACTGGATGCTTGTGCTGGGTATTCATTCCTTTAACTCCCCTATAAAGACATGGGACAAAGATCTGTGGATACTCAACGCAGAGCTACGTTACCAAATCGCTCTACGCGGCTTTAAGCTCAAAAGTACCAACGAAAAGCATTCATAAGATTCGAGTCACGTCGCCCTGTCGAAAGGGAAAGTAGAAACCGAAGCCAAAGGCCCCATCCAGCTAGCTATCGTTTGTATTGTTGGGCAGCTAACTAGAAAGTCTTCCTATGATTTCGTACCCGTGGAGAACCGATGAAACGTACGTCACCCGCAAACTAGGTATTAGTTCCAAATAACCAGCACCCTTTCCATTGCCCATCATATCACAGTGCGTACGACTCTGACGATATAATTTCTACACGTCGCCACAAAATTGGGGCTTAGGTGGTGAAACTACGATACCGATCCCGATCCCGATGGCCACTCCGGGTTTTCTGGGGCCACCAAGTACTGAGATTCAAAGGGCCATGAATCCAAGACCACCAGCAATTAAAGATCTTCGGCTGTTTGGTCAGACCTAGGAGCGAGGTGAAGATTATACCCCGAGAATGGTACATAGTATCAATAGGGGGCACAGTGACCCTTGTACAATTCTCACCTTCGTTCACCTGAATGCTAACATAAGGACCCTCGTATCTCACAAAGACCGTGCCTCGTCTCGTTCACCGCATTTCGGGGTCTGTCTAGGGGAATGGTCTGGGTAGTCTCGTGAAGTGGTGGGAATTTATGAATCTCGTCGCAGTACATGGGAACGGGGCGTGTAGCTGCACAACTTCTTCATAAATACTTTACCCGGTGATACAACTCAGCCCCTGCCAAGAGACCTCATACACATATGCACAGCAGTTGCCACTTTCAGACCTTCCAGTGCATGGAAAAGGATCGAGCCCTTGTGCTAATCCTTCCTGGAGCTCCTCTCGCTCCCGCTGGCAAATTCGTTCTCGTCTCAGTTGTGTTCCCTTGGCTCGCTCGGCGGCCTGAGCTCACGCCGGCTCTGGTTGCCTTCCCACCCCCTACTATATCTGCACAAATGCAGTCGACGGCTCACTTTGAGCTCAGGGTGAATTTGACCGCCTCAGGGGAAATTGACAGGCAGAGGCACTTGATAGAGAAAGAGAGAGAGAGAGAGCCCGGGTTCACTCAAAATTATCCGGGTTTGAAGAGTGTGCTGAGATACAAGGCTCTAGCCAGTGTACATATGATTAGAAAGTTCGCTTTTTGCACAGTTTTCCTCTCGGAATGGGCATCTCCGGAATCACCTTCAGAACAGGTGATCTTGAACTTACTTATAAAGTAGTATCCAACCGAGCCAGTCTGTTTCCACTGGGCCCAGGATCCGTGGAAAGTGCTATACCGCTCAGCTCTGAGGCTCACTTGTCGCTCGATACTTAGCACCATGGCAAAGGACCTCACAACAACCGTGTACGAACCCATCAAACCGGAGGGACTGGCTAGCGCTCTCCTGTGCGTGACTATCTTTTTCACAGTCTTATCCAGCCTCATCGTCTGCCTCCGAATCTACGTTCGAACCACGACACAGACGTTCGCGACCGAGGACTGGTTGATGCTCGCCGCATGGGTTTGTACCACAACCTCCCCCCCCCCCCCTTTTCTCTTTTCAATCTGCCCACTATGTGGCTTTGCAAATACAAGCGAGAAAAAAAAAATCTCTAACAGCAGTATCACCCTTTTTCTATCTCTAGATTATCAATCTCGCACACAATGTCTTCGTCATCCTCCTCAGCATAAGCGGCATCGGATCGCACGACGACGTCATCACTGTGGGAATGGAGTATAGATTGGGACTCTATACCATCGTGTGGCAGTTCCTCTATGTGACAGACGGTGCCCTCATCAAGTCGGCCATCATCTGGACTCTTCTGCGGCTAGCCACCGACAAGATGTTCAAGTACATTCTCTGGGGGCTTTTCGCCTTCTCCTGGATCGTCTGGCAGATCTCATGGCCCGTCGCCATATTTCAGTGCAGGCCTGTCTCCGCTGCTTGGGGTGAGCCAGGAGACTGCACCTCAGGCCAAAAGGTCATTCTTTCTGTGACCTACTTCGTCTCAGCCGCCAACATCTGTACCGACGTGAGCACTGCGCTAGTTCCCATCTTTTTACTGCGCCGTGTGCAGATGGTTAGGAGATTGAAGATAGTCGTCAGTGGCATTCTGTCTCTGGGTGTCATTGCCTCGGTGGCAACGATCATCCGGTTGCCCTACTCGTATGCCTACACCGCGACCGTCGACAAGTACTGTACGTGATTTACCGTCTTCAGCAAATCTTATCCTCCTCCGCCTCCTCTCCTCTGCCCTTGACGGTAGGAAATGCTGACCTTTGCGGGGATTCCATCACTGCAGACGCCATCGGCAACATCGTCCTATGGACTGTGATCGAGTGCGATCTTGGTATCATTGCTGGCTCAATGCCCATGCTGCGTCATTTGTTCAAGAGGCTGCTTCCATCCAAGGGAGGCAGTAGAGGCACTGACCCGGCATCCGGCGACATCAACATGATGACCATTGGCGGGGGACGCCGTGCGGGCCGTTCGGGCTACAAGCTGGAGAGTTCCCGAGGTGTTACGAAGGCGGTCGTGCAGAGCAACCATTTCCGGGACGACAACAACGACAGCAACGAAGACGACGACAAATCAACCCGCCGCATTATTCATGTGACTAAGGAATTTGAGGTCGTGCAGGAGCCCTCTGGGCGGAGCAAGTGAGGTCCGGCGGTAGCGGCGGCAGCGGCAGCAGCAAGAGAAATGGGATAAGGTCTCGTGGCCCTGGTGGCTTTCAATAAACGCTTCTGCAAGACCGAGTCTTGCACTTTATACTTAATTAATACAGCCTACGCGCCTAGTAGTGCAGGTATCATCTGCTATATATATATATATATATATATATATACACCTCACCTTTAAAGCCTCTTTGCCATCTTTCCTAGTTAGATATCCAGCATTGTAAACTGTTTTGATTAGGAAGAGTTTGCCTTCTCTGCCTGTATGTTGTCAAATAATGGTAATTATTAAAATAGCTCTAGTTGTATATTGGCTAGAGCATCCGACATGCAGTACCGCTCCAGATCCAGATGCTCAATAAAGCACTTGATTGCCAAAGATGCCTACTAATATCTCCGAATGGCCACCCCCCCCCAAAAAAAAACCCCCCAATCCCTCATTTTTAGCCGCACACATCTCTGAGCCTGACTGCAAATTTTGGTCCGGACTTATTGGTGGCAGTGGTGCAGAAAGTCTGTATTTGCGCGAGACGATGGCTCACTTGGGGAAAGTCATAGCAGAACAAACAATCGGGGTCCTGTTCCAGAACAGCGAGTCGGGAAGCAAGCTGACAGAGCTTCCGATGGATGATCTATTTTCATCGATGCATTATTTAGATGGCGCAGATGATATTAGTTGCTGAGGTGAGTCCTGTATTCTACATGAGCAGATATAATTGCACCATCCGCATTCAAGCCAAGAGAGGTGAGACTAACTCGCTGCCAATTACTAGGGGTCAAGACCCGCAAACGAGGTTTTCCACAGGGGCCAGGAGTGCTCCATGTAAATCCATTGGGCTGCTACCAATTCCTTGACCCACTTACAGGTCTCTGGGGACTCAGCCAACCTTCCCACAACATTCTTTGTGACTTGGATAGCTAAGAGATGTGTTGTTCCTGAGACAGGCAAATAATGTTATGGAAGATGGAGTTCTCTTGGCCAGATGCAATGTGCTTGACAGTGGCTGTGGACTGCTGTGCATTGTGAGCCCTGTACAACTCAACTGGTCATGCATGTTTGTACATTGGAAATACAGCATTATCATGATAACATTTCAACTGCATGTTCAGTTATGCCTCAATTTAGGAAAGTCTGATCCAGGTATCGAAGCGTATGAGAGAGGGTTCTGGTCCTCTGAGTTTCGACAGGTGCAACCAAATTAAGATGACAGGAGCGATGAGTGAATGAAGGCCAAATCGAAAGAATTTACTGTTGTCGTCTTCACACAGCATATTTTGACTTGTTCCTTGTACCTGCATCTGTGAATTGTGCAGCAAGCTGTAGGCTCGACTTTACAAATGGGAAAGGACAGCACAAAACTTGGTTCTGAGAGCTCCAACCACTCCTACTGATCAGCTTCATTGATCTTTCCAGCAGAATGGGAAACAAGTCACTCAAGAAAGCCTCAAGGGCAAACCTGTACCCAAAGGCAAACTTCAACACACAGCATGATAGCAGGAACACAAACAATGGAGTCTTGTCTGACTTCAGAGCCCAGCAGCTTGGGCTGCTGCTCATTCTCAGGTTTCAATCACCAAAAGCTCAGCACCAGGCACTTGCCAGATCAGAAGCCTTTTATGAGTCCAAGGAGGCTTCTAGGACATACATCAGCCTAGCAGATTCCCAAGGCAGAAGACTCTGCCCCAACTACAAGGCCTTCAACTTACCCACTAGTGCAGTCCGCGACTGGCTGGCTGCCATGCGAACTGCAGAGCTGGGCACACCTCAGAGTAACAGTGGCAATATTAAGGCAGAATCTCAGGGATGGTGGGGCTCTTTTGTCAACATGGAAGAATCTCGTCTCCTTGCCCACCTTGCCCAGGCCGGTTGTTTTGGCCGGCAGCCAGCACGCGGTGAGGTGCCGAGCTACATCATCTCCGTCTCTGACAAGTCCGCCATCTTTCACGAGGCCCTGCACGCTCTTTACTTCCTGCACTCGGGCTACAGGGGTCGGGCACGGGAGGCATGGGACGGGCTTTCGAAGCGGTGTCGATTGATCATACAGCAGGACATGGCGCTGAGGGGCTACGGGGCCCATGTCTGGGTCGACGAGTTCCAGGCCTACGTCAGCGAGGATGAGGGGGAATTTGGGAACAAGACGAAGGAAGAGTGCTCCGAAGTGAAGAAGCTGCTCGTGTCAGCACAGGAAACTGCGTGGAGAGAACTTGGTATGGATATCAGTGCGTTTCATCGGGATCTTTAAGCTTGTTTCTCAGACGAACTGCCCCTGAGTAAGGCGTATAGGGTGTTACATGACATATTTGGCATTGTTGCCAGCGTTGGACGATGCAGAGGACGACTCTGGCTGGCACTGGTCGTGGCGAGGAGGTGGACTGCTGGCTCGGCAAAATTATAGCCTAGGCATGCAAAGTCGAGGATTGTTTTTCTTTCGGCTAGGATGGTTCGTGAAATTTCGAGAGGAAAGTCGAGCCTGAATATCACATTTTGATTGGAAGCCTCACTGCCATTATCTCATGCTTTACCTGGCTACGAAACTTGGAGTGCGTCACCTGGACTTGCCCAGGTGTTTGGATGGCTTGTGAGCAGATATGTCTAGTAGTCTTTTACGCAGGGGGAAGATGTCTATGCGGTAAACTAATATTCGTCCTGGACCGATAATATATTTTAGATGCCTACAGTACTCACTTTCGTCCTACTAATAAAGAGTCCATATTCGGATAGGTTAGCCGACCGACAACTGCGTCAAGGCTTTTTGCGGGCTGCTGGTGAAATAACGAACACGAAGGTAGTACCGGGTAAACATTTAGATAGAAGAACAAATGGGTGCCACGAGGCCGCATGGTGAAGATTTCTAAAAGGTCATCGATTTGAGTTAGTTCCTTAAAACCACGCCCGCCGCACCTGGTATGGTCTGATCCGTCCCGGCCCAGAATCGCACTATATTATCGCCACCTGTTTGCGGAAAGGCGGGCGCCGGTACATAATCAGGGCACCGAAGAAATTTTGTCGTCATGAAATACTTTGGCGAACCCGGACAGTCTTGATCCTGTTGGATTTCTTGTCATGGGCATCGATCCAGATCCGAGGCGGCCGCGGCGTTCAACACATCCAGGTCCACCACGATGCAGACACTCGTACCGGGCGCAAGCCCCATCCCTCCGCAAGGGCGGCCTCTGGCACTCATCTGCGTGACGAGCGTTTCGTGGGCCGTCTGTGCCGTGTTTGTCACCCTCAGGTTATACCTGCGCGCGCGCAGGCGGCGACAGGCTACGATATGGGGCTGGGATGATATTATGGCACTTGCTGGACAGGTGAGAGCGGAAAACTCCATGATACCACCGTCAAGACCAAAGACTGATTCTTATGTGCTTTTGGTAATTCTGCAGATGATATTTGGTGTCCTCTGCGCATTTACAGGTAAGTCAAGCCATGCTTTCACATCTTAACAGGAGGATCACCTCTAAAATCGTCACTCTCTCTCGAGTAATCGAACAAACCAACACGCAATGAAGGCTGCAGGCAACAATTCTAATTCTCCGAGTAATAGTTGTCAGTTCATGTTTTGGCTTGGGTGTCCCGCCGGAAGACATCAGTATTGCCAACGGAATAGTTGCCTTCAAGTACTTCACCTTGTATGAAGCATGCTATTTCGTTGTGCAGTGTTGCATCAAGACGTCCATCGGCATCACGGTCCTACGAACAATCTGCACCACACGGCGTCATCAATACATCGTGTACGGCATAATCACATCAACGATACTAATCTTCCTGATCTTTTTCGTGTGGCTCTTCTCCAGCTGCCAGCCCGTCGCGGCTCACTGGGATTACAGCTTGGGCACCTGCAACTACCAGGGCTATGCGGTCGCACTCCACTTGATCTCTGCCAGCGCGGTCTTCACAGATGCGGCCTTCACTCTCATGCTCGTCTGGGCGATCTGGAGGACGCAACTGCCTACCAGGAACAAGTACACCCTCATGGGCATCTTCTCGCTTGGCGCACTGGCCGTTGTGGCATGTGCTATCCGATGGGCACTCATAGGGTTCATGTTAGACCGCCATTCTCCATGGTTTTTGTGTAAGCACCCCTCTTTAAGAGCTAGCTGTTTGTCAACTGCACAGAGACATACACAGCCAAGTACGATGTGGGAGCTAACAGGATGTGCCTTGGGAAAATCAACAGATCGGGTCTTCTGGATTGTACTATTGACGATATTGGAATGTGCAACGGGCCTCATCGCCGGGTCTATGCCATTCCTTGGAAAGCTTTTCCGGATCTACAAGGTCAACAATAAGAAGACCCTCGAACAATTGCCGATCGCGGGACACACAATAGGAGGAACACCATTTGAGCCCCCGGGAAGAGCCGACAGCATGTCATTGGCACTGGTTCCAAGAGGGAAGGGAGAAAGCAGCGCGTACGTCTTGAGTGATGGACGAGACAGCCATGCGGGTGACCAAGGGCCGGCTGATTCGCGCATTAGACTGGAGACGTCTTTTACAGTCTCGCGGACGGCTCCAGGAGAATCGTGGAAAGATTGGTGCAGTAGTAGAGACAGTATATTTTCATAATGCCGCAAATATCGAAGGTGAAGCTGGAAGATTCTACTCCGCATCTCAAGAGCGAGTATACTGAAATTAGCTAACTATCTGGTGCGCATACGGAGACGTGAGGCATGCCTGTTACGAGGCGTACGGTTGCTTAGATAAAGAACAAAACCTGCATTGACTGTCTAAGTAATATGCAATCTATTCTACTAGGAAATGTATATCATGGCTAGCATAATTCCAACGCTCAAACTGGACATTGATCGTTATCCCCTAAGTGCAGCCTCTATCGTTTCGATTTCACCTGCTAGTTCTAAAGTAAAGAGAGGATCTCCTTCGTCATCGCCAGCACCTTCTCCTCTTCCAGCCTCCTGGCTACGAGCTGAAGACTTATGGGCATGCCGTGGAGAAGATCGGGTTCATCTAGAGAGAAATTTGAATCAGAGACGATACTTCACTCCCACAGTCAGACATATATGAGGAGCACTTACATTCAGCGTGAACTGCTTTGCAGATGTCATTCAGTGGCGTGTAGTCCTCTTTGAGCGGCTCATCGACGCTCTTGTCCACAGTCAATCCCGTGGGGAACGATACGCACGAGTAGTCCAGAATGTTGAAAACACCGGTATATCCGACTGCAAGTCATGTTGAATTAGTATGCAAGGATTGGGAGAATTTCGGGAGCAAGTTGTAGATACGCACCATGCTTGAATTGACCATTCTTTGCCGAGCTGAAAGGCGTTGTAGGGCAGAGGATTGCGTCGATGCCTGCCGCGTTCCACCTATCCAGGTATCGCTTTTGGAGATCAGTACGCTCAAGATGAACCTGCCACATATCGTAGGTGCCCAGCTCGGTCGCCACCTCGTAGAAGTCCATCTCGGGCCTCATGGGCTCACCAGAACGCGCCAGCTCCTTCTTGATCGACTTGGCCCCGTCGGCGACGAACATCTGGCCCAGGAGCTTGAGCCCCTGGAGCTGGTCCTTGGGATCCCAGTCCACAACCTCATGGCCAGCAGCTCTCAGCTTGTCCACAGTCGTTTTCAAGGCTCGGGTCACAGGCGGCGTCGGTGTCACTATGCTGTCACTGTACATGACGGCAATCTTGAGCTTCTTGGGCAGGCTGACCTCCCGCCAGGGGATCGGCACCATGCGAGGGTCGTGAAGCCACGGCTCGGCGTCCACAACGGTCTTGGCCTCGAGCGCAATGTCTTCCAGCGTCCTGGCCAAGGGCCCATTCACGCTCTGGACAGCCTCCTGCCCGCTCATCCCGCTGCGGCACTGGAGAGTGGGAAAGCGGCCAAAACTGGGTCGCAGGGTAAAAATGCCAGTGCAGGCCGCGGGAATGCGCAGGCTACCACCGATGTCCGTCCCGATCCCGAGGCAGCTGCCTTTGAACGCAATGAGTGCAGATTCACCGCCACTGCTGCCGCCCGAGGTCAGTTGCCTGTTGATCGGGTTGACGGTCCGGCCGAAGAGGTTGTTCACGCTCTCGGCAATCATCATGGCCGTAGGCACGTTTGTCTTCACGTAGAACACGGCACCTGCTTCTTCCAGCATTGTTGCGAGTGTGGAATCATAGGCTGCGGGGTCGCCGACGTGGCTTACGAAGCCGACTGTTGCATCGAGGCCCTTCAGGTTGAAGTTGTCCTTGAGGGAGACAGGAAGGCCATGCAGAGGACCTCTGGGCTTGCCTGTACGGGCCAGGTGCTCATCGCAGGCTGTTGCTGTCTCCAGCGCCCGGTCGAAGCATGTCTCAGACAGGCAGTTCGTCTGCAGTCAAGAAGGATCAGAAATGGAACCATGATTTGCAAAGCCAGCAAGGAAGAAAAATCATACCAGTTGATGAGCAGCGGCTGCTCTCTTGCAGAAAGCTTTTGTAACGTCAACAGACTTGAGAGCACCGGACGAGAGCTTTGTTACCAGCTCCGAGGCGGAGAGGTCAGTGATGGCGAGCTCATCCTCTGTGAACCACCCCGAGGTCTTGGGCCAGCCCGTCACATCGTTCTGGGATTCTGGAGGCAGCAGATCCCCTGGAATGATCCATTCCCTGGGTATCGTGGCCAAGAGTGCTGCCCTCTTTTTTGCAGCGACTTGCTCCCAAGAGGCTCCTCCTTCTTGCGTATTCTTGGCGTTGGTATCAGACATTTTGACGTTGGTAACTGGAAGATGGAGAAGAATTCTGAATCAACGAATTCTGTTTCTCGAGGTCACCTACTTTGGCCTTGATATATATATATATATATATATACACACACACATATATAGCTGCGTCTTGATAAACCCGTTGAGGTTTGTGTGCCGCCAGGCCATCCGGTTGATATTCCCAAAGGATTGTGTACTAGACCGTAGAAGGCAGACTATGAACTCGCCAAAGCGTAGGCGAACAAAAGTGCCGCAAGCCATCCGAGCCGATGACCGGAATAGAAAGGCAGCCTGCTTATTGCCGTCTGTACCCACAGTTTTTGGGCTTATGGGCAAGATAAGACGCGATCGGATCCCACACTGGCTTTCTGGATGGTAAAGATAGGACCCCCACAATACCAGGCAACCTGAGGAGTGATACTATTCCGGCTTTAGATCGAAGCTCTTCTCCTCCATGCTATCTCGAAGAGGAAAATCACACCCGAGAGTACAATGTAGTACAGGATTCCAGCGTAAGGACGAGAAAATGCCAGGACAGAACAGCGCTTTTTATTTTTATTTTTTTCTTTCTAGGCTTTATAATTCACCGCCTGCTACCCAAGAGGCTTGGCGAACCTTACTGTAGCAGCAGCTGGGACTCTTTTAACATTTATTACATCATATAAGTAGAGGCCACGATCAAGATGTCCCACAAAAAAAAGAACAACGAGACTGCCATCCACAAAAGTCCACGTCACTTACTAGAATAACACATAAACAACTTCTCGTTCCGCAAATTCCCTGGCAGCAGCAACTCACTGGCCTCAAACCACTCACCACAGCTGCCATGGGCTTGGAATTCGGCACCCTATTCAGATTCACGCTCCTGGCGTCCCTAGGGGCGAGCGCATTGCTACCCCGACCCGAATGGGGCTCGCTGAAGCAGCAACAAGTGCCACTAGCACTCGGCTCGCCGGTCAAAGGCGTTGGGCACTTCAGCGAATGGAGCCGCGACACCAAGAAACGCTTCCTCGTCGACTGGCAGGCAGGAAGGGAGGCAGAATGGAGCATCGTGCAGGGCAACGAAGCTGGCGACCTCGACAGCATGACGGCAGCCCTGGCCTGGGCCTACCATCTTGAGCACTCGACCGCCAACACGTCCGACCCCCTCAAGGTCATCGCCCTGCTGCAGACGCCAACGCATGCCCTCGATCTTCGGCCAGAGAACCAACTGGCCCTGCATCGCTCGCAGATGACGCCAGGCCACGAGGACTTGTTGACCTCCGACGAGCTGCCTGAAGATCCAGAAACCCTGGGCCCAAAGCTGCGCGGGATCGTGTTGGTCGACCACGCCAAGCCGTTGCGGAAATGGGAAGGGGCCCGGATTCTCAGTATCTTCGATCACCACGTCGACACGGGCACCGCCCCGGATGCTGAGCCTCGGATTTTCGAGAAAACGGCGAGCTGTACGACAATCGTCGCCAGGCAGATGCTCGACGGGCTGGAGGTCCTACCTGAGGAATACCACATGCCACACGAACTCCTCGAGCTGGTCCTGCGGGCCATCGCCATTGACTCGGGTGGTCTGACGGATGATATCACCACGGAAGCGGATCGTGATGTCTCCAGGCGCCTTCTCGCGCGCAGCAACTGGGCCGGCAAGGAGCTGGACGACGTCATGGAACGCCTGGACGACGAGCTCAAGGAGGCCAAGAAGGACCTTGGGCACCTGGACCTTCGGGACCTCCTCCGCCGGGACTGGAAAGGCGATCTGGTCGACACGCCGTCCCCACGCACGCCGACAGTCAGTCTCGGCTTTGCTTCCATTCCATACTCGATGGACCAGCAGGTCAAGAAGACGGATTTCCAGGAACTGTTTAACTGGTTTGCCGTCGAGGCTGCCTGGACGGCCGAGGTGGGCGTCGACATCACCGTCGTCTTGAGCAAGTACAAGACCAAGGAGAACGGAAAGGAGAAGAGGAAGATCCGGGAGCTCACACTCATCGTGCGTGATGACGTGCGGATCAACCAGGAACAGGCAGATTCTTTGTTCCGGACAGTGAAGACGGCGCTGGAGGACAACAACGACCTGGATCTGGTGCCGTGGCACCGGAGTGATGAGCTCTCGCCTCGGCAGATGGTGTGGGTGGAGAGAACTGGCGCGAGCAGAAAGGTTATCAGGCCGATTGTGGAAGAGGCCGTGGTGAACTGGGACGAGATCTGAAAGATGGAAATGAATTAGAGTTCTCATACACATAGAATGCTGCCCCTCAATTTCGGACATGATAGAAAGACCATTGCAATTAAGACTCATCATTCAACGCAGCCGTGGAACACCACTCGGGACGTTGTCGAAAAGGTGAATGGTTGTTCCTGAGAAGCCGTAATCAAGTTTCGACTCCCAGTGATTATTCCAAGTGCCTCCTTCACCAGTCAACTACTCTCGATATCCAGGTTCGATCTGTCGGTTGTCCATGGTAGATCAAGAGCTACTCGACTGGAAAGGAAACGCGGGCGTTGAGCATCTCCTTGCATATCAGCTGCTGCGTTATATAAACTTGCATGTATCATGTCAGACCCACGACAGACAGATAGGAGAGAGCAGAACCAATGACTTATAATATAACTACACAGGCTCCGCTATTTCTTCACATGCGCCGAGGCATGATAATTAACCTTGACGGTGGACCCAATCTCCTGATTACTACTTCTTCTATAGCGATTAGGAGGAGATCAGGGTTCTTGGGAGGTCGATTACAACATGCAGCAGCAACGGACAAGGCTTGAACAACACAAATCTTATCGACTTCATTCCTCCGACCCCTCCGACCTGATTGTGGCTTGATTCTGCCCAGTAAGTATTTAAAGTTTAGCGTTCCCACCAGTTTTGCTTCAACGCCTCTTCGCCGTTGCGTGTTCAATGTGGGCTGCGCGGCTTGACCGTTGAGGATGAGCCTCGGCAACACTCCACCAGAAAGGAACCACATAATTAGTACTAAAATATTATATTCAGCCTTTTAGGAGGTGACGTCGACTGGTTAAACCCCTACGGAAACGGAGTTGGACCAAACCTCCTCTGCCCGCCCCGTCCCAAACACGGACCAAGAGACCCCCCGGGCGCGCGGCCGAGGTGCCGTGGTCCTCAATCCTCCTATGTACTATACTGTGTTTGTTACCTTGCTGGCATGTCTCGTCTCAGCGATCGTCGGGGCGCGGCTCACGCTGCCCGAGAAGGAAGGGGGGGGGTCCGCTTCTAAAAACCAGATGGAGTTGCCATGCCGAGGAACATTGTGTGATGCAGTGGAGCACGGAGATCGAAAGATGCCCAATAGGCCCGTCACGGTTTGACAGATTGAGTTCCCGTTTGTCTTCGCGTCCGGGAACGTCGGTCTCAAGTGCGACGACGTTCGCAGGGTTCCCTCTCTTACTTTCTCTCTCTCCCTCCCTGTGTTTTTTCTTTGGCTAGATGATTTTTTCCCCCCCTTTTCTTCTATAGGCAACCCCCCTGCGCAGGAACCGGGATTCGATATGTATTCCTATCCTATTTATATATAATATGTGATCCAACGAATCTTCCAAACACTTCCCATCCACGGTATCTCATACCGAACTTTATCATCACCACCAATACTCCCTACTCACGAAGAAAGTTTTTTTTTTTTTTTTTTTGGTGCAAGCCTTGGACTCCTAAGTCGGCTGAGACACACAGCGTACTCCGGCGCTACCACCTATATTTTTGACGTCAAGACTCTCTCTTAATTTTCCTTACACTAAGAAAAAATTAATAATAAAAAAAAACTATAAAAAAAAAACCCCCCCTTCAATCTTCCTACAGACATCAACACCATCTCTCCCTCTCTCAAAGGCCCCTGGGCAAGTAATCATGGCGGAGACAACAGTGCCAATCCCATCCCCTCCGGGGCTGCCTCTTATTGGCAACGTCACAGACATCGACCCCAACTTTCCCTTGGGCTCACTTATGAACATGGCAGAGACGTATGGTACGTGTATTCTGTAAAACCCACTTTCATAAGAAGAAGAAATCGAGAGCGGCCAGAACAATCCCGAGACTGACACACTTTGATTCGCTCATGAATCAGGTGAGATATACCGGATGAACCTCGCAGGAAGAAGCGTGACGGTCGTGTCCTCGTACGCCCTCATCAACGAGGCCTGCAACGAGAAGCGGTTCAAGAAGGAGATCAAGGGCGTGCTCTCCGAGGTCAGGGCGGGCGTGCACGATGGCCTCTTCACGGCCAAGGGGCCCGAGGAGCCCAACTGGGGCATCGCCCACCGGGTGCTGATGCCCGCCTTCGGCCCCATGCCCATCAACGGCATGTTCGAGGACATGCACGACATCGCGAACCAGCTGGCCATGAAGTGGGCGCGGCACGGGCCCGGCCACCCCATCAAGGTCACCGACGACTTCACGCGGCTGGCCCTGGACACGCTGGCCCTGTGCTCGATGGACTACCGGTTCAACTCGTTCTATCACGACGAGATGCACCCTTTTATCGAGGCCATGGGCGGCTTCCTGGTGGAGTCGGGCAACCGCTCGCGGCGTGCTCTCCCGTCCATCTTTTATCGGGAGGCCGATCGGAAGTACGAGAGGGATATCGAGATCATGCGCAAGACGGCCGATGACGTTCTCAGGTACAGAAAGGAGAACCCTTCTGATCGCAAGGACCTGCTGAATGCCATGCTCAACGGCGTGGATCCGAGAACAGGCCAGAAGATGACGGATCAGAGCATTACGGATAATCTCATCACGTTCTTGATCGCAGGCCACGAGACTACGGGCGGCACGCTGTCGTTTGCCTTCTACAACCTGCTCAAGCACCCCGAGGTGTACCGCAAGGCACAACAGGAGGTCGACTCTGTTGTGGGCACAGGACCCATCACGGTGGAGCATGTCTCGAAACTACAGTATATTCAGGCTGTAAGTGACCTCTTTTTTTTTCTTCTGACGTTGGATAGGCGGCGTCGCACTATGCAGGGTCGAGACTGACACGAGAACCCTGCCCGGCCCCAAAAAAAACAGATCCTGCGTGAAACGTTACGACTCACACCCACCATTGCGACGATATCCGTCAGCCCGCGCAAAGATGAGATTATTGGTGGCAAGTACCAGTTGACAACGCAAGACACACTGCGGCTCCTCGTTGCAAAATCACAAGTCGACCCTGCCGTCTTTGGGGAGACGGCACAGGAATTCCACCCAGAGAGGATGCTGGAGGACAACTTCAACCGCCTCAACAAGGAATTCCCCAACTCCTGGAAGCCGTTTGGCAATGGTGAGAGAGCCTGTATCGGACGGCCTTTTGCCTGGCAGGAAGCAACACTGGCCATCGCCCTCCTGCTGCAGAACTTCAACTTCATGTTTGACGACCCCAGCTACACGCTCACCCAGCAGCAGACCCTCACCGTCAAGCCGAAAGACTTCCAGATGCGCGCGGTACTCCGCCACGGGCTCACAGCCACTCAGCTCGAACATCGGCTCAACGGTACCACGCCCACACCCCTGGAGAACTCGGTTGCCAGCCTGTCGCTGTCGTCGGGCCAGAAAGCCACGGCCAGCAAGGGTAGGCCGATGAGCGTCTTTTACGGGTCGAACGCCGGCACCTGTGAATCTCTGGCCAGCCGTCTCGCCACCGACGCACTCAAGCACGGGTTCAACGTTACCACGATTGATTCTCTGGATGTGGCACACCAGAATCTGCCCACTGATCAGCCCGTCGTCATCATCACGGCGTCCTACGAGGGCGAGCCCCCAGACAACGCGGCTCTCTTCTGCAACTGGGTCCAGGGCCTGAAGGGCAAGGAGCTGGACAACGTGTCGTATGCCGTGTTTGGGTGCGGTCACCACGACTGGGCGGCGACCTTCCACAAGATCCCGAAGATGGTGGATGCCACCCTCGAGAAGCTGGGTGGAGCAAGGCTGGCACCATTGGGGCTTGCTGATGCCGCCGAGTCTGATTTGTTCTCGAGGTTCGAGGCGTGGGAGGACGAGATCCTTTGGCCCTCTCTGAGGGAGAAGTACGGCGTCGCTGCAGCAGATCCGCAGGCTGGAGAGTCTCTCCAGGGCGGCGTGTCGGTCGAGATCTCCACACCTCGGTCCTCGACCCTGAGGCAGGACGTGAAGGAGGCGGTTGTTCTGTCGACGAGCGACCTGACTTCGCCCGAGGCTCCTACCAAGAAACACATGGAGGTCCAGCTCCCCAGCGACAGGTCCTACTCTGCCGGTGATTACCTCGCCGTGCTGCCCATCAACCACAAGGACGTCGTCCACCGCGCCCTCCGACGATTCAGGCTGCCCTGGGACGCCCACGTTACCATCAAGTCCGACAGTGCGACCACTCTGCCTACGGGCTACCCCGTGCCTGCCTCTGATGTCCTTGGCGCATACGTGGAGCTCCTGCAACCGGTCACGAAGCGGAGCATCAGCGCGCTGAGCGAGGCAGCTGAGGACGAGGCCACAAAGACTGCCCTGCAGCGTCTCTCCGGGGAGGGCTACGCCGACGTCGTCAGCAAGCGCGTGTCCATGCTCGACCTCCTGGAGCAGTTCCCCTCCGTCAACCTCCCCTTCGCATCCTTTCTCTCTCTCCTCCCACCGATGCGCGTCCGCCAGTACTCCATCTCCTCTTCCCCCCTGGCCGACCCGACACGCTGCACCCTCAGCTACTCCGTCCTCGACGCCCCCGCCCTGTCTGGCACGGGCCAGCGGTACCTGGGCGTCGCCACGTCGTACCTCGCCAGCCTGCAGCCGGGCGACAAGCTGCATGTCGCCATCCGCCCGAGCCATGCGAGCTTCCACCTTCCCCTCGACAGCGAGAAGACACCTGTCGTCATGATCGCAGCGGGGACGGGTCTGGCTCCCTTCCGCGGTTTCGTTCAGGAACGGGCCGCCATGCTCGCCGCTGGGCGTAAACTCGCGCCTGCGATGCTCTTCTTTGGGTGTCGGCACCCGGAGCAGGATGACCTGTACCGCGAGGAGCTGGAGAGGTGGCAGGAACTGGGGGCCGTGGACGTGCGGCGGAGCTACTCGCGTCTTGCTGAGGCTAGCGAGGGGTGCGCTCATGTGCAGGACCGGCTGTGGCTGGACAGGCACGAGGTGCAGGGCCTCTGGGACGCGGGCGCGAAGGTGTATGTCTGTGGGAGCAGAGGGGTGTCGGACTCGGTGCGGGAGGTGGCTATTCGGATGTATGTAGACGGGGCCAAGGAGAAGCATGGGAAGGAGTTAAGTGTGGAGGAGGCGACGGAGAGGTTTGATGCTGTGCGGTATGAGAGGTTCGCCACGGATGTTTTTGACTGAGGAATCTTGGTGGGAGGATGTGTTGTGTTTAGATGAATCATGGTTTTCTTATGGGTATAATATGGTTAGAAGGGTATTTCATGAATGGGGATAGAGGGGTCATAAACACCGGAATATTAGATCTAGATATAAATATGATTTTTTTTTCTTTCCCTTTCCCTCTCTCTTCCTTTCCAGCAATGGTGGTGTTGAGGTTGCTTGCCCTTGAATCCCTGGACTTGGGACATGATGCTGTATTCTCAGGAGGAGACAGGATAACAAGTACAGGTAAGGCTCTAATGAGTAAGTACTTGGTGGTTACGCTCCAAAAGAAGGAAGGAAGGACAGAAGCCAACTTAGCGCGGGCTGGCTGAAGCTAAGTATTTAGGAAAGGCAGGGCAGGGCAGGTGCCAACCAGGCCCGCACGGGGCCACCTTTGAATTTCCACACTCAAAAAGTAAACCATCCTCAGGAATAAAAATCACGAGTGTCTGTCTGTCTGTCTGTCTGTCTGTGTGTGTGTGTATTCTATTAGCCAAAACTCATCTGAAGAGTATAGTACTGAAGATATATATATCTAGGTGAATGAATATCTGTCCCTCTTCCCTTGGATTTCAACTTGGACAGCCTCAAGAGTCGTTCCTGAACCAGGCGCGGTGACCAAATTATAAACATATTTTCACGAGGTGTCTTGGTATTTTCATACAGAAGTCATAAGTAAATTTGATGTTCCCATCATCACCAGGGCACCCATTGACTTTCTTACTGCTCTTGGTCTGGAGTTGTTTGGGTATTAACACCTCTCGGCCTTTGTCCGCGTATTCACTGTACGCTCTAACGGACGATTCCAAGGTTGGGACATGACGAGCCCCGCTGCCATTCTGTATACTTAGACACAATGACTCCCATAAATTTAACAAGTCTGTGGATTCAGAGGGTAATGTTTGATGTGCACATCGAGCTGTACACGTCATAAGCTCGGTGGATCTTTTGCCCGCGCTCTGCTGGGTGGTCGTCGAGGTTCTGGGCAGCGTGTTTCAGAAACAGTCAAATACACAAGTTAATGATCTGGAACCATTTCTTTGCTCGACAAACTCCATCATAATCATAATTCGATGGCTAACCACAGCACCATCCGCATCATGGCTCACGTCCCTCTTCTGGCCTACCTCCGCCTCATAGCCCTCGTCACCGTTCTCCGCATCGTCACCCGCTGGAAGGCCCGCAAAGTCCTGCGCCGCGATCAACTTGTCGCCGACGCCAGATATCCCGTGAGGCGGGAGCGCATCCACATTCCCACGCGTAACCCGGGCCGTTTCATCACCGCTGACCTGTACATTCCGTCCTCGTCGTCATCATCATCATCATCATTTTTTGACACTGAGAAGCCCCGGCCTCTACTCGTGAACTGGCACGGCAGCGGCTTCGTGCTCACCGGCCTGCTACGGACCAACGCACTCTTCTGCGCGCGCGTGGCCCACGAGCTCGGCATCTTCGTCCTCGACGCAGACTACCGCAAGGCACCAGAGCACCCTTTCCCAGCCGCTGTGCACGATGCAGAGGACGTGCTGCGTTGGGTTGCGATAGGGGCCGCCACGACAGGCCATCACGACCAGCGACACGAATACCGCTTCGACCCCACCCGCGTCGCGGTCTCGGGGTTCAGCTCAGGCGGCTCACTCGCGCTGGGCGCTGCATCGGTCCTGCGCCGAGGTAGTCTGGCGGCGCTGGGCCTCGACATCCGCGGCGTGGTGGGGGTGTACCCCGGGACAGACATGGTAACCGCTCCTGCGGACAAGAAACCCCCTCGTGAGGGCGTCGGCGCACAAATTGACACGAGGACGATGGAGCTATTTCGGGACTGCTATGTGCCGGACCCAGGCGTGAGGGCGGACCCCCTTGCTTCGCCGGTGCGGGCGGAGGTGGGCTTGTATCCTGGATTTGTGGCCATCTTTACGTGTGAGGGGGACAGGGTTGCCCCCGAGGGGCTGGAGCTTGTCGGGAGGCTGGAGGACGGGGATGGGGAAAACGAGGGGCCGAGGGTTGTGGTGAGCGAGATGATGCTGGATGTTGGGCACGGGTTTGATGCTGGGGCCGAGGAGGGAACAGTGGCCTGGGAGAGGCGGGAGGGCATGTATCAGATGGCTGTGGAGAGCTTGCAGAGGGCACTGAGGCCCGTGTAGGGGGATATCTCTCTATTGGTGATTCATGATTCTCCCCGTCAGCATTTGGGCGCCGTTGTCACGATCACCAAGAATGGAGAACAGCGTAAAGTATCTCTCCGTCCGAGCCATGCCGTTCGAGCGCAGTGGGCCCTTTGTTGACTGTCAATTTCTATGGCTGCATGTCGAAGCAATCGACGGTGAGATCTTTTTGGAAGATGATCCTGAGCAGTCCAATAATCTTTTCAAATTCTTCTGACGCCTCTCAGCATACGTCGCTGATCAGTTGAGCGCGGATATCAGTTGTCAGTGACTTGATTTCAGTGCTGGGCATGGGTTCAAATCCAGTGGGAGAAACACCACCCCTAGCTGGGAGCACAGCAAAGACATCCAGTGGCCGGCCCTGCCACATGAACCCCCCTGAAGCCGCCCTGCGAAGGCATCCCCTGTTCTTACTTACAGTGGACGGTGTTAGGCCCACCCAGCTTCCCTGCAGGTACTCCACAGGCGCTGCTGGACCGTGCCCGCCCAGATTTTGAAATTTTCAACCAAGAGAGAAAAAACAAAACAAAAACAAACAGAGTAAACAAAGTCAAGACTCTAGTGCAACATCTGCCGCTCTCTTCTCACACACACACACACACCATGGCACGAGCAAAACATGCCAAGGGCGAAAGCACGCCCACCAAATCCAACAGACAAGACCGCAAGATGGACGCCAAGTACAGCCCCAAGAAGCAAAACACCCAGCGCGTGAAAAAGTACAAGCAGGCTCAACGCGCCAAACAAGCGCAGGCCCTCGAGGGCGCCATCAGGGCCGCAGAGAGCCCCGCGTCCAAGAAGGCGCTGGCGGCGCTGGAGGGACACGTCTTTCAGCCGTGGAGGTTCCGGGGCAGCAGAGGGGCCGGCAAGGTGGCGCAGCTCCAGAAGCTGGTCAAGGAGCAGCAGGAGGAGATTCACGGGCTGCGGAAGATGTTGCTGGTAGGGAAGGGCGGGCCCAGGTTGGAGCCGGTGAACCCGAACGTGATGAGGGCGCCGGGCGAGGACGAGGCGCCGGATTCTTCACCAGTGAAGATCAGGGAACAGCTCGTGAATGATATTGCTCCCTCCAGCGAGGAGGGCGAGGAGGGGGCGCAGGAGGGGGTGCTGGAGACCACTGAGGGTGCTGGGCCGGAGCAGATGGATGTGGAGCCTACTGTGGTTCCCAGCATTGAGGACGAGGCTGTCGAGTACCCAACACTCCCATCCGTCGAGGCCGACGAGAATGGTACAGAAGAGCAGCAGCAGCAGCAGCAGCAACCCGAGGAGATGGAGGCCAGCCAACTACAACAACAACAACAACAACAACTGGCTGCTGCTGTGGGCACACCGTCAAAACCGCCAAGGAGACATACCAGAGCATCTAGTGCAGACTCACACGCCGGCACACCTCGCAACGTGAGGCGGTCTCCGCGGAAGAGGATGGTGAAGAAACTATAAAGGGAGAGTCATGGAATTTCGGGGGGGAAATCTACTCAAGGAAACATTCGCATGGGCACTGGAGCTGGCCGAGCGGGCGGCTACTAAATCACATTTGCTTTACTCGCGTCAGCTTTTTTTTTGTACGCATCTGGCAATGATAGCCAACGTATTTCACATCACAGTTCATTCAGCCCAAAGAAAGGCAACAGCACATATATGCGTCATCTTCATGGCCCTTAATCTGACCCTTGGTCGATGTATTGCTGAGTACGTTGATTCCTCATCAGTTTTTTTTCCTTTTTTTTTTTTTCCTTTCTGTTCCTTTTCTCGGTGTAGTGACTCACCGGCCGTAAAGCTGGAATCACGGTGGAGCCGAAGAAGCGTCCTTTTGTCAGTGCCGACTCCCGGCAACCATCGTTTATTATCGACTGCTGTCTCGTGGCTGGGCACGGCGGCCAACTAAAGTGTACAGCACGCCTTCTCAACGCTTTCACGAATCGATATAAAGAGTGAAGCAGTCTCCTATACGAGGAAACTCAGGAATCAATAATAAAAAGCTTGATGCTCGACTCAGTTTCCCATTGAAGATCTCACAGCAGTCGACAGAGAGGGGGGGAAACTCTCGGTCCTATGATTAGTGACAGGGCAAGCTTCCTCGAGGCCGCCATCCAGCAGAGCCTCAGCCAAGAGTACACACTTCACAATGCCTCTGGACCCAACCCTCAAGCTCCGCTCAGGCCGCCCTTCTGACGTCCCCGCCCTGGGTTACATCTTCCTCGACGCCTTCTCCGGAAACCCCATCGGCCAGAACTTCTTCCCCCGCGACACGCCCTCGGCCCGCAGCTTCTGGGCCAACGCCTTGGCCGAGGAGATCCAAGACCCCAAGGCCCACTTCATCGTCGTGACCACCACAAAAGGCGATGGTTCCTCCTCCCCCGCTTCCGCTTCGGGCCAAGAGGAGCAGCCCATCATCGCCTTTGCCAAATGGGTCCGGCCGCTCCCGCCCGGCGCACCCCAGGCACCCTGGCCCGCGGACGACGAGTGGCCCGCGGACGGCGACCCGCCGCGCGCAGCCGTCTTCTTCCGGAAGCTAGCGGGCATGCACGAGGAGATCATGGGCGGGCGCGCCCACTGGTATCTGGAGATCATCGTCACGCGGGCGGCGCAGCAGGGCCGCGGGGCGGGGGCCATGCTGATGCAGTGGGGGGTGGAACAGGCGGATCGGGAGGGCGTCGAGTGTTATCTGGACGCGACGCCTGCAGGGAAGCCACTATACGAGAGGTTTGGGTTTAGGGATGCCGTGGAGACCTGGCCGTTCTTTGATGAGCAGTATCGGCACTCGTTCATGGTGAGGAAACCGAACGGGCAGCGGGGTGGTGGATGGGTCGTCGAAGGGCGGCCTAGCGGCGGTTCTTGAGGAAATGGCGGCTCTGCCTCAATTCCCAAGGGCACGGGCTTCACGGCAAGGCGGATGGACGGCACGGTTATGTTCACAAAGCAGTGACAGTACACTAGGAACCCTACATGCGCAGTGTCGTATTACCCTGGTCATCGGAAAAGGGAGCCGCTGGACTTGGATAACTGTTTCTGCACATGCATGTGATGCGCATGGAGGACCTCATGTCTTCAAAACACAACAACTCATGATGCCACTTGATTAATCTCTACTTAGTTCATCAAAGGATCAGAAATATTTCTGATTATACGTTGCTGTTACTGATATATGCATCATGGTGCAACAGTGAGAGACATGATTGTAGGGGTGGACATGGCGAGCATCCATGAACAAAAACTTTGTCGTTGCGGTGAGCCTGATAAGCGCTGAGGTCCTGGAAGACAAGTTGGTAACACTGCAGGGCCAAAAAAAAAAAACCAAAAAAAAAAAAAAGATCTGCACCACTCCCACAACCAGGGCGTAGAATGTGACAGCCTTGTAACAGAACCTTGGTAACCACTTTAGTAAACTTGTGCCCAGAATACGGAGATACCACATCTGGACAGTTTCCTTTCAGCAGTATGCACTAGACATTTCAGAGAAAAGTGGCTAGGTGACACTCTCTTGTCAAGCCATGATAACCAAAGCAGTCTTTGCATGTGTAGGAGAACAGAGTGAGGATAAGGAGTAGTTATTATGTGATTGACCCCACCAGAAGAATGATTACAAATAGGCAAAACAAATCAAGGTGAAGGAACAAGGTACATGTGCGCGCGAAGAGGGGGGAAAATGAGAACGAATGCATCAAGAACAGGAAGTACATCCGTACTGGAGATAGACCCATGGATGTGACTGGGAAGAGGGAGAGGAGAGTGCAGGTGGTGTGGTACTGTAGGAAATAGCAGGAGGGCGAGAGTGGACAAAAAAGTAACAAAAAGAGCAAAAGAACAAATAAAAGAGGCACAATAAAGTGGAGAACAATGCGTGGAGACAAGAAAGTGAGGGTTGAGATACGAGAAAGAGGAGAAGAAGAGGGGGGGGGAAAGTGAACAAAAGAAAAAAGAAGAAAAAAAAAAAGAAATTGCTGTTGACAAGACGTGTCTCCTGCAGCAGTCTTCTGCAGCGCTAAGGTCTTGCCACGACGCCTCATCATTTCTCACATGCAGGTGACCATGCCTTGATAATTGTCCTGCTGGCTCTTGCTTGTGTCTGGAGCTCACAGCTGCTGATTATCACATAATAAATGGAAGAGGGTCACTACCAGAGGCAAAATCAGATACTGTTTAGGCCCAGGTCCTTTGATGTTGATGACAGGGAAATGGCAGACACATGAATTGCAGGTAGAGTATGCGGCAGCTTGGTGCATTACCCTAGGGAGAGAGAGGCTCTTGTCCTCCACAGTCTCGGGTAAATCTTACCCATCCCACCTTTTTGCATCTGTGTGCTATGGTATGGTGTATGCATGTAGTAAGTCTCGGCTTTAGAACATCTGAACAAGGAAGCAGATTGGCTCGCTCTGCAGCTTCCAATATTCTCATATCTATTGTCCTTGGGCCAGACAAAGTTAAACCTGTCCACTCGATATGGTTAAGCCTCTCCAGCACCTGCACTGATGAGCTATAGGTAATTAGGTGCAACTTCTACATCTGCCCCAAGTCCAGCTTTGCATGAAACAAGATCAATTTGGTGCAGGGGTGCAACCATAAGCAATGACACCAAATGTTCCATTGCAGTATGCTTGCTTTTTTCGGGGCATTTTTCATGAAAAGAGAGACAAGCAAGCACATGCATTTAAGGGTCGCCGTGAGAATGGGGTATGTGGCCGGGCATCCCTGGCGATAATACACCTACCTAAAGGTACAGGGACATCAAACTATTGCTGAAGATAATTTATGGATCCACTTGGTTCCAACGGGCCGCATATGGTCTGTGCACTTCCCGTATGCGAGCGGACAGGGGGTGGACGGGTTGAGGTCATCACCTTCTCAGCACTCAAGGCTCTCCCCCAAGTGCACTGTTGCTTTTCTCTCTTTTTCTTTTTCTTTTGTCTCTCCTTTGTCCAACTCATGGTGCTGCCTTGAGTCTCATTTTCAGTCTTGCCTCTTTATTTTTTCATCTGGAAGCTGTGGTAAGACTTTTGTTGACACCGTTCATCATCATCTTTGCTTTTCCCCAAGGCCATCCCCAGTTTCCCAGGTGCCTGGAGAAGAAAGAAGGAAAAAAAATAAGAAGATAGAAAAGAAAACAAGAAAAAAGAGAGAGAAAAAAAGAGAGAGAGAGAGAGAGAGAGAGAGAGAGGGAGAGCTCAGGTTCATGGGCTGCTGCATCCATGCCCAGCATTAGCTGCAGCCTGCTACCAACCAACAGTATCATATCATCACCCCTGCAACAGTAAGCCTCACCTTTCTCCAGTTTCCCCAACCCGGGACCCCTTGGGTGACAGGGCAAAGGTACTTGACCACCTCACTACCTCGACTGCCACTTGTTGAGATTTCTTCACCTCTCTTTTTACACTACACCCTTGTGCATACCACAACATAATCAAGGACGAACGCTCACAACTCTCATCAGGCCATATTGTCCTCAGAGAGTACAGGAGACTTCATCCTGCGGCTGATTTGTTGTCCATCAGGTAAGCAATGACCCAACATTCAGGACCCCCTCACAGCCTGACAGCACATGCAATCCTCCTCTTCTTCTTTTTTTTTCTTTCTCTTCTTCTTAGGTCCATTGTGCCTCGTGGCGGCCAGATCTACCTACGGGGGCGACATCTTGGTTATGACTGCTGTGGCTTACGAGGAATAGTAGCTCTCCTTGTTGTGTATCTACCATACCCCTCCCCAGAGCCCGACCAGCTGCTGTCATAATTCTCCAGCCTTGCCTTGTCTTCATTTTTTCCCTTTTATTTTCTCCATTTGATTGAGCCTTACTTGCTCTTCCCCTCGGAGCAACCTCGACAGGTAACTGACAACCATTGTTCACTCCACCAGTCCAGCTGCCACCGGATCCCAAAGCTCCCTGCTGGGTGAAGTTGCTGAGCTGTGTGCCCACCACTTCCTGTCCACCTACAACTGTTGCCCACCATGGACTCGGTTCCACAACAGGCAGCTGCCGTTCTTCGAGAGGGCGCCCCCCCAGGGGCTCGATCCCACAATGCCGAGTTCAGGGCCGATGGGGCTGGCGCTGTCAAGGCAGACGACGACAAGAGCCGAGACGGCTCTGAAGATACGGTCAGCAGGCCAAAGAACGACGAGTCAGACGAGCAATCTAGTGGTGACAAGATGAGGAAGGACAAGTCCAATCACAAGAAGAAGAACAACAACAACAAGAAGAAGAAGAAGAAGAAGAATAAGAACAAGAACAAAAAGTCTCTCTCAGCGAATAGTTCTTCAGACTGGACCGACGACGACGACGACGACGACGACGACGACGACGCTTCCTCTTTCGGCTCCGACAACGGAGATGCTCAGCCTGCCCTAGTATCCCATGGCACAGGAAAAGGTAGCCCTGGGAAGACCATCGGCCCCTCAGAGGCCGGGTCGCAACCTCGAGAGGCCCCAATGACAGATCCGGACGCTTCTACCCCGAACCTCAAGCCAGAAGACAAGAGAGACCACAAAACCAAGACGGACGATGCAATAGACCACAGGGATCCTCCCGTCGTTACGAAGACGGACAATAAAACGATCAGGATCCAGGAGGATATTGGTGCTCGTATTACCAAGGAGGTCCAGAAGGAGGTTCAACGGCTCTTCCAGCGGCTGGGCGAACTGCCGCCTCCGCCGCCTTCTACCGCACAGCCTGGCCAGCGCGGCCCCGTCGTGCCCAAGCTCTCGCCGGGTGCGGGTCATAACAACACTGGCCCACGAGAGTTCACCCAGGAACAGCTACAGATGATCAAGGAAGCTGCAGCTGCCAACCCAGCCTACCGTGCAGCTGTGGCCCGGATCAGGCCACCCGTCCCGGCCAAGACCTCCGGGATGATCAACCTCCTCGATGATGTGGATGATGATGAGCTCAACCCAGAAGGTGAGAGCCGACTGGCCCGAGGCCCGCCGGCCCAGAAGAGGCAACCCACCAAGCCCGCTGACCCCTCGGTGAGAAAGAAGCCCAAGAAGTTCGACTACAAGCGGGTTGACCAGGTCTGGAACAATGCCTTGCACAACTTCCAGCTCCAGGAGACGGCAGAGCCTGCGAGCCAGACCACATACGAGGGCTACTGCTTCCACGTCCGTCGAACATTCGACTGGGAGGGCAAGTTCAAGGCTACCTATGTTGACATCAAGAGCAAGATCCTGCGGCAGTCTCTCCAGGAGGTGATGGGAGACGTCAAAGGTGTCAGCCTGGTGGAAGAGACCCCAAAGCTGGACCCCAACCTGCTGTTCCTGTACCTCGAAGACCTGCGCGCGTACGCCGAGCAGCTGGGCAAGGAGGCTGAGGGCCCCGCTGGGGCCGGCGAGGAGGAACGCGAGAAGGTGACCGAGCGTCTTCTGGAGCAGCGGAGACACCTGGACGTCCTGGTCGAGTACATCGACAGGGACTTCGCGCAGCTCAAGGAGTCTCTCTACCCCATGCTCGACCACGGCCTGATCACCTTTGACATGCTCTGGGCCCTCTGGAAGCCCAACACCCTGGCCTACACGACGACCTATGGTTCGCACGAAGACCCGCGGGTCTTCAGAGTGGACACCGCCGAGAAGCACAGCCACATGTCCAAGGGCGAGTTCTACTACATCGACGGCAAGTACTTCGAGTACGACGGCAAGCAGTTTGGGTACGGCCGCATGATGGAGGAGATCAACGAGTTCCATGGGGCCAAGAAGATCACCAGCCTCAGCTGCTACCCTCTCAGGTTCCACAGGCGCCAAGAAAAGCTCCGCAGCGAGCTGATCGAGCGCGGCAAGAAGTTCGTCTCGCTCAGCGGGGTCCACTACAAGGCCTTTCAGGGCATGGCATACTACAAGAAGAAGAAGGCGGTCATCAAGGTGAACGTGAACGGCAGGGTCATGGTCGACACGGCTATCCACCGCCGCATCAATCCCAACTACTCGATCTCTGTTGTCCGGCCCAAAGACGGCGACGGCCTCGGGTACGGCGATGACTCGGACGATGAGGGTGATGCCAGGGGAGGCGAGGACGGCGAGGACACCAGGTACGTCACCAAGATCATGAAGGACGAAAAGGGCAGGGTGTCGATGCTCCGGATGACCAAGGAAGAGGCAGACGACTTCGACAAGGAGAAGCTGGCCAAAGTAGAGAGCCAGCTGGACGACGACGGCGAGACCAGTGATGATGATGACGACGACGACGACGACGACGACGAAAAAGGAGACGACAAGCCCAGGGAACCAAAGAAGCCGGTTGTGTTCACCGATGACGAGTACCTCACGGCTTCCTCGCTCGTGCTGGGCTTCTCTTTCGGAGAGAAGCTGTGGCTGGAATTCACCGTGTCAGGCATCAAAGACGTCGCATGGAACGTGAATGCGTACGAGTCTCTGGTGTTGGAGGCCAGGACCAAGGACACCGTCAAGGTTTGTGTGGATTGTGGTTCAGCAGGTGGCGCGCGTTTCAGAAAGAAAAGAAAAAAAGAGGAGCACGAGCTAACAACAACAAATCCAGGCTCTCGTCGAGTCTCACAAGTATCATGCGGCAGAGTCCATCGATGATGTGATTCAGGGCAAGGGCAAAGGACTGGTCGGTATGTCATAGAAAAGCGCCCTCCCATCCCCATGAAAGCTGTTATGGTGATCCGTCTGGCTGACTTGTTTTGTGTGATGACAGCGGTCCTACACGGACCACCCGGCACCGGCAAGACCCTCACGGCCGAAGGCATCAGCGAGCTGCTCGAGTGCCCGCTGTACATGGTCTCGGCAGGGGAGCTGGGCACAGACTCGCGCATCCTCGAGTCGGAGCTGCAGCGGATTCTCGACATCTGCCACGCCTGGGGCGCCATCCTGCTCCTGGACGAGGCCGACGTCTTCCTGGAGAAGCGCAACATGCACGAGATCCACCGCAACGCGCTCGTCAGCATCTTCCTGCGCCAGCTGGAGTATTTCCAGGGCATCCTGTTCCTGACCACCAACAGGGTAGAGACCTTTGACGACGCCTTCCAGTCTCGGATCCACATTGCTCTGCGGTACGATCCTCTGGACCTGCGCGCCAAGAAGACCGTCTTCAAGATGTTTGTGGAGCGGGCCCGGGCGCAGCAGAAGGCCACCCAGGATAAGATCTGCTTCACGGACGAGGACTATGACAGCCTAGCCCGTCATGACCTCAACGGCCGACAGATCAAGAACACGGTCATCCGTGCCCAGGCGCTGGCGGTCAACAAGGGCGAGCCACTTGCCATGAAGCACGTCCGACAGATTCGTAAGTTGCCTCACTTCTCCCTCCCTCCCTCTATGAGCTTCTTTCTCTCTGGTCATGCACTTCTTTGTTCGCAAATCAGCTCCTAACACTTGTGCAGTGGATGTACAGGTCAGCTTTGACAGGGACCTCAAGGGCGGCACTGGATACCAGGATGCCATGAGGAGCTACTTCTGAGGATGCCTTCCTCTCACCCGACACAGCTCCTTTTTTTCTTCTTCTTCGCATTCCCACTTGCATCTTGGGTCAGTCCTGTTGACCCAATGCTGTTTGGACCTCTTCTTGAGGTTGAAAATTTGGGATTGCGTGTTGGGCACTTGGCTTGATTGAGGTGTTGTTGGATGCGGCTAGAAATGGGCGCTGCCAGATGCAGAGCGGTCCTCGTGGACCTATTTTCTCTCTTATTTACTCTGCATAATGGACTCGGATTTTCATAATGATCGCAGAGCAGGCATTCATTATACGGTGACAAGACCACCATTTGTCAGACAGCGAAGCATGCGGCTTGAGAACTATGAAGAGTGAGCTGGGATTTCATATCGAGGGATGGATGGTCAGTTCTCCTTGGTCTTTCCTTGAGATGCTCGTAAGGTTCTACGGTCTTTTTTTTCTTCAATGTACCATTGACAGTCTAATTTCTATAAGGATTGTCGTATCTTATGCATGATGCTCAGGTCTGAAGTGCATGATAAATTAATACGTTGGTGAGGACGTCTTGACGATTGACCTGCTCAGGGTTAGGGTCCACTAAAGACCTTCCAGTCGCGTCGCGTTCCAGCTTCAGTTCAACCCCCTGCCGCACCATCACATGCAGAGCTTCTCGACCCGCCCGGCAGGGTCTCTTCGACACGGCCTGGTCTTCCCACATATCTCTCTGCCCTATCGTTCTTTCGTCTCGATGTCATGACAATCTTCTCCAACAGCACAATATGGCCCACCCACTTCCACCGGGCCTCACACCCTCCGAGGTGTCGTTTCTATGCGACATGGAAATGGTGACAGTCGTGCCCAGAGGGCGCCTGGACAGTATTGACCTTCTCAGTGTACGCCTTTATCATCCCTGCGCAGCCCTGGGCTTCATATTCTCCTGTCCTCTCTTTCCTCTCTTCTCTGTTGGAAATCACCCCCAAAAAGAAAACAAAGACTACAGAAAGCAGCTGACAGGTTCTCCTCCCTCCTCCTTGTTCCATCTCTACAGGGCACGACCCCGCCTCTCAAACCACCCCACCGCGCCCAGCTCCCCCTCTGGCTCGCCCTCCTCCTCAAAAAACAGCGCCGCGCCAACATCGTGCCCCCAGCCTGGCTACACCCATCCTCCCTCACCGAGATCATCCGCCAGGAGACCCGCGAGGACCCCCAGGCCTTCAGCAAACCCCCGCCCGCCCCCGCCCGCGCCGACGGCCAGAGCGGCCTCGCGCACCGCATCAACACAGCCCCACTGGGCGGTGACGACGACGTCGACAGCGTGGTCCTCTCCCCGCCGTTCCTGCAAGGGTGTGTGGCCGGCGCGCCGCCGGGCTACCTCCCGTACCACTGGCTCGAGATGGCCGAGGTGCTTCTCGCGCACGCGGGCGACGACATGCCGGCGCCGGCGGGCGAGGTCAGGGGTCTGCTGCGGGACCTCGTCGAGGCGCGCGCCGCCAAGATGCGGGCGAGCACCACGCAGCTGGAGGCGTTTGGGGGCGGCGTCATCAACCTGCGGGGCGTGGGCGCCATGGAGCTGGCGGAGAACAGGGGGTTCGTGCTGGGCGTGGTGGACGGCGTGCGCAAGCTCGGGGCCAGCGCCGAGGCGACGCGCAGGGAGGAAGAGGAGGAAGGTGGTGGCGTGGGCGACGATGAGGAGAGTGATGAGGATATGGGGATATGATGGCAAGAGTATGAGATGGACTTTACATTGATCATAAGGTATTTGTTGATCTTTTTCACATTACATTTATACTGGGGTCTGGTGGGCCATACAAAGAGGAACACAGAAAGAGAGAGGGGGGGGGGGGGGGGGAAGAAAAAAAAAAAAAAAAATAGGGAAAACAGGTGGGCATAAAATATCAAGGTAATGCAAGGGAAAGGAGTTGGGA
>JACWQW010000014.1:71720-363927 GCA_014849355.1 Cryphonectria radicalis | reverse complement strand
TTTTTTTTTTTTATTTTCCAGTTTTGTTGGCGTGGGTGAGTCGCCTCCCAACCCCTCGCCCAGCGCTGGCGGGGGCGGGGCCCCCCCCCCCCCAAGGAAAAATAAAAGAAAACGAGGGAATCGAGGTGGGCATATAATATCAAGGGACTGCATGGGACAGGCGTTGGGACAGGGCTCACAATCAGCATGACTACAGGTCGAAGTATCAAGGACTTGAAGAAGAAAAAAGTCCACAAGAAAGAGAAAAGACGTTCTCCGCGTTAATTACATGCTAATTTCTTGATACCTACCAGTTCTCCCACACCCACACACTTGGCGATCGATCTATAATATTCCCATGAAGAGAGTGCGGGCATGAGGGCCACTGTGGCTCTCAAGGTCAATAAATAAGGCTGTCCTCGCCGTACTGTTCGACGCAGCACTGCTCATCTGCAATGGCCCAACTCCACGACCTTCCATTACACGGCCACTCGGCGAAAATGGGCTTGTGGTATGAACAGGATGTGTCCTGCGACAGCACCTCTTGTGGCTGTCCAGCATCCACTAGGAGGCTGCAGTCTAGTTCCGTCTCTTCGCGCAGGTCACATATCGCCGGCCCGTTGTCATCGACAAAATATATTGCTGCTACTGCTTCTGGTGGTGGTGGTGGTGGCTGTGTTGAAGGATCTGGAACCGAGTTGTGTACCTCAGCAGTCTCGGATGCGCTCTCTTCCGAGGCAGTGCTGCTGCCGTTTACTGGAACATCCGAAATGTAGTCGCCAGAGGAGTTGGAAGAGCCGGTCTCTCCTACGGCGGCAGCGACGGGCTTTATTATTTCGGCAACAGGACCTTCGGTGGGCTGGACCACGACCAAGGGCTCCGAGGTGACTTGGGTCTTGACCTCGTTCTTGATCAGCTCATCGCTACAGCCAAGGAGGGAGAGCGAGTTCGTACTCTGCATGACCGCAGGGTCCGCGATGGTCCTCGCCCATATATCCTCGGCCTTTTCAGAGATGGCTGGTTTCAAGCTGCTGCGTCCTGAAATCGACCAGAACTGCTTAAATCTCCCAACCACATCCGCTTCCCGGTACGGTTTCTGAACCCGAAGAGAAGGCCTTCGTGGGCTCGACGGTGCAACCTGTAGCTGTGGCGGATTAGCACACACAGAGGCCGGAAGAGTGCCTGGAGGAGCAGCAGCAACAGAGTCCGACAAGTCCATGGGCTGTTCCAGCTGATTCCACACGGGATCGCTAATAGACGGTAACCGTGTGTGTGTGCACAGAGCCTCCCATTCTTCAGGTGTCAAGCTATCAAGTTCAGGTCCCATAAACGGAATCGGCGCTGGGTCTTGTACGTCAACTGCTGGCGGTTCCACAGTGGTTGTGGTGGTGTCTTGGACGGCCCCATGCTGCTTCCGCCCAGGAACCATCACCGTAGCAGCATCCGCCGCCTGGCTTCCTGGCGTCCTGCTAGCATCCATCGTGATCGGGACATGGAACTCCTTACCATCCGGCCTGATGCCTGTGGCATACACCACAGTGGTGAAGCTCTGCCTACCCGTGTCATCCTCCTCCTCCTCTTCTCCTCTCGCCACATAACACAACCCAGCCTGCTTAGCTGTGTCAGAAGAACGCCCCGTCTCCGCCGACATGGCAGGATCCGCAGCATCATCCAGGCTGCCCGGCCTGCTGGCGGCACCGTCGTCGATCTCCATCGGTATGCGGACCTGCGCACCCCATGCGATCACGCCTAGCGCAAGATCGACAGTAGGAGCAGGCGGCGACGAGACGGCATCCCCGGTGGATGCTACAGGGGCCGCCGCTGGCTGAGGCTGCTGCTGTTTCCTGCGCCGGCGGGTCTCCATGGGCAGGCCTGGTTCGAGCTTGGCCGTCTTCTCGCCTGTCTCGTTGAGTTTCTTGTAGGCTGAGCGGGTCATCCGTGTGGGAGCTGGTGCTGCGGCGGCGGCGGCTCCAGCTCGCCGCTTGTTCGCAGAGTCGGCGGTGGGCTCCGCCGGGCGCTTCTTGCTTGTTGGCATTGTGAATCACGTGGGAGATTTTCCACTGTGATCACGGCACGATTTGGTTTCAAAAGAAATTTGTCTGAGGTGGTTTCCCTCTTCCTTTTACGGTTCTTGGTCTTGTGTGTCAACTTGCCTTTTTCAAGGGGTTTTACAGTCCTACTGTCTGGTGGTTATCGCTTGTTGCAACTGTTGAATTTGGGAGAAGGAACCTCAAGACATCTTGAGCGCTCAACGGCATCTCCAGACCAGGTCTTAAAGTAATATTGACAAGACATTTCAACTGGCTCGGGAACCACGCATTTTCTTTGTCTTCCCTAGCTGTTGAAGTGAATAATTTCCAAATTCTTTGGACAACAGCTGCATATGTGCTATTTTTGATGTGGCGGCGGCATAGGGACAAAGATTCTTCTAGTCAAGCTGTGAATAGACATCAACAAGAGGTTCGTCACAATGTCTTGGTCTTGGAGGGTGCTAGTGACCTCTCCCATCCTATGCTTCTTGCAAATTGCGTACTCCTTTCATGTTCAGAATGAGTCTGGAATATCTTTTACCTTCTAATTTCTCCAAGCTACAAGGTTGCTCTTAAAGACAAGATCAGAGCCCCTTTGTTGCAGGCACACAATGCCAATGTGAACAGCAAAGTCTCCCTTCAGACTACTCTCCATACAATAAGATATTCTGTTTCTTTCTCCTCCGTTGGCAAAGGTATTCGTCGACGCAAAAAGATCAAGCATTCCAGCTCCGCCCTTGAGAAACACATCTCCCTCCTCAGCCAAGCGAAAATATACGTGAACAGCAATGATTTATAAATTATGTATTACTTCAGGACATAACTATAGATTACAAAGCACTAAGCTGTAACTAATTTCACTTGACCTGTTTCCTTTCAGTCCATTGACACTCATGCCCAAGGTTGCAATTCTCGAGTCCCTGCTCAAGACATGAGCAAACCTTCCACAGCAATTCTCTTTGATCAATATAGAGCACATGTCATAATACATTATTATAATGATTGTTATCATCACATGGATACATCTTCGTCTTTATGCCCTCGGGCTAATTGTAATTTGGCTCGAGCTTGAAAATGTCTGAGGGTTGAGAACTAGGCAATACATTTACAGCTGAGCTAACATAAGTACTGAAGTATGTACTGAAACCTCTTGATCAACAGACACTCGATTAAATCTTTTTTTTTTATAAAAAAAAACATCAACAGATAATTTGCATAGCCAGGCTACCTCGGAAGATCAGTCTAAAGCCCATGATTTCAAGGTTGTCTTTGACACCTCTACCAATGCTCAATCTAAACATCACGTTGGATTTCGAGATCAAAGCCGATACTTTCCAATCTGTACCTGAGTGATTGAGTCTCAAAGTTACATTGTTGAGGCCACACTCTTTGACTCACTGACAAAGGCTCACTATGGAATTGGTATTGCTGTGTCATTTCATCTTCTATCAACAGAACATCTTTCACACTCATCTTGAACCATGCAGTACTGGTTATGGATGCCTGGTTGGCCGGCCTATAGATTCCAGGCACCATTGTTCACTCCAGACAGCACCTGTGCATGTCATCCCTCCCTCTTCTTATCCTTTTGATAGGTGTGTGGTTGTGAGTGAGAGCGAGTTTATTTGATCCTCCCTTCCCTCCATGGGCAAGACCTGTACTGTCACAACTTTTCCTTACGCTTTCGCCTCAACGCCATCAATACCGATCACCAAGGTGGCAAAGGCCGTCCAAACCTCCATGCATTCTAGCCCCTCAACTCCACCATCATCCTGAACCACTCCAACGATCTTCGCGATGGCTTATCATCACTCCATTTCTCTTCCAGCGGTTCGATTGGTGGACAATGCCAACAGCGATGCTGATGCCATGTGTCACACTGGTATTGGCGGGGATGCTGCTGCTGTTATCCGAACGCTCCCTCCCGTTCATGCGAATGGTGGCAATACGCAAACTCCAGCCACTATCCAGTTCGCAACGGCGGCCGGTGGCTATGTGAACTACTCTTCCCCGTACTGCTCTGACAAGGTCACTGCCGCCGTCGAAGGGGGATCGCGTGGTCTCCACCAGGTCCAGGCTCAAGATTCCACTGAAGGTCCATCCGGTGCAAAGGCTGCCGAGGCCCTCGGACAGCCCAGACACAGCTTCTTGCTGCCAGCACGCTCGCCTCGAATCCCCGAACGGACGGTCCCTTTCAGTGCCTCTACTCACCCCTCGTCGATTCTACGCCAGGAGCCATGGAACCGTCCTGTCTTGTTTGAGCCCATGGGTGCGGGCAACGAGGGCCTGGACAAGACCGGCCCTGCTACAGCCACCCCTCGCGAGACCGTAGATGGCGCAACCATGGTGGCCCTGGGTCACAGCCCTAGCTACCGTGGCGACCCATTTCTCGCTACCAACCGGAGCGCCAACATTCCTCACGCCCTCAACTGTTCCGTCTTCATCGTCAACCTTCCTGCCACCCTGACGGTCCACCGGCTCATCATCGCCCTCCACGGCATGGGCCCCTTGGGCCGCATCTTTGCAATCCACATCAACGCCCCTGAGCACGCCCTGGGCCACCACGGCTGCGCGGCCAAAGTGGTCTTCTTCGAGCGCGACGCCGCACACCACTTCATGTTCCTGTGCCGGCAGCACGGCTTCTTGGTCGATGGCCAAGAGGTGCACGTCATGTGGAACCGCGTCAGGACCGCCGAGAACCCGACGCTCGCCCACTCGGACGCCAGCCGTGTCCTGCTCATCGGGGGCCCTCCCGCGTTCGTCAACCCGCGCACCCTGACCGAGTTCTTCAAGACCAAGCTGGACTTCCAGGTCGACGAGATCATCACTCGGATCGATGGAGGCACCAGTGGAACGAGTGTCCTGGAGTACCGCTTTGGCAGCTACCGGTGCCAGGCCCAGGCGGCCAAGATGGCCTTGGACCGCGAGTTCCCTCACATCCAGTGTTTCTTCGCCGCAGACCCTCTTGCGTCGGGGGCTTGGAACGCCCTCGAGTACCAGAGGATCCCGAAGGCCTTTCCGATGCCGTGAAGGCTATATCCTTGCAAGACAACTCGACAGTGTATGGTGGAAGAAAGATCACAAGGTAAACTTTTGACGAGTCCTGAGTTCTGTAAACTTCTTTTCTGTAAAAAGAAAGACTGGCTTGGGATCCTAGTTTTTGAATTTCACCATGCTGATTTTTTTTTTCTACTCCCAGAAACAGGTATTGAAGCGGGAACAGACCAGTATACTTTCGTTTCTTGATGGTCATATTCAGCCATGACAATAAACTTTGGCATAGATGGCATTCGATGAGCAACACTTTGGAAGGCGGGAAGAGAGGAGGGAAAGAGTATGGCACGTATGTCGGGGACGTCCTTGTATCTTGGCGCTTTGGGACAATACTCGACTATCGATGATGCTTGTCCGTTGTGCGGCTGGAATAACCTTATCCACAGAGCAAGACCTTGGATTCATCAAGAAGAAGTCATGACTGGCCGTCCAACAGGCTTCCTCGAGGTGCATTAGTTACATCGGACAGTTCCGTGAAGGTCATGTTGCATTAGTATCATGGATTGTGAATAATCTAAAACACAAGCCTCAACAGATTCTAGACCTCATCCTAACCTCCCCTATCCTCATCGCTCAGTAATCACCACACTCCTCAGCCGCTGGGTCACTGATCAATGGAACGAGGCTTACAAAAGCCCCCCCAGCCCCCCCCCCCAAAAAAAGGCATCAACTCAGACAGCTCAAACGCTTCCGTTGCTTGTCGTGTGTGGCACTGGCGACTGTGTGCTCTTGTAGTGTTGAGTAAAGTCATACCTCACATCAAAACCATCCATGAGCAAATCTTTCAGGAACTCTTTGTCGGTTTGCCCTTTGGTCAAAAGATGCATAAAATCGTCCCTTTCGTATCTTGTGCTCGGGTCTTTGTCAGAGACCCGACGGAAGTTCTCCTGGGAGATTTGGTTGATGATGGTCTGGTACTTCTCGATCCTCTTCTCGCTGTACAGGTCGAGGATGGACTCGTCAGCTTTGCCGTCCCAGATGCCTGCAAGACAGTCATAAAGACCGCCGCAGTCGACGAAGCCGCCCGTGATGCCCATACCTCCCCAGGGGTTGCAGAGGTGGGCTGCGTCGGCGGCAAGCAAGACCCGACCAACTCGGAACTTGGGCGCACAGCGCTGATGCATTTTGTACGGTGCCCAGTTGATCATCATATACTCGTCTGGTTTTGGGTGGCCGGGGAGGATGGTTTCGAACTTCCAAGCTTGTCTCTTCTTGTATTCCTCCACGGACAGTCCTGGGGTTTCGCCGTATGTGATGCGATACAAGCCATCCGCAGTCAACTTGGCGGCCATCTGGGTTACGCGTCAATGAGGACTGAAGTTGTCTGTGAACATAATTTTCTAGAACGTGAGAAGGAGCTTACAAAGAAGTGTTCTGGGTGTATGATGAAGTTCGCATCGTGAAAGCCAAACTTGGTGAAATCATAATAGGTCTGGGAGCTCGTTTGTTCAGCAAAAGGGACTGCGACTTTTTCAAAACATGCGGTCTGGACTCACGTTTGTTGCGATGATCTGGGCATCCCAAGTGAAGCCAGGATAATCGTCTCCAAACAAGGCCTTTCGAACGGCGCTGCCCGCACCGTCACAGCCGACCACATAATCTGCCTCTAGTCGTTTCGGGCCGTCCGGCGTCTCAACGTCAACCCATGCCTTGTCCGCGTCCTGACCCAAACCAACGACCTTATGCTGCCACCTGATATCGCCGTTGTGCTCTTTCAAGAAGAGATCCAGCATGAGCTGGTCGAGATCCTGCAGCGGGTAGCTCACAGTCCTCCAGTCGTTGCCGTCCACATCTGCGAGGACGTGGGCGTCGAACCCGGAGATGTAGCTATGGTCCTCGAAGCGGCGCCAGCACATGGTGTTCAGAGTCAGGCCCTTGGCGCGCAGCTCGTCTAGGATTCCTGCTCGCTGGAGATCAGGTGTCGCCGGTGGGCCGTAGTGTGCCGCTCGTGGCTGCTGGTCCAGGTGGTCGGACATCTCCACGATGGTGACTGGTATCCCGTGTTTGGAAAGGAGGAGGGCCAACAAAAGGCCAGCTGGCCCAGCGCCTACAATGAGGACCTGTTTGAAGGGACGTTCGGCCATGTTCGGTTTTGAGATTTAACTTGGGTGCGATGAATCGTGTGACAGCGTGACAACCTAAGTAATATTTGTTACCTGGTTTGATGTTGAGGTGACTTGGCAGTCGATAAGAGGGAGTTATTTATCATGTCAAGTGATGCTCCATTAATATCCAGGGAGTCTCCGATGGATTCGGTCTCTATATTTACCGAGCGGGCCCATTCCTTTCCCCTTCAGGGTTCTTTTCTCCAGATCTTGTTTGCGGGGAAATGCATCCATCACTGGTTTCTCCCGGGTATGGTTCTGTAGCCTCGCCGAGGGTCAAGACGCTATAAAAACGAGGGAGTCCATCATGATGATCAAGTTCTTCGGTTTTTAATTTTCGTGAATGTGGGCATTGGGTACATCAACTCGCCGGCGCAGTTTTTTTTTTGTTTTTTTTTGTTTTTTTTTCGTGAGCCGGGGGAGGGGGGTTGCGTGACAATATCACAACCGGAGTTTCACGGTAGTTGTAACTATGCCGCTTAGAGAAACACCGAGAGTACTCCACAAAGACAGACTTACTCGAGTAAATTAGTAGACGGCCGCTGCGGATCTTGCCCTAAAGATAGAAAATCTGATAGATTCATCACAATCAGTCTGCTTTGAGGAGAGGAGGCAAACAGTTGACCTGAGTAAAGACTTTGGATTTCGACCATTTCATAAATATAGTATCACTTAATTACCTATGTTCTTATTAAACTCAGGCTCCCTATCTCTCCTCCTGCCTCTTAGCAATCATCATGACATTAGTCCCTGTGTGTACTTACACAAACCGATGGTCTGCGAGTTACACGAACTAATATAACCCATACACATAATAATTCAAGCCTCTCAGCCTTACTTCATCCTAAACTCCTCGCCAAAAGCGTCGTGTTCCCCCATCTTTGAGACAATCATTATAAATTTTTGACGCTATAGAATAAGGACCATCTCAGCCTTTTGCTTCTGTACGCAGCCATCAAGTAATTGCCAAGTCAAGCTTGCCCTGAGCACAACTAAACTCTGACCACACCAGAGCGAGGTCTTTTCAAATATGATTCCAATTTTACCCCCTCGCAAACTGGTGCCTAGAGGTTGATCACTTGCCTAAAACCCAGCACACTGGCGCCGTGCAACACAACCCACACCCCAGCGCGGAGAAGGTGGGGAGGAGAAAGAAGAGGGGGGCCAGGGGGGGGAGGGGGAGAAGCGATGTTAGGGGGTTACTATTCGTCAGCTTTGAGGAGAAAGAAATTTACCTAAACATGCAAGGCATGGGATTCTCAGAGTAATGACTCTGCACATTCTTTCTTCGCGCGTCAGCGCTGTGCAGCCCCTCCTTGGGCTGACGGGAGACTGGCGGTGTCTGGACGTCCTACGAGGAGGATCGGAGGAAGGGGAGGCTTCGGGCGCGGTGCCTGTGTTGCGTAAGCCTACACACCAGCATTTGCTGGTCCTTGGTTGGTTTAGAGCGTGATGGCGTCCACCCCCCAACACCGAAGATCTCTCAGCTCAAACCAAAATATGGTGTGCACAACTTGAAAAGAAATCCCCATTCCTTCGCGTTTCCCCGCCACGTCAGTGAGGCTCCCACATGCTCGTTGTATAAAAAGGAAACAGAATTGCCACTAGGAGGCTCAACGGTTCTGCTCTTCTTCTTCTTACTTCCTTTTCCCCCGTTTTCTAGAATTTTCACATGGACACCCAATAGCATCGCGTCACGCAGACGACCTACCACCAAATAAACACACCAGAAAAGTCGTCATGAGCCCGATATACGGTGATGGGCTGCTGCTACCAAGGACGACTCCCGGCAGTGACCCCCCTTCGGGCCGGGAGTCAATTGTGTTAGAAGGCTGGGCCGAAGGATTCAGGTAAGTCTTGACTTGGTGAAGGTCATAGAACTCGCATGCACACATACACACACACACACACATACGAAAACCTTATGTTTGTTCTAAACAACCTCAAAGCTAATGAACTTGTGTGTCATGCTCAGTATGCCCGAGCTCGTCGTCGACCACCAATATGTGGCCGTGGACAGGAGGATACAGTAATTATGGCTAACAAGTCTACAGTGATTGGTGGACTCGTCATCATGGCAGGTATCACCGTTGCCAACATGAAGAAAGGCGTACTCTTACACAAGCTTATCCTCCTTGAAGTACGCCGTTTCCATCCGCCTTATATATATATTTTTTTCTTCTTTCCCCTTCCTTTTTCTTTCGTCAGTCTTTTCTCCTCTACCAAGTCTGAACTAACTAACTGACTCAAGATCTTGAGTACGCAGCTTGTCATAGGGGGTTGGCAGTCCTTTAATCTCTTCTGGCAGAAACCAACATACGGCTGGTGGCTGTCGACGGCGGCGGTGGGGCTGCACATGTCGACGCAGCTGCACAGCGTCATCGCGTGGATGAAGCTCCGGCCGTTCCTGACGCGGCGGTCCAGCGCGGTCTTCATCGGCACCGTGGCCCTGGTGCAACCGTACTGGATCCTGGAGATCTATGCAACGTTTGTCTATTTCAACAACACCAACGAGGTGCTGTTCACCAGGACACGGCCCCTCGAGGCCCTGTTCCGCGACCCGTGGTGGGTGGCGTCGTGCGCCAAGCTGTTGTGGGTGTTCAAGAAGCACTACGACATGACCCTGCGCGAGGTGGTCACCATCTCGCCCCGGTTCGCCGTCATGCTGGCTGCCATGTTTCTCAGCATCGCCTTTGTCATCCTCGACATCCTGTCCGTCACCGATGTGCTCTCAGAGGCGTTGCCGGTGGGTGTCAACCCGTTCTGGAAGCTGGCGCTGGTGTTCAAGTGCTGCACCGACACCGTCATCCTGGATGACTTCAAGACGGCGCTGGACAAGCTCCGCATGTTCAGGAGGCTGGGCATGGGATCTGACGGCATCCCTCAGAACCTGCGATATGTCCACCAGCCAAGCGACGCGGGGACCGGTGGTCCCTGGAAGAGGAGCTCGAATAGCGAGCACGCGGAGCATGTCAGGTTTGAGGCTTCGCCCAGGCTCGACTTTGATTTTGCTCAGTTCGAGATGTACCCGCCGGCGTCGGTGAGAAGGTAATAAAAAATTAAATAAATAAAAAAAGGAAGAAAAAAAAGGTATTGTAGCACCAAAATATAAGGAATAATTCCTCAAATTTGGGGAAAGACACATCATGGCCATTTGACGCGAGCACTGGTTTGCTTGTCAAGCTTGTATGCCCAAAGAGGCAAAAATCAAGGTTGGCGATGATGTCATCCTGGCTCCATCCCGGCCACTCTCAATTGCCAAGTGCCAAGAACCAAGGGGAAAGAGCGAGGCAACGAACCACGGCTATTTTATTATCGAAATCTTGTTCCTCCCCTGGGTTGCCTCTCTCTTCCTCTCTCTTCCTCTCTCTCTCTCTCTCTCTCTTCCCTAAAACCATCCATCTATCCATCCATCCCACTTGTTATCGCAACAGCCGTGTTGACAGATACAAACCACAACTTTTCAAAACAAAGATCCAACAATGTCGCCAGCCGAGTCTCAGGCCTACAACCTCCCCGCCATCATGATCAATGGCCAGGCGCTCCCCAGTGTACCCGAGAGTGTCCACGCAAACCAGCCCAAGGTGATGGAACCCATGGGTACGTTGAATCTGATTTTTTTTCCTTCCCCCTTCCGCCCTGCCTTCTTCCTCGTGCCGACTCCCCCGCCCCCCCCTCTCCCCTCCTCTTCTACACCAATAGCTCAGCAGTCTGGAAGGAGGAGAGAGAGAGAGAGAGAGAGAGAGGAAAATCATTGACTAACTGGCTGGCTGGCATGGGCTCCCTTCTTCGAACAGACCCTGAACGACCCCAGCCTAAGGACGACGCGGATCTGCGAGGCGGCGAACGAAGCGAGATGTGCCCTGGTCGGTTCTGCTTCATCATCCCGTGCCCGCTACCCTGCGACTTCTGCATCTGCTAGACGAGGAGAACGGACGGCCCCCCGAACTTGTACGAGAGAAAGAAACATTGGTTCGCATAGCGTTTTGGGATTACAATGGGGATGGCTTGCATGTGTCTTTTTTACCTTTCTTGGAGTTGTTACGAGTACACGGCTGGTACAGAGTAACTGGATACTAGTCGGGGAAATTATGTCTCATAATATAACTTAGAAAAATTGCTCCAGGATATTATGATCAGCGATCACAGCTTGAAGTCAGCGTTGGACTTCTCCCAGCCCTTTGTCGTGGCCTCCATCCCGGCCATCTTTTCGGCAAGCTTGGCCTTGAGACTCCGTGACTTGTCTGTGCAGAGCTCGTAGATGGTCGCAAGGTTGAAGAGCAGGGTGTGTGACGAGTAGCCGCTCTCGACCAGGCCCTCCAGCACTACCCTTCCCTGTGTGGAGCTGATCAGCGTGTGTGTGCCCCCAGCGCAGTTTCTGTTCGTGTTGTACTTACCTCTCCCATCTGGCCCGTGTAGAGAAGGCAGACGGCCAGGTTGACGGCCACCATCTCGTCCCCGTCTTTTGTCTCCTCCTCCGCCGCCTCCGCCGCCGCCAAACCCCTCCACGTGGTCAGGGCAGTGTCGTATTCACCGTCAGCCATGTCGCAGAGTGCCGAGATGATCTTGTCTCCAGCCTCATCCTGCCTGACGCACCGCCTGGCGGCACCCGTGTCGCCCAGCTGCAGCCACAGCAGCGCCTTGGACAAGGCCGACTTCCCATCCCCCCGGTCCCGCAGCGATGCGAGCTGGGCCGCCGCGCCGGGGAGGTCGTCCATCTCCACCAGCGCGCCCGCCACCTTGACCCCCAGCTCCGACAGCCGGCCCTTCCACACCTCGCCGGCCGAGCTGTCGTGCGCGGCCATGGCCTCTGCGATCCGGCCCCTTGCCTCCCTCGCCAGGTCGTAGTAGCTCATGACGGCCCGCCTAGGGTCGCCGAAGCCCATGGCCTGCAGGCGCACGACGAGCAGGCGCAGGTCCCACGGCATGAGGTGCACCCCCGAGATCTCGTCGACGTAGAGCGCGCTGTTGATGTCCTCGAGGGCGCGCGCCTCCTGGGCGGCCGTCTGCGTGGCGTCGATGAGCGTCAGGCACGACAGCCGCGTGTACAGCAGATCAAAGATGCGCGCGTGGTCTGTCGGGGCGGGGGCGTGGCCGCCCCCCTCCTCCTCCTCCCCCTCTGGCCCTGTGCCCGTCAGCGCATGGACGGCTGCGATGGCTGCGGCGCGGAAGTGGCCCCGCGAGAGGAGGTCCTGGATGGGGGTGCCTGGCGGCGGCTGCTGGGCTGAGCTGCGGAACGAGGCGGGGATGGTCTGCACGGCGTTGAGGGGGTGGTAGATCTCGGGCTTGAGGAGATAGGCAAAGTCCCTTGGCGGAGCTAGAGGAGAGCGGCCTGGTGGTGCTGGGGAGCGGGGGGGCTGCCGTGGCCGGTCGGACGAGAGGCGCGGGCTGCCTTGTTGGGAGAGTGGCCGTGTGGGCAGGAGACGGCTGTGCTGAGGCGAGAGCGGGGATGATGACGCCAGGGGGTCGCTACGGTCTGTGGTTCAGCATGGCTTTTGGGAGCAAAGTTTTTTTTAATGGCGAGACAAACTCATCTATATCCAGAGGACCTTTCGTCAAGGACCTTGGACGAGAAGCTGCGTGGGGAGTTAGCCAGGCTGTGTCTTGTCTGGGACAACAATGTGTGAAGAAGGTGTGTTGAGGCCAGACTGAGGCCAGACTGAGGAGGACATTTGGTCAAAGGTGTCATCAGAACGCTTCTCTTGATGATATACGTACGCCTCGCCGCTGATGATTTATTTCGCACATGGCCCTGTGCTGGCAAGCTTTGTGATTGATCCATCATATATCTGATCAGGTCTGGTCTGGTCGTTGGAGTATTTAAGTAGATCCATGTCTGTCGGGCAGTTGAGGGGCGGACCAGCACTTGCCGTCCACCGGTGCTGTCGGGGATACTTAGCTCAAGGATGCCAGCTGGGCCACAGCCGTCAGCAGGTGGGTCAACTCTTTTCTTCCGTCGAGCCTTACCTCTTTCCTCTTGCCCGCCTTCCCCCCCCCCCCTCCTCTGAAGGCCGCCCCAAAAGTAAATAAATAAATAAAAGAATTATGTTGTTTTTCTTGACTGCCCACTTCCAATCAGAAGAAGATTGATGAAAAGTAGAGATGAGACCATGGTAATTATGCAAAGCTTCCAATGCATAATAACTTTTATACTTTGACCAATCTGTTTCTAGAGGAGTCATTCTACTTACTTGTCATTGTCTACTAAGTACGCACGAGACACCAATGGCATGGCATGATAACTGACAACTTCTTCGAGGGATCTATCCTCTTGATCTCCTAAGGCCTCAGACAGTACGAGCAGAGGCCAAGAGAGAGAGCCATCTTGATCAGTTATTTTCCCTTCTCTTGCTACCGCATTAGCTCTTCCAATCCTCGCTTTCCAGAAATTACGTCTTCTCATTTCATGGGACACGAGCTCATGAGCTTCAGCACTTTGACAGTTACTAGACCACGATCCCGAACGTGATGGGACTTGAGTTGAATATAGATTTTGTTATTTTATTTTTGCGAAATATAAAACTGTCTCTTTCTCTCTCTCCTTGGACACCCATGGTCAGTTCGGACGGCCGCCACAGGGTTCATGAGCCTGTCCTCGCCCCAAGTATCCCCTTCAAACAAAGCGGCCGTGTGGGCTGGTACGGCATAAGCCGGAGATAGCGGCGGGAGTTGCTGAAAAGAACGTGCGCCCTGTTCGAGTGGAGCCCTGGCGAGGGCTCCTCGTCACAACTGGAGCGAGGGCTCTCGTCACTGAGGTCTTCGAGGGGGATGCCGCCGTCGACCCCGACACAGCTCTCCTCGTCGTTGCGCAGCAGTGCGTATGACTCTTCCTTGTGGTGTTGTATCTCCCGCATCGGGGGTTTTGTCCGTCGCTCGAGCGCCGCCATGCACAGTGCGTCTGCTTGCCTTGCCACCAAGACACAGATCGTTATCGGCCAGAAGACGGAGACGATGACGAAGACGAGAGGACACAATGGCTGTGTAGAGAGCCAAGTCAGCAAAGGGGTTGTTGTAAATACGCAGGTTACTGGGCTCAACGGCATAAAAGGGGGAGACTTGGATCTCAAAAGGTTCCCAAGGAAAACGTACTATCATGCATGTATCTCGACGGAGCACGTCGGGCACCCAAGTTGCCTCACCTCCTCCGTCCGGCAGGGTATAGATGGTCCAACATAACACCAATGTGAAGCCAAGAAACCAGAATATTGCAAGAGTCACAGTACATCTCACCGGGTCATCGGGGAGCATCATCTTGGCGGGTGGGAGAATTCAAAGTTCGTCGGTGGTGGGATGGTTCTTTTTTTTCTTTCCTTTTTTTCTTCTTTTTCGCTGATGGAGTTGAGGGTCGTCGAGTCCTGAGATCAAGGTATGAGCCAGCTCCATGCAACAAGTAAAATATAAGTAAGTATATATACACCAAGTATATGGCCGAAAGCTTGGCTGTAAGTGATGGGCCTGGCGGGGTCAATCTTAAAAGAGGTCCATAGAGATTGGTTGCTCGTCTGGGGAAAAGGGGAATGCGTGAAGCGAAACAAGAACAAGAAACCTCAATGATTGCTATATGTATCTAGTTTTAAAAGACCGAACGGGTCGACAACGGCCGGTGGGTTCGATCGGCGGGCCTCACGACGATATAAACCACGTCCGAGTATAAATTACCATGGCACATGAATGACTCCACATCATGCGTCCGGGTCATGGCCACCTTTTGTGTCTTTTTTTCCCCTTTCCCCCCTTCTCTTTTTTCTGAGCATGTCCAACATGTCCCTCGCAAGAGACACAAGGCCCCTTTTTGAAGGGTAAGGTATGCTCAGAAATCCCTTGTTGCTTCGTGGCAGTGTAGAAGAATTCTTTCATCGGCCCATTGAGGAGGGTCGTAGAAGCCGCCCAGGTGGTGGCCACGCGGCGGCGCTCTCCTAAGCGGCCCAGGGGCTCCTTTTGTGGCCCCCCCTCCCCAAATCCTCAAGGGGAGCCCCCTGCGCCTTAGGGCTTTTGTAGGAGCGGATGATCAGCATGGCTGCATGAGCGGCATTTTGGCATGTCGAGGAGTTCAAGGAGTGTGATTGATACTATTCTCAGCCGCTCGCCAATCGGATGTCTATGATGAGGAGTGGCATTTGTTTCTCTCTTGTAGAGATGGGCTGGGTCAAAGCGCCATTCTGGAATGTTCATGGAACGCTCATCTCGCTGACCTCGCGAGAACCCCTGATCTGAGAAAAGAGGGGGAGGGGGGGAGACCGGGCCGTGCGAACCCTTAGATTGCTGGATTGGGTGGTAAGCCTCTGAAGCTCTCTCTCCAGAGAGGGCTCGTGGGACTTCGGTGGCTTCGGTGCAATCGCTACGCCTTATTGTGCCTTAGATCCGAGGCCTATGGTGATGTCTGGACGGGAGCATTAGGTAACAGATTTGAATACCTGAGTGTCAGATGCTTAAAAGAGTACGTGGAAGGGGCTCGGTAAATATCTGGTGGGTTTCCCACCATACGATCCACAACGGACCGGACCCAGTGGAACCCCCTCACGGGTCCTCCCCCTATACACCCCATATATTAAGTAGCATACAAAACCGACCGCCATCTCTCTTGTGAAAGGGGAAAATATGGAACTCGATAGCTGCGTGGTATTAGATTGCAGGGGATTGTACAAACCAAAGAACCAAAGTCCCTAGGTATGGGCGTGTCAGGTGATGGCTTCGAATCTCAGGAAGTCAGCCCTGGAAGTACCGGCACAGGAGCAAAAGTTATCCATCCTTCAAGAGAATTTGATCCTACCTCTCGGTCTTGTTTGACCCGGCCATAGCACTGTCTGATGTATGTACGTTGGCTGACAGGAGAAAATATGTTGCAGCTCACCACCTAAGCGCTGCTTATTGTGAGCAAGTGGCTTACGAGCTGGCTGCCCATGTGCAAGGCCTGATTATTTATGACCCCAAAACACATTCATCAGCGTACTTCTTATGAGAGGAGGGGAGGAGAAAAGGTGATTTAAGGTCCCTTTGAGGGTCTTTACCGGTATAACCCAATAATCAAACCGCTGTGGTCAGTGACTGTTCTCCGGAAGCTCGTTTTGCCCCTTTCCCCTTGAGGGGCTGGAGCCAGAGGAAGAGACCAAACCCACAAAGAATTGGTGCCAATTACGCTTCGTATCCTCCTCCGTGATGATTTAATTGTAACACCGCATCGTATATATCATTCATGCATTATGTTTCGTTCACACATGGTCCATTGTGCGACTGGGCGTTGGGACTACGAGCTTCCTGCCTATTAACCTACTTACGAAGAGCCTGGCAAGGTTTTAAGGGGCCAAGCAGCATATCTAGTAATAATGTCTGTATATGAGAGTCATTCTCTTGGACTCTTGACATTTCATGTATGACGCTGTCGTAACTTTCACAATGATGGTTGGTACTTGCACTAATCCCAACGGAACACCTGTCTGACACCGCCAAAATTGAAGCAGGTGTTCTCCGAAGAATGGGCGGGCGCTCACAAGAACGAACTTAAAGCGCAAGTATGAGAACCTTTGATAGTTAAGTATGGTGGTCCTGTGGTCAGCAAACCTCTTCTTGTAGCGCGATCTGTCTACGACGCCCACATAATGAATGCCCCACAGGTTCTGATCAGCGCGTAATTACTTACTCAGTCAACTCGAGGTCTCGAAATCGATGGACTGATATCACCATGCCAACTAGGAGCACCTCCTCAATAGCACACACATATCTTGAAGTTGAAATGCCCCGGTCAAGTGCAAGGTCGCTGCTGCTGAATAGTAGTAGTAGTAGCACAAGCTTTATGAATCGCCATAGAGGATACTTGGATTTGATCAACTTGAGATCTGTGTCCTGGCAGTGCACAGCGTCCAGATATATAATACACTGGTATTTACTTTATACCCGAAAATCCACGCAAGGCTACATGAGTTCTCCCCCTCCACCATCTCCTCTCCTTCAAAACCCACCGCCGAACCTATCGCACCTCCAACCCTCTAATCAAATCAAATAAACACACGACACCATGCCGCTGCCTCTTTGGTTTCCCCTACTTATGACCTTCGCAGGCGGTGTACTAGTCGGCACGACGCTCCATGCCTGGTCGAAGCTGGCAATAGTGGCTAGGTTCTCGTCATCGAGCGACCTCGTCGCATTCACGCTTGCTGTTCTCGTCTCGGTCGCCATTCAAGAGCTCGTGCTCTCTCCACTTACCACCTCTGAGGACCAAGACTGTGGTGGGCGCAATCAGCAGCAGCAGCAGCAGCAGGAACGGCGGCGGCGGCGGGGGTGGCGCCAGGGTAGACAGCAATGGCATGAAGAAGAACTGCGCCAACGCCCGGTCAGCTGGGTTCCGGAAAGCCAGGACAAACTACATGTGGTCAACACAGACCCGTTGTTCTTGCCTGATTGAAAAGAAAGGGGGGGGGGGCGGAGGGGGGAAAGGATTTCTATAGTGAAATGATGGCGATGTAATATCGATCTCTTGTGATCGCTCATGGGCGAGTATGTGTATGAAAATCGGTCCAATCATCCAAGCAATTTTGTTAACAAAAAAAAGAAACTGTTGCAGAATGGGTCGGCTTAGTGAGGACGCTGCAGCCTACAATGCAAGGTGCATACGGCATGCAAAGGGGCACTCAAGGAGTATTAAAGCGGCCCAACATCGACATCACATATCAAGTGAGCAACCAACAAGCTATAGGAATGTATCTTTGTTTAAGTTGTTGCGGTTGGCTTCAAGACCTATGGGCGGCAAGTAGTGGAGAGGTTTGACGACAGATAATCCGTTGAATACGATCTTGAAAAAAAGGACCGACTTGTGTCAATGTCTATATGCGTCGTACCTTGGTGGGATATGGATCCACATTCTCTCTCTCTCTCTCTGTGTGTGTGTGTGTTATATTGGTGCTCTGGTCCTCTACAATGGCCGGTCGGGCCTCCTCGTGCGTTCAAAGTCTGAGAAAATCATATACGCAGCCTCCTCTCCACCCCTCCCCCCCCGGCTCAGTCATTCTTCGGAAACAGACCCTCATACTTGACAAAGTTCTCCTGATAGCCCAATGCCTTCCTCCCCGTCATCTTCTCTACAGTATCGTGGACCTCGGTCATGTACCCATCGCGCACCATGGAGCCACAGCACAGCAGGTCGTCCTGGCACAGCTTCAGCGGCAGGTCGCTCTCAAACGCCTTGAGCGCGTCCGTTCCCATCCCCCGCTCTGCCCACCACGCCCGCAGCTCGTCGTCCCCGAGGTCCACAAACTCAGCCTTGTACCCCGATTTTCCATTCATGTACTCAAACACCTCCTTGTCCGTCACGGCCGCCGGCCCGCTGACGGTGTATGCCGTGTTCGGCTCCCCCTTTCCCAGCAGCAGCGCGGCAAAGACGCGCCCGCAGTCCTCCCTCGCGACGTAGGCGGCGGCCCGCCCCCCGCTGTTGTTCAGCCAGCGGTTGCCGCAGAACTTCCACGCGCCGGCGAACAGGCCCGGGATGTTGTCCTGGTACAGGTGGTTGCGCTGGACGTTCCAGGCCAGGCCGGAGGCGCGGATGAGGCGCTCGGTGAGGGCGTGATCCTGCGGAAGAAAGGGAAGCTCGGCGCGCACGTCGCGGGCCAGGGCCTCGGGTCCGCTGTCGACGGCGAGCCCCGCGCCGACAAAGGACGAGTACAGCACGCGGTGCACGCCGGCGCTGCGGGCGGCGGCCAGGATGTTGGCGCCCTGGTCTGGGCGATGGTAGATGGCCCAGGTGGAGATCCAGGCGATGGCCTCGGCGCCCTGGAAGACGGGAATGAGGGAGTTGATGTCCTCGTATGAGGCCTCGACAACCTCGACGCCCTGGCTGCGCCACTCATCTGCCTTGCCGGCGGGGAGCCTTGCGAAAGAGGTCGTGGAAAAGACCAGCTTCTGGTCGGGCTGGCGGATGGACAGGGCGTAGTCCGCCGCCACGGAGCCTAAGCCGCCACCGACGCCGGTCAGGACGTATTTCTTAGACATGCTGATGGAAGAATTGACTTGTTAGCAATGGCGATGTTGTGTGTAATCTCTCAAGTCTCTATGGTCTAATGATGGGTTTGAGAGGTGGACAAGTGAGGAGGGGCGAGGCTGGATCTTATGATGGGGGAGTCCCACGCAGACAACAGCAGAACAGGTCCACGCCCGTTTTTCTTCACCCCTCACCACATCACTTCCCTCCCCCCTCTGCTTCTTTCAAAAATTTTTAAACTTCGATATTAATAAAAAAAAATAAAGGATTGCAGGGCCAACCGCAGGTCGAACCCCGCATGAGTAGAGAGATCCACCATGAACCACCATCCTTGCTATCGACAATGCTCTCAGGGCGTGCCAGGGTCTTCAATAGGATGGGAGGGCGGCGGATTTAGTTGTTGGAAGGTGTGCGAGTGACTTTGGCGATAAGAAAGTTATTTCCTCTTCTTCTTTTTTCCCCCCCTCCCCCAAGGACAGGAGATCGAGATAGCCAAGGTGAGGGGAACACTGCCTCGGCGGTGGAGATCCCACGAAATAACCGCGACAAGCAGGCGGTATATGTGATCTCGTAGAGCAGCAATCAAGGTGTGGTTGTTGGAAGCGCCCCCGGCTACAATCCCACACCGCTATCATGTGACCACCCAAGGTGGAGCCATTTCCCTAGTTGTACCGTTGGTTTTCTGCTTCTTATGACCACGATCTAGACCTGTGGGGGGGGGGGGGGCGAATGGGTAGCGATAAATGACGTTGTCCGCGCTTTAGACGCATTCTGGCCCTCTCAAGTCCTGCTTCGGTGGTGTTGCAGGATGTGAAGATTCTCGAGTTATCGACGGTACTCCGAGTGATTCAAAATGCTTTAGACATTATTCCCTATCTGTGCCACAGTAAGCTGTATACATAAGTACGCACCGTAAGAGGGGCCGTCAGACCCGGAAAACCTCTTTCATATGTACCTGCACAGTAGTGGTTGTTCCCACTCTTTCTCCAGCGGCACCCAATGAAGGTACAACCAGGCCCAGTGGTCAAAGCCTGGACATCATCAAGAGTGTTGATCGTCACCTCTGATCCATACTTGGCAACCAACACCCCCGACCCCCCCCCCACCAATCCATCCATCCGCGGCTGATAATAAGCAGCCAAGCCAGGCTACCGCAAGGTGGACGACCACACACCTTTTGGCGAGCCGCATGTTCCCTCTCTTCCTGTCGGCCCTCACATGAGGGCGATGCCTGCTCCAGCAGCGGCCAGCCCCAGCATCTCCATGCCCATGGCAGCCGTCTGCCTCGGGGCCCAGGCCTGTGCGGCGGTCCCGCTGCTCGCGCTGGAGGAGGCGGCAGATCCGGACGTGGAGCTCGCGGTCGCGGCAGAGCCGGTGGTGCCCGTGGCGGTGGCGGAGGCGGTGCCCTGGGTGTTGGAAGCGGTGGCGCAGCTCACGACGGTGGGGACGGTGACGCCCTGAGCAGAGCAGATCTGGGTGGCGAAGGCGATGGCACTTGTCTGGTCGGCGGCGTCACACGCGCCGACGAGGCAGCAGGCGATGTTGGAGAGGAAATCCTGGTTGGAGCAGATGCACTTGGGGTCGGTGCCGCAGCCGGCGTAGGAGCCGCCCGAAAACTGGTCGGAGGCGCAGTCTTGCTGTGAGAGGGGGAGGGGGGAGAAGTTGTTAGACCAGTGGCGAGTTGGTGGTGACAAGGTGTGTCGGAAAGGACTGGATCTTGGTTGGGGGGGGGGGACTTACAGCACAGGTTGGCAGACCTGAGAACTGGGCAAAGCTGAGGCCGGCGAAGAGGGCCACAGAGAAGAAGGAGAGCTGCATGGTGGTGGGCTGCGGGTTGGGTTGGGTTGGGTCGAGGTGGGGGTGTTGTTGTGGGGATATAGACAGGTTGTGCTGTGAGAGCTGGTGGTTGAGAGGTTGAATTGAGATGAGATATAGCAACTATGGATGCTTCAAGCTACGGACGGGAGGAAGATGGTGACCGAGGCCAAAAAAAAATATTACGGGTCACGGTTCCGTTCGGTGAGGAGGAGGAAAGGGGGGGGGGGAGAAGGAGGAGGAGGAGGAGGACGGAGTTGGGAAGGAAACCGCGTCCGAGCTGTTGGGGAAAACAATAGCATACTCGAATGCAGGGCGGGCAGGACCTGTTGGGCCGTTCCTGGTTCTGGACAAGCTTCGGCATGTGGCTTCATATGAGACCTTGCAAGCAGGGAAACCACCACCCAATGGGGAAAGAAAAAAAAAAGAAGACCCAAGGAGGGAAGGGACTTTCATGCAATGATAGCAGGGCCCCACCCAAAGTGGTACGTACCATGGTGTTGTTGTAGGAAAAATGATCTGTGCAACCGTACGTGAGAAGGGCGAGAGAGAGAAGCACAACAACAGCAACACATGGTGGGCCACTGGATAAGGGTTGTTGTTACTGGGGCCATCCCCTACACCCTGTGGCGTGGTTTAACCTCTCGTACTCTTGATGGTAAGTTTAATGAGTGGAACCCTACAAGATCGAGCCATACGGTTGGGTTGAGCATGAGGTTCGTAGAGGCTAACCTGAACTCTCAACAGAAGTCAAACACGAGAAGATAAAAAATAATAACAATAACATATTGCCGAGGCGGCACAGGGAACGAAACAAGTTAGCTGTGGTAACTCCACTCGTCGACAGGTCAGATGAGGAGGAGGAGGAGGAGGAGGAGAAGGAGGGGGAGAAACGAAAAGAAACACAAAAATGGTGGAGATTTCTTCCCCAGGCGCGGGTTGGCGGGGCCACTGCAGCTGCTGGGTTCCGGCGTGGCATCAAGTCCCACCTTAGCATGACCACTACTACATATAGAGTATAGCACCTCCCATGTTGTCGGGTGATCACACTGCACCGCGCTGCAATAAATCACCCCCTCATCACCCGAGACAGAGGAGGGGCGGGGGGACCTGCCAAGAGAATATGATGACGGGGAAGAAGACAAAAAAAGGAAAGAAACCGAAGAGTAAAGAGAACAGACGAAGAGTAAAGAGAACAGACGAAGAGTAAAGAGAACAGACGTTTCATCGACATCTTACAACGACTTGTCTGCGTGGTGAAGATCTTCTCTGGATCATAGAGTCTATGCATGCCTCGGTAACACGGCACTAATGAGCCCAATACAACCTTCCTGTAAAGGTTTGCTCTTTGACATCTAAAAGGGAGAGGGAAGAGAGGAAGGGAAGGAAGGAAAAAAAAGGGGGGTTGGGTTGAAGGTTGAGGGTAGTAGCAGCTTCTCTCATGACTGGTCAATCAGGTCAATCAATGACCATCCGAGTTCGTAGCTCGGAAGTCAACGCGCGGGAGCTAAGAGTTGGCCCTGCTGTGGTAGTAGTTGTTCTCCTGGTCTGTCCCTCTCTCTATCCCCCCCAAGACACGCCTCCAGGCCCAAGAGAAGCTTCCCTTGGACTTTTTTTAAAATAAAAAAAACCACCAAAAAACCATCACGAAGGTCACATCCCATCCCTATGGCCACACAGTATGTGAGCTTTCTCGTTCACGATCTTCGGTCTGCTTTATGACGATGCTGTGATCTGAGCCGTTTTCATGCTATGCAGATATCCTCTACATCGCTTCTCGGTATAGATAGTAGGCAGCTCTTTCGCGCGCGTCGCTGACCAGTCTCGCCATGGGTTTGGGAATCCTCGAGGACCGGGCCATGGACCATGTCCCTGGTATGTTTAGGCGTGCTGGAAACCATCATTATTCACATGATTCAGACCAATTGACCATCATCATCTCCCAGGGACGACCCGCTACTTCGATGACCCCGAGCGGACGCAGTACGCCGATGACGGCGGCATTGCTATTACTCGACACAGAAACCTCAAGGTCCAGAACGGCATCATCCTCGTGCCCCAGCCGTCCGACGATCCTAACGACCCTCTGAACTGGCCGCTGTGGCGCCGCGACCTCATCACCTTCATCCTCTCCATGTCCGCCATCTTCGCCACCTGCCTCGGCCCCATCCTTGCCGCCAACACCGTCACCATCTCCCTCTACATCAGCAGGGACTTCACCGACGTTGCCCTGTTGACCGGCTACTTCCTGCTGGGCACCGGTTTCGCCGCCGCCTTCTTCGTGCCCTCCAGCCGCGTCTGGGGCAAGCGCCACGCCTTCCTCCTCGGCATGGTCATCCTCATCTTCAGCAGCGTGTGGGGCGGCGTCGTGGGCCACCACAAGGACTACAACAGTTTCCTCTGGGCCCGCATCATCCAGGGCGTCGGCTGCGCCCCCTTCGAGGCCCTGGTCAATGCTGCCGTCGGCGACCTGTACTTTGTTCACCAGCGCGGCAGCAGGATGGCCTTCACCAACCTCGCCGTCTTCGGCGGCGCCTTCTTCACCCCCATCCTCGTCGGCAAGATCACCCACACCCTCGAGTGGTGGTGGACCTTCTGGCTCGTCGCCATCTTCTGCGGGGCCTGCCTCCCCGCCCTGGTCTTCCTGTGCCCAGAGACATCCTACAGGCGGGACACCAGGCTCAACACCGACATGCTGGCCGAGGACGAGACCACCACCGCCGTCACCAAGGAGGCCGAAACCCCCTCGCCCCCCGAGGCGGACAGCAGCCACGATCCCGCCACACCCAATACTTATTGGAAGTCCATCGCGCTCTTCAACGGCCGCAAGACGGACGAGGCCATCTGGAAGCTCGCCCTGCGGCCCTTTCCGCTGTTCCTACAGCCGGCCTTCCTATGGGCCTGTCTCATCCAGGGAACCCTCATCGGCTGGACCGTCTTCATCGGCGTCATCCTCGGCGCCTATTTTATCGGCTATCCGCTGTGGTGGAACGAGGTTAAGACCGGCTACGCCTACGTGGGGCCTTTCGTTGGCGCCCTCCTGGGCTTCATCATCGCCGGCCTCCTGTCCGACTGGTCCGCCCGCGCCATGACCCGTTGGAACAAGGGCGTCTACGAGCCCGAGTTCCGTATCCTGCTCGTCATCCCCCAGCTGGTCTTTGGCGTCATGGGCGTCTTCGGCTGGGGCATCACCGTCGACGGGCTGCTCGACGGCAAGTGGAGCTACGTCGTCCCCCTGATGTTCTTCGGCTTCGAGGTCTGCGGCATGGTTATAGGCGCTGTCGCCGGCAGCTTGTACATTGTGGATGCCTATCGTGAGTTTGACCCACCCCCTAAACCCCCCTCCTCTCTTTTCTGTCGCTGCTTGTGTTCTTGGGCGTCTGCTGACCCTCGATTTTTTTTATTTTTTTTTAAAGGCGACCTGGCCATCGAGGGTTTCACGTGCATGATCATATTTAAGAACATGTTCGCCTTCGGCCTGACCTTCAAGGCCTACGATTGGCTCATCATCAATGGCACCAAGGCGACCCCCGTATTCAATGCCCTGGGGGCGGTGCAAGTGGTCGTCTGCATGCTGAGCGTACCCATGTGTATGTGTTACCCCCATCCCCTTGCTCTTTAACAAGCGCCACACGAAATAATTTATTGACGACAATTATTTCCCAGACATCTTTGGCAAGCGGATTCGGAGCTTTTACTACCGCCATGACATCCTGAAGATGTTGAACCTCCGATGAGCGGAGAGCATTTCGTGGTCCTTGGTTATTTCTTTCTGTTTCCATTTTAGCATGTTCATATACCCCGAGTCATCCTCACCTGGATATGAGGAGCCGGCCTTTTTGTAAACACATAATCTTCGTTTAATGTGATACGCCTACAGAGGTGGCAGAATAACTCTGTATAATTAACAATTTGTAGATGAGTTTTGCCATACTTCTCTAGTCAGCTAACCAAGGGGCAAGAAAGGCACCAAGGCGTGCTACCCGCTCTCTTTATAGATAGTACTTGTGACATAAATAATATGCAGGCCAGTAGAGAATGCAAAAAGGAAGAAGACCCAACAAAAGATGGCAGCGATTTGTTCATCTCTTGCCAGCTCAAATAATAAGGTGGCCCGAAACTTAACCCCACGTTCCACCGCCGCCACCACCGCGGCCGCCCCGTCTCTGCGCGCTGAGTCTCCAGTCGTCCTCGCCCTGAAACTTATTGTACAGCGGCTGGATGCGTTCCGTCTTCTTCCTCTTGGACAGCCTGTCGGTGGGCGCCACCTTGAAGAAGGTCGGGGCCGCCTCGACCAGCCACTTGGGCTCGATGGCCGTGGTGATGTGCATGTACTCCTTGCTGGTCATGACCAGGCTGTGGTAGATGACCCACTCGGCATTCTTGCCGAACAGGGCCGACGACGGGTGCAGGTAGACGTGGGTCCCCTCGATGAGCGTCTTGTAGCCCTCCTGCGGGTCCTTGCGCGCCGAGCTGCGGAAGAAGCCCGAGCACAGCGCGCGCCGGACCTTGTCGGTGTCGCGGGGCCCCGCGGACACGATCGGGTGGCGGTAGCGCTGCATCATGCGGGTGAGCTGGTCGCGGACGTCCTTGGCGCGCTTCACGCCGCGGTTCTGGATGAAGTTCTCGAAGCACCACGCGTTAGAGTAGCCCGACTTCTTCCAGGCGTTGAAGACGTTGAGGAGGGTGAGGTGGTCGCCGTGGGGGTCGTGGAACTTGGCCTTCTTCTGGTCCGCCTGGGTCTGCTTCTCCTTGGGCCGGTAAAAGACCGTCTGGATGTTGAGCATGGACACGATGGTCAGCATCTCGTCGGAGCAGCCGAGGTCGACGCTGTACACGAGGGCCTTGGCGAGAGAGGGGTCGACGGGGAAATCGGCCATCTTGCGCCCGAGGCGGGTGAGGAGTCCTTCGTCGTCGAGTGCCGAGAGGGCGTAGAGCTCTTCGAGCGCCGTGAGCATGGTGTTCATGGGTGGCGGGTCCATGAAGCCGAAGTGCAGGAGGTCGTTGATGCCCGACGCCTTGAGCATGAGAATGGTATGGGCGAGGTTCTGCCGTTGGATCTCGGGGATCGTTGCCGGGAGCATCTCTGTCTCGAAAGCCTGCTGTGTGTAGAGTCGGAAGCATTTGCCCGGGCCTGTCCTGCCTGCTCGTCCGGCGCGCTGTTGTGCACTGGCTCGGGAGATGGGCACCACCACCAGCGAATCCATACCAAGCTTCGGGTCGTACGCATTCTGCTTGACGAAGCCTGGGTCGACCACGTAATAGATGCCATCGATGGTGATGGATGTTTCGGCGATATTGGTAGCAAGAACGACCTTCCGGCTGCCCGGTGGCGCGGGGTCGAAGATACGGCTCTGCATCTCGCTCGGGAGCGCTGAGTACACAGGCAGGATAATGAGTTCCGGCACGTTGGGGCCTAGTGCTTTCATTCGCTCGTAGAGGACCTCGCAAGCCGTGTCGATCTCTTCTTGGCCCGTGAGAAACACGAGGATGTCGCCTGCCGGCTCTGCAAGATGTATCTCCATCACTGTGACCAGCGCTGCGTCGAGGTAGTCGCTCTCTGGCTCTTTGGAGTAGAGAACCTCGACTGGGTATGTTCTTCCGGGGATGGTGAAGATCGGCGCCTCGTTGAAGTACGAGGAAAACTTGTCGGCATCAAGCGTGGCAGAGGTGACGATGATCTTGAGGTCCGGTCTCCGCTTGACTGTCCGCTTCAACAGACCAAACAACACATCAGTCGCGATCGTACGTTCGTGTGCTTCGTCCAACATGATGACGGAATATCTCTTCATATCAGGGTCCATGATGACCTCCCGCTGAAAATGGCCGTCGGTCATGTACTTGATCACCGTGTTCCGGCTCGTCACGTCGTCAAATCTGACGGCATATCCGACCTCAGCGCCGAGTTTGCAACCGACTTCCTCCGACACACGCTTTGCAACGCTGATAGCGGCGACGCGGCGAGGCTGTGTACACCCTATCATGCCGTGGTTCCCAAATCCAGCCTCAGCCAGATACTGGGTAAGCTGTGTGGTCTTGCCTGAGCCCGTCTCTCCCACCACGATCATGATTTGATTATCCCTGACAGCTTGGATGAGCTGGTCCCGGAATGCGAACACGGGCAATGACTCTCGTTGCTGCTTGATGGTCATGTTGGTCCGCTTTCCTTTGGGCGCGTCCATCGGCGCAATCGCTTTCCTCCACTCTGGTGCCGCATCTGTCTTCTGGCGCATGGTGGCGTGCCTCAGATCACTGGCGAACTGCCGCTTGTCAGGGTCCGCCATGGGGTCCTGCCATTGAGACTGCAGGTCAACTTTTGCCTCTGATTCCTTAGCATCGGCCTCATGTTGCCGCAGTTCTTTTCTTTCCTTGGTGAGATTGGTGCCGGCCATGGCAGCTCGGTTGAGAGATCCATCAGGGGCTTTGACGATGCGGATGGGCGACAGCTCGAGACTCTGCTTCGTTTGGCCGGCAAGGAACGGTGGCTCCTCGTCCCGGATCTCGATGTCCACGTCCTGCTCTAGCTCCAGCTGACCCTCGCCAGTCAGTGTGGAATGGTAATCCTCCTCCAGGTCAGGGTAGTCGGACGCCTTGGCGACTCCAGATGCGATCAGTTGACGTATCTCCCATCTTTCAGGGGAGGTCATCCGCTTCTTCTGTCCCTTTTGAACCAAACGACTCTGGGGCGGCTCAGCAACAACATGGCCGCCGCCCAGAGCCTCGGAATTGGCCCCGGACTGTATTCTCGCTTGTGGGTGAAGGTCGTCTCCCGTCTCCTGGTCCACCTCCTTCATGGACAGACCGATGCGGCTGCCTTCGATCTTGACGACTTTGACCTTCACATTCTGCCCCTTGGCCACGAGGTCGGAAGGGTGGTTCACCCTCTGTCCCTCGGCGAGCTGCGACACGTGTACGAGGCCGTCGACCTTGCCCTTGATCCCGCGCAGATTCACAAAGGCACCGAAGTCCTTGACGCCGGTAACATGTCCATCGTATATCTTGTGAAGCTGTGGCGAGTCGTCTAGTTCCTGTGGCAGAGGTCGTCGGAATTGACCATCGTCTTCATCTTCGTCAAAGCGGCCCCTAATGATCCTGTGTTTCTTTCGGCTATCCCCATTCGTGTAGTCGTCCCCGTGCCTGCCATTCCGCCCTCTCTTGTAATCGTCTTGGTCGTCATTGTCGTAGTTTTGACGCTTGCGATCGCGACTGCGGCTTCGGCTTCGATCTCGATAGCGGTCTTTTCTCCGCCACCGCGAGTCCTCCTCGTCCTCTGGGCCCCGGCTGCGCTTCCTCCCATTCTGCGCCTTCTCTTTCTTGGCTTTGCCCTCTAGTCCTTCTAGAAGAGCCAGGGTATCGTCGATTTCGTCGACGCCGTCATCGCCTGCTGGCTCCTTGTCCGGTATGCTGAGGCCTCGGAAGATCTGCTCCTTCTCTTGTATGCTCCGGTGCGGCCGATCGTCGTCCTGGCTAAGGCCTGCCTGCTTCTTTTTGTTCTTGAGCTTGGGGTGTAGTGTACAGACCAGGCGGTCTATGCTCTCGACGAGGGAGTTGGGCAGGGCGGATGCGCCCATGGCGGGCAGCATCTTTTTGAAGTCATCGAGGCTGTCGCATTCTAGCCGTTTCGCGATGACGAACTCGGCGAGGGTCTTGCGGGCATTTTCATCAGGGATCCCCAGATGGTTCTGCAGCTCGGAGGAGATCTTGGACACGAGGGAGAGCAGCTCCAGCGACTCGAGGGACTCCAGTTCATCCATCTTTGCGCGGTCGAAAATTTGTGATATGTGGTAGCTGACGGCCAAGTCCAAGAAGGGCATACCGTATGCATTTGTTAGCCGAGAGAAGTTCAAGAGCAGCTTTGCGGCAGGCAAGGCAGGTAGTGGCAACCCCCCCCCGACCAACCCCCCACCCCCCCGCGGCTCCCGATTCTCTTTTCTCCCCTTTTGCTCCATAGCCGCCAAAGGGAGGAAAGGAGAAGTGGAAAGAAAAAAAAAGGAAAATAAAAAGGGAAAAGAGAGTATATTGATGCAAGAGCCTATGATCACATACATGTAATGTCCATTTTTTCCATCTTTTTTTAAAAATAAATAAATAAATAGTCACTTGATAAGCAACAGATCAAAAGCATTGGAGGCTTTGGTATTTGTTTTATGCTAACAATTTAACTCCTCTCCTGCACAGTAACTTTCTACTCTTATGTTTGCCAGTTCCAATCATTCTTTTCTATCCTATACACCAAGAAGACTTCAAGCCATGTAGTATTAGATTGTATTGGTATGAAGGTATCTCTTATGTCGGCAAGACACCCAATATACGGCATGAATCATGCAATGTACCCAAGTACATAAACAAAAATGGGTTTCCAAATCATGCCATGACTGCATCTTGACAGCTGCGCCTGGAGCCTCCAGAAAGGCTCCAATACCGCTGGCAATTTATAGTACAGTGAGAGCCCGCAGTGAGAAGTCTTGGGCCCCACAGCCCCGGTCGAGCCCCTTAGGGGTTCTCCAACTCTGGTGCGCTAGCTGCCTTATGTCAGCGCTGCATTACGCAACCTCACAGGGCTGTGTGAGACGCTGTAGAAACCTTGTTTGATCTTACCTTGGAACAAACTCCGCCTGACCCCCATCTGTCACCCTGGAGAAAGGGCCGCTTTTATCTTGTCTCTCCCCTACGGTACAGGTTCCTTATTCTTACCTAGACAAAACACCACCACCATCTCCAGTACCGGACGAATTCGAAAAACCTAATCACTCGACGCCTCCTCTGCACACAGAGATCCTGAAGACGACAAGCCTACTATGTGTTCCTCAGACATCTTCTTGGGCCTCCTGGCTCTTCTCTTCCCACCTCTGCCTGGTGAGTTTCTTTTTGTGTCTACTCTTGCCTCCACCCCTTCTCTGCACTCCCATCCCCAGTGGCTGCCTTTTGTGGGCCTTTTTTTGTTCGGTGTGGACGTCGCTTTGGTATCCTGCTCCTGTTGCTGACACTTTCTTCTTCTTCTATAGTCTGGGTGAAGTGTGGTATCTGTTCCGCTGACTCCGTCATCAACATCCTGCTCTGCGTTCTGGGCTACGTAAGTATCCTGCTCCAGTTGCGCGCGCCCGCCCGGTCGTGTGTGTCTGTACGGCCCCCTTTACTAACCATCTTAACCCCCCCCCCCCCTTTCTCCCGATACAGATCCCAGGTCTCCTCCACGCATGGTACATCATCGCAAAATTCCCCGAACCAAACTACAATGACTACGAGCGTGTCGGCGACTCGGAACGTGGCGGTCGCGTGGCGTATGTTGTCGTGCATGACGGTGGCGACGAGCGACGGTCACAGCGGCCTGCTGGTCGCGGCCCTGCGAAACCACCTGCCCAACAGGCCAACATGACCTACGGCACAAACACGCGAGACAACGCCGGATCCTCGTCGCAGCCACATGGAAACCCGGAGCCGAGCGCCGGACCGAGCGATGGCGCCCCTCCGCCTAGTTACGCCCAGGTCGTTGCTGGCGACAACAAGATCCAGGATCAGAGCTAGTGGGCTGAGGATCACCACTTGAATCCGGGCTCACGCAGGTGAGAGGATCTGGGACAACAGCCAGTGGTATGGGCGGCGTCATCGACAGGAGATGGGGCTGGGGGCAGAGAGGGAGGAAGGAAGTGGTGTCAGGCTTTCACGAGATAGGCTTGGAAAAGGCGCAGCAAGTCTTCGGCAGTTTCGGAGTTCGTTTCGGTTTTGATTTTTTGGAAGCCTGAAATGGCTATGACGGATTGCGGGGGAAAAAACACACGAGTCACTCCCTTATGACACACACACACACCTCACGGTACTGAAGGGTACGGCGTTCACAGGGTCTTGTCCGGATACGAAGGGGAGTTCTGGGCATGGATTATCTTCAATACACGGCACAAATCGCAGCTTCGTTTTCCTGCCATTTCTGGGCATCTATCTCCCTTTTCGTCTGGGGGTTATCTTATAATATTGCATATTATGCAAGCTTCCGCCGTCATCGCAAATAGTCCGGGTCGCTGCAGGTCCAGCTGGATACAGGTTGGACCCGTCACACACAACCACGACCCGATTCAGGATTGTACAAACCTGGTTCAAATGCAAGATGTACCCCACTACTTTTATTATGCCCGCTGTCAGACGTCACAAATTGCTTGTCGTGTGGCGTCGAATATTGACCAAGATATGCGCCTCGTGCAGGATGCAGGAGATAGCCTGCACTGCCGACTGGCATGCTAAGTAACCTTTGCTGGCTTTCTAGCGCTGCACCACGAGTATCTTCACAGAGCCAAGCAAGCGGGTTGCTTCTCCACGTCATACGCCTTAATACACTTGTGAACAGACGAACATATTCCACCTATTCCACCTCGATCCGCTGACGGAGCTTTGGGTGTTGTTCACGGCCTCCATACATACCCACAAAACGCTCCGATTCGGGAGTATATCCTTTCTGGGGCCGCGCCGTCCTCAAGACTAATCTCGTCCAGAGGGCCGCCTCAGCTAGATCAAGATCAACCCGTTGTCTTTCCCCACCAAGAAGAGCAATATGTTCTTGAACTCCTGCGGCTTGCCAGGGAAATATGTTCGGCGTGTAGCCGGCACATCGTGCAGGTCGTCGATATAGACATTCATGCCCAGCACGAACCTTGAAGGCGCCAGATCGTTGGTTATGCGTCCGTCAAAATTACGCCACTCCTCTGTCCCCCATCGCGCAACAACGAAGGAGGTCTGCGTGTTCCAGGCAGCCCTGGAGCAGCAAGGACTTGTCAAAGATCTCTGTTGACTCCGTTCGCTCATCGACCTCGTCTTTGAAGATGAACGTTATCTTGGTGTTGACCGACGCCCAGGACTAGGTCGGCGCTCTGAATGTCTTCTGCCGGCCACCGCGGGGCTGCCACCAGGGCAGCATATCGAAATGTATCCACATGAGATGAGAAGGGTGTAAGAAAATACCATAGTGGTAGTTGAGACCAAGTCCGCTTACCACGACGTCTGCGAGCCCGCCTACGGCTGGGAGCTTGTCCGACAGGTACGTGAGGTCCCTGTGGCTGAACGCATCGATAAACGATTCTCATCCATCAACCAAACGCATCACCTGTGCTTTTCGGCCCACCTCGGTCTTTGGACAGGTGATAGGGGGTCTGGATTTGATACAATATTCCTCTCATGAGCAACCAGAGCACTGCCACGAGAGAATCATCTCCTGAAACGTCCAGCCTCGTCCGTTGAGGGGGTTCGGCTCCGGTGTATGTGAGGAGCCGAGCAAGCGGTCCCACACGTAGCAGACCTCATCACCACCCTGCGTGACCTTCACGGACGGTAGTTCTTCCGGAATCTTGGGCCGCAGTCGCAGCGATTTTCAGACGCGCCCGCCCGTAGACCCGTGCCATCAGGACGGCCGCTCGCTCCCAGTCGGCCTTCGCAGGAGCATCCTGTCCCTGGATGATGCAGAGGCAGTCGACCCAGAGATGCTTGATGCCCAGGCGCTGCGTGACATCCATAGCCTGTCGGACCGTCGCGGAGAGCTCATCCACAAAGAGCCTCGCCTCGCGGCTAGGCTTGTTAGTTGAAATGAGCCTCAGGCCTGTGGGATCCTTGCCCCAGCAGCAACTCAGCGCCGTGTATGTGCCGGTCTCGCTGGCTGTCGTCGTTACCAGCTGTGGCCCTTCTCCTTCCTCCTGACCAGCACCAACGAGACGCATAGGCAGTGCTGAGATCTTGTTCTGCGGGCACTTGGCGAGTGGTTCTTGGAGAAATTGGCGAGCTAGTCCTTGATCAGCTCTACGGATGCGGCGGAGTCAGGGTCACTCTCGACGAGTTGATGAACAAAGTTCTCTAACGGCGATTTGACCTCGGTGTCAGATACTGCCCGTGTGTTTAGAGGCAACAAGAATACGTAGCCTTGTACGTCCAGAGGAAGCGAACGAGAGCCCGGACCACGACCTTCATGGACCAGAATACACCCGGTCTATCAACGTCATAAGATACCCTTGCGCCACCACCCTGAGGATCCAAAGCCCAGCTTGCTTCTTTCTTGCCCCGAGGGTCCAGCCGCCAATAGAGTTCCTTGGCATCCTTGGGAGCCACAGCAACGACATCGACCGCCTTGATAGGCTCGCCGCTCGCCCACGGTAGCCATCGATACACCCGGACCTGAAGACTATCCAAGCGCACGTTCTGCAACCCATTGGCGCCCCAATTGCGTTCCCTCTTGGGTTTCCGAGCATGGAACACAGATCACAGCCTGCCTTCAAGGCGCCGTGGCCGCAGTCGAGGGTATCGGGGTGCAGGAGATGCCCCATGTCAGGGAATGTTGCAGATTGAGAAATATATCGCAGGACTCGCAGCGCTGGGAGGACATTGGTCCCATTTTCGGGTTTCTGCTGTCAAGTTCTAGATCTGTAGCAACTCTCAAATAGGGTATGAATAGAATAAGATGATCATCTTACTCTCCACAAATTCCCTTCTCGGTTCCATCTCGGGCTTCTAGACTGCTAACAATCTGCTGCGGGTGAGTGGCAATCTCACTCAGCTGCGTAGAGGAGGCTGAGCGGTGGAGGCACTAACCTTAGATGAGGTTGCCTCAGTACGCACTGCAAGTTCCCCACGCAAGCAACTCCTTTGCCGCGCGCAATGACAACTACTGAGGGCAATCACCGGAACTGGAATCACTTGATGACCAGATCGTGTAGAGATGACGGACTGTGATTCTTCCCAGACGTATGCAGTGGCTCGGAAGCAACCCCCTCAGTCGAGTAATCCGTCTCCCAAATCGACTTTGCATGTACATCGAAGGAAGCTGACCAACGCCAGATGAACCGCCTTCAGGAGAGAACAACTCTTTTCCTTGACGTCAAAAAATGCCACGATGAAAACACAGTGATATCAGATCCTGGCCCTGTCCATGGCTTTCTGCAGCGCCTCTGCATCCTCCACCTCTCTCATCTGCTGATCAAGCTCGGGATCCACCTTCCTCTGTTCCTTCACCATTTCGCGCTCCTCCCTCTCTATGTCCTCCTGCTCTCGCCTGTCTGCGGCACCAGGGTCGTCCGCCGACGGCGGTGGGCGTGTTTCGGGGCGTGGTGGCTTCCATTCCAGCATCAGGCTCTGCGGCAGGAATACGTGAAAAGAAGGGAAAACGTCGATCACATCCTTGATGAACTGGAGTCCGATATCCAGCTCGCAGATTGTCAGGCGCATCTTCATACCCACGCTCAGGTTTTCCAGGACCGCATGTTCCATGTATACAGCTACCGGCTTTCCAGGGTTATCGGCGCGTCCTGACGTGTGTGTTGGGCGCTTGTCCCAGCCATCCTCGATGATGGCCGGATGTAGCACCATGTAGCCGGTAGGAGTGACGGGGCGGACGCTGCTGCTCTGCGCTGGGAGGCCCCCGTATAGAGCAGCAATAGAGGGATCGGCAAACACGATCTCCCTCACTTCGTAGGAATCCTGAAAGGTGTCAATCAGACGCAGGGGCTTTGCATCCATCTCAAGCACACGTCCGACGAGATCGGGTTCGTGCAGCATCATGGTTGTCTTGAAAACGCACTCGGCATCAAAGTCCGCAGGGGCGAAGACCGTGTTGCTGACGGACCCCGGAAGCTTGACCACCTCGCCCGAGCTCCTGGCGAACTTCTTGTCCTCGTACATGACGAGATTTTTATCTTCCAGCTCGATGCCTTCGTATTCGGTGATGGGCTTGCCAGTGGAGTAGAAGAGGATGCGACAGGCGATATTGAAATCACCGGGCATCTTATAGGCAGCGGCGGCGATGCGTGGGAGCTCGGTTAGGGCGAGCTCACAGATGTGGGTGGCGTCGGCCAGGTTATCGTCGTACTCAGGGCAGACATCGTGGTGGCGGACGTACTTTAGAAAGTTGAGGACTGTGTCGGCGGCGAGAGATATATGTGGAGCACTGGGGCCGCCTTGCTCGGGGAGGTAGGAGCCACTGAAGATAACACTGAAGTCAGTCCTCTGCTCGGTGACGGCGACGTTCACAAGGAGAGGCAAGGATCTGGACGAGGGGTCAGGCGATGACGGAGAAATACTTACAGGAATCCTGCAACAACGCCCGCGAAGTCCACATCCCAGTGCTCTGGATAGGAGGGGTCGAACCACTTGCCCTTGGCGCCACTGTCATCGGAAATGAAGTTGTTGGCAGTGAAAGCACGAATCTCGTCGGCGGTGTAGTCATCGTTCTTCCAGTCTTTCATCAGATCAGCAGTGCCGGTAAACTGCCGCTGTGCGCTGTCAATGCCGCCAAGGGCGAGATACTTCTGGAAGAGGGCATTTCGGTCCTGCGTTAGGCGGCGGCGGGCAACGTATCGCTGGATGCACTCTTCGATTCTCCTGTCTCGCGTTAGGAGGGCGGGAACGCACTGCCTACCTGCTCCTATCTGGCAAAACTTACTCGTGGAATGGTCGAGCACTGCTGGGAGGTTAATGACTATGCCGTGCGCTGGATTCGAGGCTCGATACTCACGGGTTGTAGATCTCCTTCTCAACGGCATATTCGGCCGGTGTCATGGGAGGGTCGGCGAAGCCATCTGCGCGGCGGATCGTCAGCAAAGGTCGGTGTATTCATACAAAGAGCAGCGTCACGGGAGGAAAACCTTCAAAGCCTGAGCCACGATTCTTGACCAAAGCAGTCTCGCCTCTCTTGAGCGTGGGCTGAGGGGCCATTTTGAGGGACAAGCTTGTGTGCGGTGGGAAAGAGGGGTTGGTGTGGAAAGGGGAAGTTTTGATACAGCAGGATGGCCCTTTCTGTTTTGGAGGGATACGAAACCTGACGGCCAGCTGCTTGTTGGCTTGGGACGTATGGAAAAGTTCAAGAGTGTTGAGGAAAGAGAGAAGGGTGGACAGGGGCAACCAAATATGAACCCGTTTGCTAAATCAGACGAACAATAGAGCAAGGAAGAACCACCAGGAAGCCTCTCTGCAGCAGTCTCCACTGCTTCATCGACTTGGAAGACCTGCAACTGGGATACCTCAGGCACTAGCATGTTTGCCTAATAGACCTGGTCAATGATCACTGATCAGAGATTTTTTTCTTCTTTCCCCCGAGGTTGATGGCAATTATCCTCGAGATTGCCAATATGTTCTCTGATGACTGACTTTCTTTTCTTTTCTTTTCTTCTTCTTTTCACAATGTCAGTGCTTCAGGGTATGGTAGGCATACTTTCCTCCCATCTCCGCTGCAGTCAGGCCCCGAGATCACCTTGATCAAGAAACAGTCTTGGTCGCATGTTTGCCCTGATCCCTAGAGCTTCATTTTCATTCAGGTGGCCAAATAATGCTCAAGGCAGTCTCAATCCTGACCACCACTGGCCACTATGAAGCAGGGTATCATAATGATCATTGTAGGGAAAAACAGAGCTTCATGACGACAAGGACACTTGGAAAGACCAAAAAAGAGAAAGAAAAGAAAAAGAAAGGAACTCGGAGATAAAGAATTATACACAAGCAGGCTTGATCTCTACCACTGTTGTAGCAATCAGAGCAAGTGTGCTTCGAATGGTATGCAGCTACCTAGGACGTTTCCAAACGGCCAACCACATACATGCATCCATCGTCCCCTACGAACAAGAAAACGGAACTGCCTACCTTCTCAACTACAGTTCTGTGAAGAACTCAGGGGAGGTGTTCGTGTTCATAGTGGACGAGGAAAAGTAGAAGAACATGCTCCTGACGAGAGCAGCGCCCAACGTAACTACTTAACATCGGTGAGGCTCATCCCTAGCTGCGGCATCATGCATCATGCATGCTGCATGCGGCAGTGCGGTAAGACGCTGAGCCCGTCCAAGATGTAGTAATTTGTTGACACAGCTGACACGCGATGCTCCTCCTCCTTCAGGTAGCCACAAATCTTCGGCAGAGTCAGTATGTCTTGACCAGCACGAACCGTGTCGAAGTTTGCTCTCTCCCTGTGGGTTGTGTGACATTTGAGAGGGACTGGGAAAGAGAGTTTGTTTCCGGCAGGCCTCCGCTAACATGGCATAGGCACAGCCCATGACCTGCATATGCCCCCGTCCGGCCCGCCTAACAAATCGTAAATCGTGCATCGACCCGAGATGATGGCCCCCTTTAGGGTCTAGATCACTTGCGGATGAATCAAGCCCGTTCCCCCTCCCCCCCCTCTCTCCCCTCTCCTTCTCCCCCTCCTCCCCAAGATATGCCCCGTCCTTGCTGGCTGGCGCCACCATCCACACCTGTCAGGAACGGGCCATGCTCAAAATCGTCTGCGATCTGCGGCGGACCTTGTGTAAATCGCGATGTCGCGATGTCATGACGGCCAAAGTTTGCACGGTGGCACTTGTGCCTGCGCAGCTGAACCGCGGGCGAGACCGAGACCGGACCCTCTTCCCGTTCACCGTCTGCTAGTTGGCACGTTGGGCATGCGGCCTGATCAGCTGGGCTGCGCTGAACTGTCTCACCGGTTTGGTCGTTGCTTCTGATTCGGAAGAGACCCAATTATTGGCCTGGTTGCCTTGTACGGTCAGGTCTCACCGCATGGTTTCAGTGTATGGACGGCAGTCACCGCGAGACATCCGTCCAGACGTTGTCAGGCACGCATGGCTACTGTTGTTATTCAGCTTTTGTGCTGCGGCCCATTCATTGTCTTTTTGTCATTGAGAAGAGAGAGAGAGAGAGAGACTCGGCCTCACGGAAGACGACGGCGATAAAGTGAGCAGGGGAGGCGGGGGAGGGGGAGAGGCTGTGCGCCTCTTAGCGAGTGAGGGCGCCCGGGCAGCGATCCAACAAGAGAGCGAGGAGTCGCATCAGCCACCCAAAACAGGGCCTACAGAAGGCCTTGTCTGCCCACCACAGCCGCCACTATCAAATAGGGGATTTACGCGTAAGCGCTTGGAAGTCGGCGCACCTGTGCTGCGTCCCATTGACTGATCCATGAGAGACTTTTGGTCAGTCGGCGGCAGCATTTGGGCGGTGGAGTGATTGAACTTGACTCCTCTCGTGGTATTTCTCTTGAGGGCTTTTGGTTGTGACTCAAATAATAGGGCGTTAATGAAGCAGAAGAGAATTTCCAGTGAATCCAGGGATTTGGTCACAGTGGGGATCACCCACTGTTTTGCCTCGAGGGGATCCCCTGCACTTGCACCTGTCAGAAGATCAAGGGCCCCTTTTATCGGGCCTGAAGATGGGTGCTCTCCGCCTACAGCGGCCCCCGCCCCAGCATATGCAGCATGACAAGGCGTGCTGCGGAGGTAAGACATTATTTAGCCACCCCACTGTAGGAGCCTGTACCTCCCCAGTGATTGCCGCAAATTGATAACCTTCCTTCTGTAATTTTTTCTACTTTCTCTCTTACCCACCCACCATCTGCCCTGTCCTTCGTACTCCTCATCATTTCTCACTTTTCGTCAACATCCACCCGCACAGCACCCACAGGGTCTAAGCCTTTGCCTTGCGCAAGGACGGATCCTCGAGCTGTCTCGTCCTTGTCTCGTCATTCCCTTCTCTTCATAACTCTCCTTTTGTCCCACCCTCTTCGCTTCTCCAAACCTTTTTGATCAATTTTTTTTCCCCTTATTATTCTGTAGCGACCAACTTTTTTTTGTCCTTGGACCCCAATTCCAGGCTCGACTCTCTTTACCGTTTTCGTAGCTCGGCCGTTTGGCGCATCTCCGACCACATACATCGCCACGTCTCAATTCATTTCCGGTCCCCCTTTCATTCGCTTCTCCTAGACGACAAGATTGTGTGGGCGTCTACCCTGGATGCTCCAGACCCGAGCGCACCCAATTTTTCTCCCTTCTCACAACACCGAGCTCATCTCTTGTCCAGGACTGGACGACCCTAGACCAAGATGCCTTCGCAAGCAGTGATACCCCATTATTCCGAACTCGTCGAGTACAATTACGCCGTCGCCGGACAGTGAGTGTGCCAGGGCGCGAGGCGTTGCAGCCTGTGGGCTTGCCGCGGTGATGCTAACTCGTCTGTTTCAGCGATGGAACAATGTGCAATACAGGTGGCGAGCTGTTCATCAAGCCGTGCACCAAGTCCGAGATCGATTTCTACCAGTCGCTACAGGAGCCCGACCACACGCGCATGGCCGAGATTGTCCCTTTCTTTTTCGGCAGTCTAGCACTCAACGATGAGGCCGACCTGAAATCAATCAGCGAGCAGCTCCCCGTCGTGGCCGATAACATCATCCCGGACATTAAGGAACACATACAGGAACTCGTGGGAGGACAGCACGCGGCGAAGGAGGCAGCCATACCAACTGCAGTGGTGGCAGCGCCAGCACAGGATGCCTCGGCAACAGCGGCGGCAGCAGCAGCAGCCACCACAGCCCCAGTGGACAAAGAGAGATGGATACCGAACCTGAACCGCAAGATCCCTACCAACACCGCCGTAGCGCTGGACAATGCCGCGTTTGGATTCAAGCGACCGAATATCATGGACGTGAAGCTGGGCCAGAGGCTGTGGGCAGACGATGCGCCGCTCGAAAAAAAGCGCCGGTTTGAGAAGATCAGCGCCGAGACCACACATCACGACCTGGGCTTCCGCATTGCTGGCATGCGTGTGTACAAAGGCTCCGACAACTCCGACGACCTGGACGAGGAGGACTACAAGATTTATGACAAGGACTTTGGCCGCAATGATGTCAACAAGGAGAATGTTGTGGATGCGTTCCGGCAATTCATCTACAACGCTGGCGCCGGCATCGATGATGACTACGCGCGCGCTGTCGCAGAAGCATTCCGCAGGGACCTGGAGCATGTGCGCGACGTCCTCGAGGGCGAAGAGAGCCGCATGTACTCCTCCAGCCTACTGTTCATCTTTGAGGGCGACGGCGATGCGCTCAAGGCCGCCATCGACGAGAGCAGCGGCAGCACCGTCAACTCCGTCAAAGGAAAAAAGGAAGGTAGCCTCCCTGGACGTTCCACGAGCCGTATTGATAGTGGCATTGGCCTGGACGACGACGGCGAGATCATCTCCTATGGTGCAGGTCCTACTGATGCGGCGTCCGAGTCCGACTCCGATATCGAATTTGAGCCAAAGATCTGGAACCTGAAGCTCATCGACTTTGCACACGCCACGTGGACCCCAGGCCAGGGTCCTGACGACAACATTTTACTGGGCGTCAGGAGTCTGATCAGCATCTTCGAGGAGCTGTCGCAGTAATGGGTTCCCCCGCGCACCCGAGCGGCTGCTGGGAAGAAACAGCGGCAGCCCGCACACACAGCAACAGTTCAACGGCATTTAGGGCGGCGGCGGGGCTGGAGGAATAGGGGCCCGGCGTTTGGAGGGACACTGCTTTTCAGAAGACAGGAATAGACCTTAGCAACTGTCATCGCATGGCAATATGGGGCAAGACAAAAGTATCCGTACCAAAAAACGGAGGCGGGGAGAGGGTAGCATCAGATGGCAACGGTTCTGGGGCATGATGATCGGGCATCTCACAAAGGACCGCACAAGGACGCATTCTCCATTGGCGCTCATGACGACTTCCATAATACCCAACACAAATATGGTCTAGGAGTACGAATGGTTATCATTTTTATTATTCTTTTATTTCTTACTTCTTGATCCTACTGCTACGCCATCAGTGTCCTCAAGTAGATCTATGAGGGCTGGCTACCTTTAGAACAACTCGAGCATTGCAACTTCTGGCCGGCCTACTTTGGCTAGAAAGATACGTTTACGTGTGAAAACCCACTGCAACTCGGGAAACTGACGTCTTTGCGGCCACAAACAGCCAAAGAATCCATCAAAAGTGCCAAGTAAAACTGGTCAATTTGCCTGTACACTCCTCAAACTGCCTTAACTTGTTGCTTCCTCAAGCATGTCTTCGTTGAAGGAACCACAAAAAAAAACCAAAAAAAAAGAGTATAAAAAGACATTCCTTGCCTTGGCTTTCCCAGGATGTTTGGCTTCTGGGATTCTGGAAGATGGATATGGAATCTTCTTGGCTTTCTTAACCAAAGTCTGTCTCTCTTGTCTTATCGTGATGCCTCCCGTAACCCACTTGCATAAGTATCTATGAAAGCTGCAGCAGGTACCACCATTCTAGCCTACCAGCCCGACGGCTGCACCCGCCCGCTGTCCCCACCCATCCCCTTCCCTCCCCCGCAAGCCTGTAGTGACCAAACCTTGCGCCCAGACAGAGCTCAGAAGAGCTCCAAGCTATCCCAACCTCAACCACCTTCCAACCCACCACACACACACAACCCCCCTGAGCACGCACGCATCCCACCTTACGCCTTCAAGACAGCCTACCTTCTCTTTCCTTGATCTTGAGGTCATAGTCATGTCCATTCCAGGATTGGGCCAGCTGCCCATCAAGGTGAGTTTTGTTGGCAACCCCTTCCCTCCCTCCCAGCATCTTCCGCCTTGTTCTTTGAGGAGCCCCCTATTTTTGTTGTTGTTGTTTTTTGGGATGAGTCATGCATGTGTGTCACCTGCAAGGAGGAGCTGCCTTTCTCGCCTTCATGAGGTCAGCAGCCTTCTCAGATAGCCTCTGTGGGGGGGTACTCGGTCACTGGGAGCTATGTTCCTTGTGAACGTGTTCAATGATGACGGGGCAGCATGGCCACTGTGGATCACTGGATGGCCCACTGGAGATGCTTTCAGACCACAAGCAAGCTGTCATTGCCTTCAGTATCTCTGCATCCACTGTGGACCTCTGATCACTTGCACTTCGATTGAGATGCTTGTTGCCTTCTTGGGTCAGAGACACGAGTCCCTCCGAAGCAAGCTGGATGCTCACATTTCAACCCTGGAATACCTCCAGTCATGGATACTGGGTGATGAGCTTGCATCAAACTTGGGCACTCATCATCGTCTCTTAAAATTCAGCAGACAACACAAGAAGCCGTTGCCCAAAGTTCTCTCCATCCAAGAGAGATCAATGACTTCACCAGGGCAGGGCAGATCTGGTGATCAGGCCATTGTAAAGTGTCACCTAGAATCTCCCTCCAAGAAGCTCACTGCCTTCTGCGACACTTAGCATGAATCACTTACAAAGATAGACTCCCAGCCTCAGCCAGTCATATGTTTTTTTCATCTGCTGTGATGGGTTGCCATCTGGGATCTGCTTCTCCAGTGCCTGGTTGCTTGTGAGAACCACGGGTCTGAATCACTCCCCAAGAGAAACATGTTCTCCTGTTGAGAAAGGGTTCCTTCCCTGGGTGTATTCTAGGCAGTTGAGTTTTCAACCTGCCACCTCTCGAAGCAGTCATCCAACCTATGGAGCCATAAAGGGAGCTGTTGTGATTCGAGGATTCTGCTCTTGACCTCTTTGATGTTTACTTCACTCTTCTATCTCGATCCACCGGACTACAACGAAGCAAATATTCATGTCTGATGTCTTTCCTGGTTGTGGAACTTACCGCTCTTTCTTTGCACGGCACCCTCATCATGAACACTGGCTTCCCTATTCATGATTGCTTCTCTCCACAAGAACCTCATTTACCCTGAGTTTTGACCAAGTTTACTGACAAGATGCCCACCCTCCAGGCCAATCCCAGCTCTTTACGCCAAACTGTGAACCTCTATCCGTCCTGGGAGTGGCGGTTTGAGGTCTCGCACAACGACACCGTCTCCATCCGACTTGTCAATGGCATCGCCGACAGAGATGGCACCGAGCTTGCCCTAAACAAGTGGTATCGCTTCAGCGGCACCCGATCCAAGGTTACCACTGCTCGTGGCTGTACTCTGGAGATCGAGGGGAGCTGCGATCGCCAGAGGGTTGCCGAGTTGACACCGGACACGAGCGCCTCAACGGTGTACATGAACTTGCACATCCTTCTAGATCGTCTGCGTCATGAGGCGGCCGAGGCCAAGCCCCCCACCACAGGCCCGCGTGTCATGATCGTTGGTCCCAACAGCGTCGGCAAGACGACAATGGCGCGAACACTGACCGCATACGCCGTGAAGACGGGGTCCCAACCCATCGTTGTCAACATGAACCCGCGAGAGGGTATGCTACCCCTGCCCGGCACCCTCACGGCCGCAACCTTCGCGACCATGATGAACATCGAGAGCGAGGGCACCGGCGCCTGGAGTGGTACCCAGACTAGTGGTCCCGCCGAGGTGCAGCCAAAGCTGCCGCTCGTCTACTACTACGGCCGCGAGCACGCCACAGACGACCTTCAGCTGTACAAAGAGGTCGCCTCGAAGCTTGCGGGCGCCGTCACCAGCCGGATGAGCGAGGACAGGGATGCCAAGGCCGCAGGCCTGATCATCGACACACCAGGTGTTACCTTGGAGGGAAAGCTGGGCGATGCGGAGATGGAGACCGTGGCCCACGTGGTCGAGGAGTTCTCGGTGAATGCCATCGTCGTACTGGGCTCGCATGCCTTTGGCGAGGCTCTGCAGAAGCGGTTCCACGGCGAGAAGACAACGTTGGGCGATGTGGTCAATGTTGTGAGCCTCGACGAGAAACCAGACGGTGTGGTGGAGAACGACCAGGCGTGGCTGCTGGCTTGTCAACATGCAGCGATTAAGGAATACTTTTATGGAGACAGCAAGACGACCCTAAGCGCCCCCAAGCAGATGGTAGATTTCGACAACGTCACAGTCTACCGGGTTCCTGATCGTAAGTCTACTACTAACCCTCAACCCCCTCCTTTTTCCGGTACTGTCTGATGTGACCTTCACGAACACAAGAAAGAAAGAAAGAAGATTGTTGATCCTTGATGAATAGCTACCGATGCGCCCGAGCCGCGTGGTCTCGAGAGGCTTGACCCAAGTCCGGCCCTCTCACACTGGACGATGCCGGTCATGAACGCCAAGGCCAATGAGTCTCCCGAGGCCATCCGTACGGCCTCGGTCCAGGGCTTTGTCTACATCACCGACGTCAACAAGGATCGTCGCAAGATTAGTATCCTGGCACCCGCAAGCGGTCGCGATCCACAGAAGCCCCTACTTCTGGGCTCCTGGCCTGAGCAGTTCATCAATCTCGTCGGCTGAACGGGGAGGCTATGGAAGGTGTCGTCCTTCGTTCAGGCTCACGTGTATTTCTAGAGCATACATGCGTCGCCTTGGTGGTACTGGGTCCGAGTGTGATTTTCTGAAAGGGGCTCGGAGGGCGAGCATAGCAGTTGGCATTACCGGTCAATGTGAATGAAGAAGAAAGAAAGAAAAAAAAAAGAATGTTAAATCACCTACCCTCTCCAAAGGAATGATAAAATTTAATTGTTTGCTTGCCTGATCAATATGTTGCTTCTGACAAGGTTGCCCAGTGTTTGGTGGTTGTTCTTTTTTTTGTATTTGTTTATGTATTCTACAGGGCCGAGCCCTAACCAAGCTGACCCCTCATAAACTTCAAGAATACCCGCGCTATCCTCTCGCCGTCGTGCTCGTTGCCGACTCGGTCCATGCCTGACTGGTACAATTGATCGCTGAAGATCTTGGTATCATGGCGCAGGCCCAGGATCTCTGTCACGATGGTCTCGGTGAACTCTGGGTGGCCCTGCACCGTGATGGCCTTGCCCGGCAGCAGGTAGCCCTGCTGGGAGCAAACGTCGGTCGCCGCCAGGTCCACGGCGCCTTCTGGTGTGCCGAAGACGATGTCACGGTGCATCTGGTGGATTTTCTATGAGGAGGAGGAGGAGGAGGAGGAGGAAGAAGAAGAAGGGCGTGAGTAAGATTGTATAAAGGAGGGAGGTGTGGGAATGCAAGAAAGGTCTTGGTGACTCACCAGCGTATCTGATCCAAACAGCTCCTTCCCCTTCTCACTTAACTTCATGTCCGTCACGCTAATCTCCCAGCCCTTCTCGTTGACGGCGACCTGAGCGCCCAGCGCGCGCGAGACGATCTGGTGACCAAAGCACACGCCGACGACCTTGACGCGCCCGTCCGTGGCGAGAGCCCTGCGGGTGAAGTCGACCAGCCTGTTGATCCAGGGCTCGTCGAGATAGGCGCTGTGCTTGGAGCCGGAGACGAGGATGGCGTCCAGGTCGGCCAGGTCCGGGTACGCGGCGGCAGCGTCAGCGTCGCCACCCGGGCCGTCAGCGACGATGTGGTGCGAGGTGATGCGCAGGTGCGTCTCTAGCGGGTCCGGGGCGACGGCACGGCGGAAGAGGTCGGTGAAGACGCCACCGTAGCCGTGGTATTTGGCGTTGATGTTGGGTAGTGGCGTGTCAGCCTCGAGGATGGCGAGGCGCAGTGGCGTTGAAGAGCCCATTTTTAGTCCTTTTTGTGTGTCTTGTTTTTCTCTTCACTTCCTTTTTTTTTTTTACTTTCTTTTTTTTCTTTCTTTTTTTTTTTGGAATGCTTTGAAGAGGAGGAGAAAGAGAGGGGAAGAAATAGAGAGAGAGAGGAGAAGAAGAAAAGGTCTTTGGAATCAGGATTTGGGGAGGAAGAAGGAGGACCGGCTTGGGGAGTCACTTCAAGTCAAGATTCACACTGTATGAGGATTCGGCCCTTGTCCCTGATTGCGAGCAAGATGCAAGTTAGACCAATCGTGACTTTCTGATACTATATAGAAAGGAGAGGGTGGACTGGAGGGAGAGGGAGGGAGAGGGAGGGAGGGAGAGAGAGAGAGAGGAGGGGCAGGAAGCTAATTGGTCTCTAGGGAAGTTGGCTACTAATTCTAATGGAGTAAAAAGAAGGAGGAAAAGACGAGAAAAGAGGGCAAAAAACCAAAGAAAAAAGGTCAAACCACTACACAACCTGCCTCTCTGCAACTTTCCTGCTTGACTCGCAATAAAAAGAAGAAAAAAAAGAGAGGGTCAAGGCTCCTCCTTGCCACCACTATCATCACGATGATCCGGCCGGTAGAAGACAAAGCCGAGGCGCAACGATAACGATAAGGGGATGCCGATACTCGGATTGGAAATGGCAGGAGGGACCAAGGGTAGGGGGGGAAGTGCACGTGCCTCATAGACCCAGCGGCCGCCCATAGCCTGACGCTACTAGCAATTAGCTACATACATAGTACCATTTGATGCCTTGCTCAATTGGACTCAAACTCGTCTCAACCCTCATGCAGACGACACGTCCCCTCAACACACCTACCATTTAGGCCACGCAGTGCTATATAGCACTATGTGCTATGGGCTGCAGAGGACAGGGCTCGCGTCTGCTGTGCCTCATCTCGGCAGGACACCCGGTTTGAGATAGTAAAACTAAATTCGAGCACGGCAACAGTTTGCGAACCTCTTCCCTCTCGTCAGTCTATATTCATACTGATTAATAGAAGATCCATCCATCACGAGGCATCTTCCGTCGTCCACCCTTCCTGTTCCCACGATGCGCGCTCGTTCCCCTTGGTGATCTCGGCGTCGGCGTTTTTACAAAAGGCCACACACGCATCCAACACGCCTCCACCACGTCGACTCCATCCTGACCATCCCCTTGTGAGCGGTCGGTGATGACCTTCCTCGTACAGTTCCTGCTGCATGCTAGCTAGCAGCTCGGCGCAGATGCAGGAGGGCATTCCTCCGTCTTGTCTGGACTTGTCTGGAAATGGGTGTGCACGATCGTGTCGCCGGTGGATGTCGCTATGCCCAATAGCCATGGGACTGATTCCCCACACAGATTCGTCAGCCTGGACCCCCCAGCCTTCACTTGGACCCTCGTAGGAGCAAGGCCCGGGGGTGATCTGCCTGGGTCTGAGATGTCGAGGCCAGGTCACGAGGTTGCGTGCGAGCCTAGCTGCAGGAGGGGGAGAAGGAAACCGGACAGCTTCTCCTTGGTGGTCGTCCCTTTGTCAGGACGGTATGCAGGCGAGAACCCGACGAAATCGACTTCTGCAAGGGTTTAGCGGTAAGATTGATGAGGGCTCGGCGATTTGTGTGTGTGTGTGTGTGTGTGGTGTGTTGACGATCGTGATTGGAAGAATCCACGTTACATTTCACAGCTGGACAGGATACCTTCCAAGGCGATCCCTTTTGTTTCATCTCAACAGAGCAGCTCGCTTGCAACCTGGTCCCGGTTTGTGCGGCAAACCTTTCTCTTCTACACCCTTGAGCAATATTCATTCCCAGAGCTGACCTTAATGAACCTTTGGGCGCTTCTGATTATTAAGTGTCAAGCGAGGGGTTTCGAACAAAGCATATCCTCAACAGAGCCAGGGCCCATGTAGCTGAGTAGTATTCATTTATTAGACCTCTTTTTTACCCTCCAAAGCTGAACTATTACCGATCACAGCCATGACAAAGGTGCTTCTCTCTAGCACCAGGGAGCCTGCCCCCTCAGCTGGTCTGCGAACTAGCTCTCGATTCAGCAATAGGTGCCGTTTGGTGATGATACTGCTGATCCTCTGGCCCCTATGCTGACATTGCAGAGCTAGTCCACCCACCCTTTTCCCCCGCCTCAAACCCCGGGACTAGCACTGGTCTTCTAACACGCCGATCGCTTCATAGATGTCGCCGACTTGACCGTCCATCGTCTTGGGCAGCCGCCATCCATCGATGAGCCCTCGTTCGCCGGTCCTAAGCATGAGCACTCTGGCGAGCGGGCGCTCCGGGGTAGCAGAAACAACCGTGTTTATGGCTCCTTTCTTCCAGTCTTTTCGGACAATGACTCCGTCCTCCTCCGCAGCGTTAACCATGGGCACGTCATACGGCTCCACGCCAAACGTATGCACGCGAAGGTGGTAGTCCTCTCGGAGCTTCTTGACAAAGGCTGCCTTGACGGCGGGCGTGAAGAAGGGCTTCTTCTCCTCGGCAGACACGACCCCATGGACGGCCATAGGATTCATCAGGTACGACTCCTTGGACAGGACCAGCTCCAGGACCATGTCCCAGACTAGCTGAGAACCAGAGGTCAGAAAGACGGCCAGGAAGCGCTCCTGTAGCTTGAGCTGCCACAGCAGGCGCTCGAGCTCGGGTGGGAGGCACGTCGCGATCCGGCGGGCGATATTGTAGCAAGCCAGCGCGTACAACTCGCCAGCGTTGTTGCTCACCATATAGCACAGCTGACGGAGGACCTCGAAGTCGCCTCTCTTGGCCGGGTCGAATATGACTGGGTGGAGCTGGTCCCTGTTGACCAGCGGCTGGTCCGGCTCGCGTCGCATCCGGGCTATCTCGTCAGACAACGCCTGCCAGGTGTTGAGGTCCGTCAGGATGTGGTCTGCATCCATAACCACGATCCTCCCCGTCGAGCGCTGGGCCGCTCCAATCTCGTCAGCCAGCGACAGCGCACCGGCGAGGTTGGCCTCCTCGGTCTCCTTGAAGAAATGGCAGATGTTGGCGGCGGCGAGGCCGACCCTGTGGGCATAGTCAGGCATGCTGGCGACCTGCAGCTCCTTGATGGGCACCCCATTCTCATGCGCCAACGTCTTGGTGACGAGGTCGTCGTGCTTCCGCCACGCCCACAGGTCGTTCGCGGGGATGGGGAGGCGCGGCCGAGCATCCCGGCCACGGTACTGGGCGATAAAGTCCAGGTCCTCGTTCACATACAGGACGAGCGCGCAGTCGCGGATGCGCACTATCTCCGCCGTGTAGAACGCGGGGACGCTGCTGCCGCCGGGCTCGCCGATATAGTACACCCGGGTGATGCTGCTCGCCACAATGCACGGCTTGCCAGTCCGTGCGAGCATGTCTTGGATGGTGCTGCGGACGTGGCGGCCAAGCCTCTCGATGCGCTCGTTGCATGGGAGATCATGAATGGTATGCCCGTGCTGCCACAAGGCCGTCTCATACTCCGAGATATCGAAATAGGTGAAGTTGTCTTGGCCCAGCTGGGCCTGCAGGCCGGTGAGCAGCCGGGACTTTCCACAGCCACCGATGCCAGTGATGAGGATGATCTCGGGCTTCTTCGGCTCCGGGGCGGACGTGGCCGAGCTGGCGCTGGGGGGACTCTCCATAGTAGGGAGAGGCGTGTCCATTATCGCCTGGGGCGCGAGTATTGTGGGCGCGGGCAGGCGCGTGCTGTCGCTCTCAGTCGGGCTGCTCTCGTCTGGTGATACCGAGTCTATGTTGCGAGATGCCGTTAATAAAGGTAGGTCGCGAACCTGAAGGTGAGGATGCGATCAGCTAATGATGATGGTGATTGTCGCAGACACCATTCTGGCGCTACCATGGTTCTGAACTGTTGTTGCTGATGAGGGGCTTGAGCTGGATGTCATAGACGGAAGGCTTGTCGGTGGACCTCTTGCAGAGCTACTGCCTGCCTTGACTTGATGCCTCAGTAATGGCTGTCACTCTTGGAAGCTCGACTCGTCTCTGCTGGAGGACTGTGTGTTAACACCATGGACAAACAGTTGCTTGGGGGAGACCTGGGCAGCAGGCTTGTCGTGTTCGCAAGGGAAGGGGGAGGTGTATACCTGTCAGACTCTCAGCGCGCTGGTCAGTTTGAGGTGGAATAGAGGTGCACTCAAGAGAAGAAAGAGATCAAGATGGTGAGAAGAGGATGGAAGCTTGGGGTAGAAGAAAGAGATGGCAGTGTTGAGACAAAGGGTATCAGCTTGGAAGAGAAGAGATGCCAGTGCTGCAGAGTGGGATGACAGCTTGGAGGGGCAAAGAAGGGGCGGTTGGCGCCGCAGGACAGGAAAAAGAAGGTGGTCCGAAGAGACTGGATGAAGAAAGGAACCATCAAGGGACAGTGTTGGAAAGATTAAATTCTCAGAGAGACGATGGAGCTAGAAAGGTAGATGCTGTCATGAAAAGGGAGAAGAGGCACAGATTGGGATGGAACAGGTCCAAGGGCAGGCTTGCTCTCGAAACAACAAATGGAAGTGCTTTGACTTCAAGACAAGTCAACAAAAGAGGTGGGTACTGCAGGGGCGGCTACGCTTTCACTGCCTGATTCTGGGGAAATCCCTTGCTGGACTTGGTGAAGGTGGGCTCTCGCCCTTTCACAACTCAAACCACTTGCAGGTATCTTCAGAATCCTGCACAGTGATATATCACTGTGCGAGTATGAAGCCCCATCGAATGGGGGATGCATGTTATCTACTACTTTACTCATAGCAAATGCATACACACACTTCTTCTACCTTAAGCTTCATCCTGAGCTTTCTGATCCGCACTTCAAAGCTTGCCCCTGAGGTCAGATGGGAACATCTTCGTTTGGAAATCTTACAGGCCTTCTTGCTTGAAACACTTCCCATGTGCTTAACTCCTCGCCAGATAGTAAAGAGGTGAGACATGATTTAAATTGCCTTGTTGTGAATGAACAGGTACTGGGGAGCCTGATCCCTGTTATGAATCGAGAATCAACCCCTCCATGTCATTAGAATACACTTTAGCTATTCTTGGGTTGGGTTTATCCTGTCCAGTGTCTATGTCGTTCACCTTGGCCCAGTGGTTCAAAACTTGAGTGTGGCAGTTCCATTTCAACGACATTAGCGGCGGGCCTGGGGGCTTTGATCCTGTATTGCGCGCAGATACGCGTCCTCCACAGCCCGGAGTGGTCGCTCTTCAAATTCTACAGCATTCTACAGCATCTTGGCCATAGTCTCAAGAAATTTAAGTCTTCGAGAACAGGCTCTTCTGGATAAAACATTGCCCATTTAGTGACTAATTACGACTACCTGGTCCGTTGATTCAAGCTGCAGAGACTGGATGGCAGCAGCAGATGCCTTTTGAGAAGGGACTGACAGCTTTGGTGGAGTGCTATTCGAATAATCCAATATTCAAATCTGGTAACTCTCTGAGATGGCTCTCATGGTTCGACCAAGAAGATTCTGTCGAGAAACTGAGCACACAAGCCGATGCTGTGGAACATCCTCCACTCGAGGCTTGAGTGAGTAATTGTCGAGGAAAAGGCGATCGCCAGTCTCTCAGAACTGGCTGTACCTTATTGCCCCTCCCCCCCCCCCCAAGGAATTATATAACTTTGTTGTATGAAGTTGCAAGATCACTGCTGCTAGGCATCTTCGGAAACTTTTAATTTTTTTCTGAACAGTCATTGTGAAAAGGACGGACTTATCTATTCATGTCAATATACGAATGCCATGACAGTTATGATCCTTACGATAGGACCTGTGCACTTAATGCAACCGAGGAAGCGTTCCCTACTGCAAAGCAGCAACGAGAATGATATTTATAAAAATATTAGCAAACACTTGTGAATGTGTTTAACTTCAAAAAAATCCACAAAAGCGGCGAACTACTTTTACTTTACATACATGAGGGGACAGGGCAGCTTACTCATCGAAAACATTCCGGAATAGCCTTACAGATCAGGGAGAGCAAAGTCGGAACGTCCTTGGGTGGTGTGTCACGGTAGTTGAGTATCCTGGCTTCAGCGTCTTTTCGTGTCGAGGAGTGTGCCTGATGACAAGGTCGATCGACGTGCTGGGGTTCACTGTATCACATTTTCCCTAGAAAGCTGATGCGTCACTGACCAATGTGGTATCCGCAGGATTGTGAATGCAGCGGCAGGATCACCTCAATCCTAACCATGCAGCTAGGATTCTGACAAGAATTAGGCGCCATCTCCGGATCCCAGCCTAAATCCAGACAACGATCACCTGCAAGTGCATCTTGTGCTGCGCCGTTCTCACCTTCTGGCTGTATACCACGTCACGCCCATCACGCTCATGTCTTTCAGTCCCTGGAACTTCGAGCAAGGCCCCTGAACCTTCGATTCGGCTGCAAGCCACCTGCATATGAGAATAAACTGTTCTGTGCAAAACCTGTAGGGTGATCCCAAGTTGAGAACAAACTCCCAGCCGTCTAGAGTGATTGGTCACCCTTCGCCTTGGGACTCCTTTATTTTCTCTCATGCTTGTTGGTTCGGTATGCAGTGTTCAACGATTCAACGTCGCTTAAACTATTCCTCCGAGCCGATGACTATTTTCATGCTGTGGCGCTTCGTCAGCGTTGACCGAGGTACGCTGACCACCCTTCCAGCTCCTTGCCAGGGCTTTGGAAACAATGTTGTATCCCCTGCTCTAATGTTATTCCTCATGGAATTACCTGAGTAATTTCCATTTCCTAGCTTCCGCCTTTAACAGCCTCGTTGTTTCCAATAATTAATCCTGGTGCTGCCGGCACTCTTCTATTGCATGACACGACTTTTTCGAAGATGATATGGCTTTTCAAATATTCAAAGACCCCGTGCAGGGTGCTTGCTTCATTATCTTGATCATCTTCACATTGTTAAGCATCCTATGCGTTGTCCTGAGATTCCTAGCGTCTCGACGTGCTTCTGGCAGGAACGGGGTTGAGGATTGGTTTGCATTAGGTGCGCTGCTTTGCTATTTTGGCTGGGTTGTGAGTGTTTCCATAGGTAAGCGGGCCTCTGAGTTGACCTTCATCTTCGATATTTGTGCGTTGTTGCCATTAATTAACATTACTTTTCAGCATTGCATTATTATAATGGCGAGGCAGACGAAGAGATACTGCCCGTCGAGAACCTTATAGCCGGTCTTAAGGTGCGCCTCGCAAATATGAACGGGGTCAAAGAATTAGTTATGCTAATCAACTTGCGAAGATCTTCTGGGTTTCAGGATTCTTCTTCGGCCCAAACCAGCTTTGCGCAAAGATGAGCATTTTGTTCCTTTACCACCGGATTTTCGGCAAGAACGCAACATACGCACGATGGACCCAGTGCCTCGGCCTTGTCCAGATCTTCTGCACCATCGTGGAGGTTCTCGTCAACGCGTTCCAGTGCGCCCCCGTGCGCAAGTTCTGGGACCTGACGGAGAAAGACGGTCATTGCATTGATACGGGTGTGTATTTGGTCGTCATGGAAACAGTCAACTCGACCGTGGACTTTGCAATGGCTATTCTAGCCATGTACATGCTCCGCGAACTCCAAATGAGTCTTCGAGCCAAGGTCAGGTTAGGTCTCGTGTTTGTTGCCGCCGCGTGGTGAGTGAAAGACATCCCTGAGGGTCACAGCAGCTCAAGGAAACATATCGATGGCCTAACAAAATAACAGGGCTGGAATCGTTGGATTCATCACAATCCATTATGCGTTCTTTCGCGGCAGCCTCAGTAAGTCCTGGGCCCTCGTAACATAATTTCTAACCCTGACGTCAAGACCACCTGCTCATATGCATAGTAGAGTCGACCTTCATGTGGGGGATCTGGGCCACACTACAAATGTCTTTCAGCATCATATGTTGCTGTGTGATCACTCTGAAGCCTCTTTTCACAGGGAGAAACCTATTCAATCGGGTTTTGAAAGGGTGGTCAACAGATACCGACAATTCGAGCGCTGGTCAAGGAATCCACTCCACCACCAAAGCTATTGGTACACGTTCGGGGGCTTGGATAAATCTGGGGACTGGTAGAAAGGAAACAACGAGTCCTACGCTGGTCAGCTCGCCTTCAAGGACCTACGCAGTCTACATCACAGCTGGTGAGAGAGAAGAAGAGTATTCTGAGGCGGGGTATGAGTTACAAAATTTGCGAGCCGGTTACCGGAGTCAATGGCCATGAATATTTCTACAAGTCACCTCAAATCATTCAAATACCTTCAGTAATATTGCTATGATGATGAGTAGCTCTAGCTTTATAGATTGGTTGCCTTAGTAGATACGATGCTTGCCTTAAGTACTGAGTTTGAAGAGTTCATCCGCAGTTGTTCTATGTTGAAGAAAAGGCTATCGTAAATGAGATGTAGCATTAGCGACACCTCGGCTGCCTATAAGCTATGCGATCCCTCAAGGCCTCACAGGATGATGCCAATCGTTCTCCTTCCTGAACATGGGAGATATGCATCAATAACATAGTGATCTAGATAATTTTCTTCGGCTCTTTCTTGCGCAGAAGGAAACGCCCGTCTTCCACCATTGTTTCTAAATAAGAGCGTAGGTACACTTAGATGGAGCTCGTGCAGTGCCAAGTTCCTGCCTTTCGTGTCCCTCAGATGAACAAAAAACGAAAGTACTCATTATTTACTCTATAGTTTGGCTACGTTTCCAGCCGGTTCCTGGTGTGCAAAACAGCCCTAGCTGATGGCTTTTCCCTCCTTCCATTCCAGCCTCTCTTTTGTTCGACTCGGGTTTCCCAAAGTATGATTCTCATTCAAACTGTTTGACCATAGGGTTCTTCAATACTCCCTCGGGAAACTCCTCTTCACCCAGTGTGGTGGTGTGCGCCCACGGCTTTAGGCCGTTCTCTTCCCGGATCGTCGCAGCAAAACACTGGCTCCAGTGAAGGCGAGGAAAGGCCTCATTGACATCGGTTGTGGTATCCGGGTGCACCAGATCGGCGTGACCGCCCATGTTATCGTAGATCGTGGCGAGTTGGAGGAGCTGGCCTAGAAATGTGATCTTGCCCGTCTCCCCCAGCTCCTGGTGACGAAAGATGGCTTCTGCGACGGCCTCGGCCTGCTCCTTCGGCGCCCCGAGTTCCTTGCCGACCAGGTCAAGGGCGATTATGCCACCGTAATACTCAAATGAGAGCTGTGTAGCGCGCAAGTTATCATGTGTCGTGCTGATGTCATGGAGCAAGGCTGTGACTGCCAGGGTCGACCGTGATAGGGAATTGGCAAAGCTCGGAAATTGTTGCTGCAGAATAGCAGTAGCTGCATATGATCAGAATTATCATCCCACTTGTTGAGAATCAAAATCACCGGGGGTCGATGTGACCGTCTGAACTAAACTCACCAAAGTAGTAGACTCGCATGGAGTGATGATATGTCGGGAGAGGTAATTTTTCTTTGGCATATTCTTGGACTTGAGTGACGAGGTGATCATCGGATGGGAAATGTATGTCCTTGGTCAAGAGGCTCTCTGGTTTGTTGATATACGGCTTACCTGCGAGCAGGTCTTTGGGGCTGAGCGGGACCGCTGTCCATCCGTGGACGGCAGAAGGGGATTGTCCAGCAGAGTTCGACATATTCGAGGGAGATGTATTGTTAGGGGACCTGCAGCAAATGTATCAGACACTTTCATAATCCTATTTTGCACTCTTCAAAGAGATGATGGCAGCTTTTATACGTGAAAAATTGCAAGATTTCTCACGGCAGAAGATTAATAATCGTGATTGTCAAAAGTAGTAATTCTGAGCTCATGTGGTGGTATGTTATGTCGTGTCTTAGAAAGCAGAAACGAGCATTTCCTCGGAGGTCAATCTGTGAAAAATGGGGCATATTTAACCCTAACCCTCTCATTTGGTCCATCTATAAACCATCTGAGAGCTTGGTACGGTCACTTAGAAGATCTTCCTTTTGTTTAGATAGATTCAATCTCAACACTCATTTTTGCCACTTCCACGTGCTCAGTCCATCCGTTTCTCCTTACAATCTGACATCTTTGAAACTGTGGGGAAATATATAGGCGTAGCTAATTCTGAGTGACTGGCGATCGTCTTTTTCCCCGACAGAAACCATGCCTTTGAGACACCTTGTTTGATGACTGGTTATACCATTCGCCCCATACCTACAACAAGTACTTCAAATCTCCGGTAGGTGGGAGCGGAGACTGAGTGCATTTCGAGTGTGATAGCAGAAACAGTGTTGTCAATAAATCTGATGAACACAAGAAAAGAATGTAAGATTGGCGAACTCAGGTTCGTAGAAGGTTTATACAAAGCATGGTAAAGAAGCCCTAGGGTTTCGGGGTAAAACGGTCCGCTTTTGCACAGTAAGACCTGCAGTAGAGACCTTCGGGAGACGTACGATATTCAGTTGTTCATTTCTGAATAGTTCAAACGACTCCCAATATGTGTATGAGAGCGCCGATCCATACAAAGCAAGTTCGTCAAATTTTAATGAATAATATCACCTTATTCGGACGGTCGAACCACAGTGGCCGGCAGGCGGCGGCCGGATCGCGAGACAGCCTACAGGCATGTCGAGGGAAGGAATTCGGAGCCCAGTGACAGCTCGCTCGTAAACAATGTGCGCGCCGGAACGGAATCCGCGTAAGCACCGACGGCCTGATTGGACCCGGGTCCCACTTCAGCTTATGTCCAACGTGGTTTTTATAAGAACATCATCCTGTAGGTGTGTAATCTACCATGCTAGAGTTTCCGAAGCGTGTTCGGCGATCTCGCACTCGACATTTTCAACATGGCTAACCTGAGCCGGATCAGCGTCGTTATTATTGTTTTCGTTGCTTTGTTGCTTCAGCTACCTATCATCAAGAACTTCATAACACTCCTGCGATTAGGCTTCGGACTTGGGAAGACCATTCAGCCCATCGGAGACTTTCAACACCAATGTCGTCGGATCAGCCATGTGCATCTCCAAGCTTGCGAGGACATGTGGCTATCGGAAGCAACGAGACAACTGTTTCTCGGGTGTTCCGATACCAAATCTCGCAGTCAATGGGTGCCTGGGTATGCATGACCTTGATCACTTGCATTAATTGTCGCGCGGGAACGAAAATTGATTTGCCTTTAGAGAAGGTCAATTCAACGTGGCAGGACGGCCTACCGAAGATGCAATCATCGTCATGAACATGGACACCTTGGAAACCAGGAAGCTTCCTGCCCGAGGCTTCACAGGAACCGCAGGCGACGGCATCATGAATATCTTTGGTTTCACTGGGCTTGACAAGGATGACGGTTCCATCGAGCTCTTCGTCACCAACTTCAGACCGTCTCTTGATCCTGTGACGGGTCAAGTTCTGCCGGACCAAGCCGCGGTAGGGGCCAATGCCACGATTGAGATCTTTAGATTAGGCCCGCAAGCCGAAGCGCTGGAACACGTGCGAACTCTGGCAGACCCTGTCATCGCGTCGCCCAACCGAGTTGCTGCCGTCGAGGGCCACGGGCTGTACATTGCAAACGACCATGGTCAGCAAAAGACTGGACTCAGAAGTCAGCTGTCTATTCTCCTACAAACGGGTGAAGTCGCTTTTTGCCCTATCGGGTTTTCGAGTCCCTGCGAGATCGTATCCAGAGGACATGGCTACCCCAATGGTCTTATTTATAGCAGTGTTGATCAACTCATTTACTTACCCTGCTCTGCTGAAGGCGGGCTCAAAGTCTTGAAGGCCGGTGTAAACAACTCGCTGGAGATCATCGACAAGATAGATCCGCCGTACGCCCTCGACAACCTCTCTGAGGATAAAGACGGAATCATCTGGGCTGCAGCAATTCCGCGCGGCCTCGAAATCATGCAACAGTCAAAGGCCCCGTTTACCCATTTCCCACCAGCAACGGTTCTCAGGATCTCACGTGCGAGTAACGGCACCTACGAGGTTGAAAAGGTCTTGGAAGACCGCGATGGCGAAATCCTACCGGGAGCTACTACTGTCGTTCACGACGTTTCGAGTGGAAGACTTGTATTGAGTGGTAGGCCTTGCTAGCATTGACGATCAAGCACGTTCCTGGCTGACATTACTCAGGAGTATTCTCGCCCTTCATCACAGTGTGTGACGGAGTGATTTAATGTCTGAAGATTACCACCACCAATGAGAGCTTGCTTCGCCGTTCGGACGCTCGCGGGGTTTGAAGTGTATGGCATAGGTATTCGGCGACCTAATGGATTTCGGGAGGGGCTCATGATTTTAGAAAACTGTAAAGCCTGCCCTACATGGCATGGACACGCTCAGGTAGACTAATTGCGGAAACCCACGTCGATGATGATCAGTAGTGGTGAGCTAGAAACGCGTTCAAGATCCCGATTCGTTCTTCCAAGTATTCTCATTTGCGCCTACGGAATATTGTAGCATGTATCCCCCTCTCCTAACATATGTGCTATATTGAAATTTGCATTACAAACTCTTGACAGGAGCATCTCCTTTCTGTTTCCCACTCCCATACTCCCGCCTCTTTTCCTTTCCAGCATCCTTGTCGGCTTCAAAGGCTTTGAGTTCAGGCGAGCTCATCAGTTTCGGCACGTTATCAGTCTGAAATTTCTTGATGGCAGCGCCAATCCCTTCATTGGAGTAGTCTTTCTCGTTGGCCTGATCTTTGTGATATTTCACCCGGATGAAATCAGTATCGATGGTCGCCGGATCCAAAGACAGGCTCATGATGGCGTTCACGACTGCCGTCTTGGGAATGACCTTGAACGTCCATTCCTGAGGGGGAAAAAAAAACCGTGGAGTCAATAAATCAAGTGACCAAAATGGTTTACCCTATCCTTCTCACTCACCTCTTCATGCCGGAACTGGATCAAATCTCTGTCGTTGGTCACCACCTGATACCCGTGGCTCTTCGCACCTGCGAACAGCTTCGGCAGGGCGAACCACTGAGCTGCCATCTTGTAGCGGTCGTTGGCATAGACGAACTGGTCGTTGTAGACGCAGTCTGGCGTGTAACGTTTCACACGCTCCACCGTAGGCTTCATCTCGTACAACGCGATGATGTCGTCGAGCAGCGCCTGACGTGCCGGCGAAAGCGGGAGAGACTTTAGAGGATCTGGTTTGTAATCTCCAGTCGGGTGCGTCTGGCGCACCTCAAAGTATTCTCCGGGAAGCGAGGCATCTGTTGGGAAATTCGCCTTGCCAGAATCATCAGGGGGGTATGAGAGGTTTTTCGTAGATGCCATTTTCGATGAATGTACAACGGTCATGAAGGCCTGTAGCGGCTGTTATGGAGAACTTCTCTCTCAATGCACCCAGAACTTATGTGTCCTGCGAGGAGTAATACTTCTTTTATAGCACATAAGCCTCATATTCCTGTAATCACTGATGTCATGAGCATCTCTTGATGAATGACGGCTACTTGCTCTGGAGGGTGGCACCCTTTTGTTAGAGTGATGATGCAGCCGGCGCCAGAGGCTAACCTTCTTGATCCATAGCAGCTACAAGCCGCGGAAGGGTAGCTTCTATGTGCGCAGCCTCTTTGTTTCCTCGGACCTCCCATTTCAAGTCGGTTACCTGTCAAAACCTCGACCGGTAATTAACTCGTGGATACGGTGTTGAAGGGGAATAGATTTGCCTCCAAGAAAAGACAATCTCCATTCCTTCTACAATTATCCCATCCATTCCGTGTTTGCAGGGCTGCATTGGTGCGGTGTCAGATCAAGTTCATGTGTCTCTTGAAAAGCCCGGTTGGTAAGACACCAGTCGTAGTTAATCAATCATCGATAACTTTGCCGCGACCGTCCAGTAATCACCGTCCACATGACGAGGGATATTTATCTCCCGATCTGCTAGTAACCAGCTAGCCAGGTAATGTTGCTTTCCCAAGCACCTCCAATACCAAAGGCTGCAGGGTACTATATACATATTTAACCTTTGCTATAAGAGCTACTCATACGATCTGGCTCTGGGACACGAGTATAAGGAGAACTATAATATGTCCCAGTTAACAGACAGAGTTGCTAGAATGCCAACAAATGCACAGCATCTTTGCGTTATGAGTATAATCAACATTTCATAGAGCTATTGTTCTCGAGTTGTATTTTAAGTTGTAATTATCAGAAATGTAGCTGTAGTCAATAGTCTGAACACGTAATGAGTTTTAAAGAATTATAATGCCGGATTTCGACATAATTTCAGCAGCCCAAGATGAAGATTCACAGGAGCATCGTTGTACAGTAAGGCTAACGCCAACGTAATGTCGAGGAATGTATTATTAGTCGCCCCAAAGACCAAAGTATATGCGCTACAGCACACAAGATTTGTTATATACTTAAGTATCTAAAAAGAGCCCATCTTTATATGTTACTCAAGTACTTAGTATTATTCATTCATATAGCAAAGGAATGTGAGGGTTAGGGTAATTTCATTCATTTTACCACCCAAGTTTGTATAGTAATACCAGATTGAGAGCTTCGAATGCATGATAATTTCCAGATGAGAAAATGCTATTGGGAGACAAAGTAAGTAATTAAAGCAACGACTTATGAAATTAAAAATAAAATAAAAAATAAAATAAAAAAAGGGAGGGGGAGGGAGGCACTATGGACTTAGGGTCAGGGTTACAGTAATCACCGGCAGCGTTCGGCAAGATCTCCGGGAGTAATTAATCAAGTGGACGCCGCAACAACCCATGACTATCAGTGTACGATACTTCCGTTCGAAGTGGGCGCGGAATATACGAGCATTTTATAAAACCATAGACACAAAGACTCAATTACCTCGAGCCCTTGTGTCCTCCCATCGGGTCCAGAATGCTGTCCACTCGGTCCGCAATTCTCACGCGTCTTGCCCGTAGGGTGTGCTGCCCACAGTGGGGATATCATGGCAATCTGGCGCCGGCGCCTTTGAGGTCATGGACGAGATGTTTCAGCAGCACGCAGCCGGCATCTCTAAGGACTATGGATATGACAGAGACCAATCTGCAGGCCATCAAGGTCAATCAGAACAGGTTGATGGACACACTGCACCATACCTGTGCCTTCGGAACGGGGCTGAGATGGGGAAGGCAAGATCTATCCATCCATCTATCTTCAGTGCACTCCTTTCTTGTTCACTGAAGAGGGGGTTTTCCTGCTGCTCTATGGAGGGCTAACTCGGACCTGAGACACTGCAATAGTGCGCCTACGGAGACGGGCATGTCTCGCCTCGCGTTGTCAGACACAGACAAGCAGGCACGGGACTGGTTCGTTGATACGACCCGTTCACTGGGCTGCGAAGTTGTTGTTGACGCCATGGGCAACACTTTTGCGGTGCGTTCCGGCCGGCGGAAGGATGTCTCGCCCATCTATGCCGGATCGCATCTCGATACACAGCCTGCTGCTGGGCGCTATGATGGCATCCTAGGTATCCTGGCCGGAGTGGAGATGCTGCACCTGCTGCGCGATCACCAGGTCGAGACAGAGCATCCGATAGGCGTGGTCAATTGGACAAAGTATGTTGGCTTGGCATCTTGGAAGTCTCCTCGGGCTTGCTCGTCGTGCCAGATATCAATCATGACAGTAAAGGATGCGTTATGCTAACAGAGGCCTGGAAAACGACAGCGAGGAGGGCGCAAGGTTTCCAATCTCAATGGTGTCATCTGGAGTATGGGCTGGAGACATCCCCTTGGAGAGGGCGCACAATCTACAGGAAGTTGGTGGAGGCTCAGCGACCATAAAATCTGAGCTAGAGCGCATCGGCTACCTAGGCAGTGTCGCTGCCAGCTACCGCTCGACTTCCATGGCGGCTCATTTCGAGCTGCACATCGAGCAGGGCCCCATACTCGAGGCAGCGAAGCAGAAGATTGGTATTGTCCAAGGCGTCCAGGCATATAAATGGTTCACGATAGACGTCCAAGGTAGAGGTGAGCAGCCTGGCCAGACATACAGAATCGACAGTTTTCTTTTTGCTTTGGATATGGCTGATACTTATTTGTTTTCTTCTTTCTTTACAGCTTCTCACACTGGGACAACTCCCTTCTCCGCCCGCGCAGATGCTCTTCTACTCGCCTCCCGCATGATCACCCACTGCAACCGCGTCGCAGCAAAACACTCTGCTCTCGCCTCGACTGGTATTCTCACCCTCTCTCCAGGTAGTGTTAACACCGTCCCCGGAGATGTCCGCTTCAGTCTCGACGTCCGTGCCGCAGCAGACGAGACGGTTGAGGCCGTCGAAGCCCAGCTAAAGCGTGACTTTGCCACCATGGCCGGCGGTGGCTCCGTCGAGGGCGAAGAGATCACGCCCCAGCGTTTACCTCTCTCCGTCGAGTGGACCACCGACTTCGTGAGCCCAGCTGTCCTGTTCCACCAGGATTGTATCTCGGCGGTGCGTTCTGCAGCCCAGTCCGTCCTGGGCGATGAAGGGCTGTACCGGGACATAACCAGTGGTGCTGGCCACGATAGCGTGTATGCGAGCAGGCGATGTCCGACCTCCATGATCTTTGTCCCGAGCAAGAATGGAGTGAGCCATCATCCTGAAGAGTGGACAAGCCCTGAGGATTGTGCCTTGGGCGCCGAGGTGTTATGCCAGAGCGTTCTGAGATATGATCGCGCTATAGCAAAGGGGTTTTGACATGGTTGCGTGGTAACTAATCAGCAAGCCTTGCCAGCGCTTATGCTTGATCAGATTCATGATTGGTCGGATTTATCATAGAAAGAAGCTTGCAGTATCACGAGAGACTTCTCCGTCTATTTTCTTAGTTCTTCTTCGTTTGTTCTCTTCCGACCTGCATGTCCTTTCGTAGCCAGCACCCAACAGACAGCATATTCTTCTTCGTTCAACCGTCACCCATGAGCACGGCAAAAGTTCTCAGCTCTCCTAATGTTTCCTGTTTTGCATTATTATTCAAGATGAGACGCACACATGACCCCTGAAACCTGAAAAAATTTGATCTCTTCAGAAAACATGACAAAGGCGGCTATGGCCCGTGTTAGATAACTCCAGCCATGCTCCTGCAACAACCCTCCCGCCCCCCCCCCCTAACCCTAGCCCTCTTAAAAAAAGAAAACACCTGCTGCCTGCGATGTTTAATTTTGAAAAGAAACTCTGCAATTCTTGACGTGAAATTGAGGCTCTCATAACCTTTGATGTCGACTAGCTAGAGCCCTGGTACAAAACCCGTCGTTCCTTCACCCACAACCTAGAATGTTTCTCATCGTGACAACTTTTGCTCGATCGATTGTGCAGCTGTTGAATCCTCCCTAGTACTCACATCACAACTGGCCCCCTCAGTACAAGATCGAGAGGCAGCTAAAGTGAGCACGGCTCACACGAGAGAACGTGGCCCTGGCCAACACTCTCGGCGGAAAGAAGGGCGCTCGGGCGAAGGCGTCGACATCCACAGCTTCGGGATACGCAGATGGTTTGTCAACAACCAAGACCAGCTCTACAATGCCGATGAACTTGGGATCCCCGGCCCAAGAAAATGGTATCCTCCTGCCCCAACAATCAAAGCCTCCCACGAATCTCAAGGGGATTTAAGAATAACACGCCTGATCCCGTACAAGCATCAGTCCCCCCTGAGCCAAGTTTCGAGCTCTTTGTCGACAAAGTTCAAGATGCCGGTAACGTTTGTCAGTCGACGGTCAGATTTGCGGGACTGTTCTTTACGACCGGGATCCCAGTTCCGTGATATTGCCACATGTGGCGGGAGAGATGAAAGCCCTGATGGGATCATGAACACGGCGATGAAACAGAGTGGCTACAGCGGAGCGGCTCTATTCTACGCTCGAAACCAGGCGTTTTCGTCGGTCGGAGAACCTGGCAACGCTGGCCACGCGGAATTCAGGACCTTCATGACCTTCATGACGGATGGCCATCGAATTGATTTATTTGCCCATTATACTGCTCCGTCTGACTAGGACGGCGCGCCTGAGTACTATCAGTATCGGTACGCGTCGGCAATAAATTTTTACGGGCACCTACGAAGGGTATAAATATGGCCGCTGTATTAACCAGCCTCGAGGTGCTCATCAGCCCCTCGCTGAACATGGTCCCCTGCCTGATCCTGACGGCACCACTTTTGGGGTGTGTGAGAAAAAGAAAAGAAGAAAAAGAACAAGCTAGTTGTAAGACCGGAGACTGGATAAATTGCGGGTCATGAGGCGTATAAAGGAGATGAGGAGGCGTTCCAGTGCTTACAAGATTTGTTTTCCCTTTTACATTCACATATAAAGATAGAAACGTGATCTCGCCCTCTTTCACTATCTTTTTGTAAACGCGTAGGCAAACGCAGACGAAGACGAGTCCGTCACGACCTGATCAAGTCAAGCGGCCCACGCGCACCGGCCGCATCCAGCTCTGATCCCCCATCCAAGTCCACCGCTCCTACGAAGGACTGCGTTTCCGATCGTAATAGTGGCCAGCAACGATCAGTCTCGCGACCTCCTTCGTATTATCTTATTCACAAATAACATGATATAGGTATCGGGTATTATAGGCCACACAATTAATAACCCGAGGATGATGAATATTTTAGGCGCTTCAAGATTCAAAAAGTTCTTGGTCACCAGCACTGCGATTGTTGCCCGTCTTCGTCTAGCCTGCTCAAGACAGCCGAGGTGTGTTGAGGTGTATAGATCTAAATCGAACCTTGTTTCTGGGAGAAAGAATAGTGGATATTATACTTTGTTAGCTGCAAGTTTTCTGTGCAAAAGCTTCAACAGGGCTACAGTGCTTACAGGTGGGTTTTTTTTGGTTGCATGGGGAGGAAGGGGGGGGGGTTCTCCTGCCCGCCCCAGCTAACACTAGAGAATATCTCCTCCATTAACATCATCAATTGATCAATTCTTACGGCTGGAGGTAGTGATGCTATCTTCAACTTACCAAGAAGACCATGTACTCTGAAAGTTTAAATATGCTGACCAAGGTGGACTCAGCGATTGCGCGGCTGTATAGCGGCTATTTGGCCACGCCGACGGCTATTTCTAAACTCTAAGATCTATAGACTTTGACTTGGTTACATCGTGAGCTCCTGAATCGACCTCGATACTTTTTTCTTTGACTCGTCCAACCTGACAGGTAATATTGTTGAAGCCAGAGTACCAAGTAACTGCCGGAACTAGTAGAGTAGCCGAAAGGAATCCCGGTAAAGCCGGAACTAGGGGAAATGCAGTATAGCTCTTGTATCCTTCCGAATCATCCGACTGGTCTCGCCTCTCTGAAAGGAGGAACGCGAAAGGTAAACAAACAAACATGATGTCACGTTCGGAGGATTCCTGCAGGAGCTATTGCTGAATTTCGGTATATTTTTCAACCTGCATACGCTATATGTACATATATATGCGCCCCCTGGCCAAAAAAAAAAGGGAAAAAAAGAGCGTACTGAGTCAGATCACTACCGAATATGGTTGAAAGTCGAACATTCAACTCAGACTGTCAGCGTTATAAACACCAGAAAAATGGAAATCTGAAAGTCTAATTTATTACTGGAGTATTAAAGAGACTTTCGGGATTTTCTCCAGGATCTTGCGACTTTTTTCTGCTTAGATACGATGTCGAGATCTTTCTGGGGCCGCTCTTTTCTTAGCCGGACTTTAGTGATATGGGTTCGTCCACCATGCCATGATCATCATGCATGTTACTGAGATAGTTGCCTAAAGTCACGTCAACTGCATGTAGGATACAGCACATGTGGGGCTCAGCGGAGAAGGAGGATGGCGCTGAGAGGTGATCAACATGCAGGAAGCCACAGATCAGCGTCCGATGGGCAGACGGCCGTTTGACATCGTCTACAATGTGGTTGGGCATCTGAGTCTACATATGATATGGTTGGTGCTATTTCTTGGCTATAAAGCAGCGCTTCAACGTCGACCGAAGGCTTGTTAACAGACACACTCAGATCCTTAAGCTTCGACTGTGGCTTACGTTGTAAGCCCCCGAAGAGACACTCGCCGTTTTGGGTCTGTGTTTGTTGACCTTTTTATTTGACAATTGAATTGTTTATGGTCTATCAATCATGGATACGATGGGAGCCTTGGGGTTTCAGCTCAGAGCTCATCCGCTCGAGGCGACAGATCCTCTAGTGTCCCGACTTATTCTGGCCTTGTCATGTCTGATCTCCGCCGTCGTTCTCCTGCAAAAGTTCACCAAAACGAGCTCGAAAGAGCCCCCTTCGCTGGGAGGAACTATCATATCCAACACATATCAGTATATGACTGGTATGCATGATTTTATCCAAAGAGTCGCGTAGGCTTAGAATCAGCAATCTACTTTCCTGTTGTTACAAAAGATTGACCGTGGAGATCAACAGTCTTGCGCAGCGCACCAGCCCCATCATTAAGTTCCGCTTGGGTCCCAAGAAAATTTACATGGTATCGGGCGAGAAGAACATCCGAGTCATCAATCAGCCATCGCATAGTATCAGTCCGGACACGTTTTTCCTCGAAGTCATGCGGAACGTCTGGGGCGCATCTGCGGATGAACTGGCCAAATTCGAGCAGGACAAGTCCGGGCGGGCCAAGAATCCCGTGCCGGGCCACGACGTGAAGCCCGGTCAGCCGCGGCTCTGGCACGGCCAGCATCATGTGTACTCGGAATTCCTCCAGAGCACCAAGCATTCCGGCCACCTGGCTGATAAGTACTTTGAGCTCTTCTCGGACCGCCTGGCCCGGCAACCCCTGGGTGAATGGACGGAGCTGAGCCTGAGCCGATTCTTCGAGAGCGAAATGGCCGAGGCGGCGCTCGTGGCATTGATGGGATCACAGATTGTCGAGCTTAACCCAGGATTTTGGCCTGCCATGGTAAGTACAGTATATCTCTGGCAAAGTCGAGGGCAACAAGACTGAATAGTGTACACAAAGTGGGAGTTTGCCCGTCTCGCACCGCAGCTCATGTGGGGGCTACCGAGGTGGATGAATCCGGCACCCTGGAAAATTCGTCAAGAATTCCACGCCATGTGTCGACGTTATGTCGATGCCGCCGTGAACGATATCGATTGGGATGGCCCCGATGCCGTGGCAGAGTGGGATCCGCGTTTTGGTTCGAGGATGGCTCGCGAGCTGATCAAATGGGCAATGAATCATCTGTCGCCTGAGACGACGGCTGGCATGGCCGCCACTTTCATCTTCGGGTCAGTCTTTGTCATCCTCCTTTTTGGTTCGTGTCATCATAAGCATTAACAATACTTTTGTCGTCTTTGCGTACAGAACCAACGCAAACTCGGTCCCCATGTCTACATGGGCTATGATGGAGTTGATTGCTGATCCAAAGTTATATCGAGCTGTGCGCGAGGAGTGTCTAGCCGCAAGCTCGGTCGATCCTGTCACTGGGAAGCGTGCTTTCAATGCCCAAAAGCTGCTCGCAATGCCGCTCTTGCAATCCGTCTACATAGAGACCCTTCGTCTGCACATATCCATCAACGTCACACGCGAGGTCACCCAGCCCATCACTCTGGATGGATACCGTTTGACCGCCGGTTCCCTGATTCAAGCACCAAGCCAGATTGGCCAGTACGATGAGGCAGTATGGGGCTCTCCTGGACACCCCGCATCCGAGTTCTGGGCGGGTCGAAACTTAAAGTATGAAGGGGGTAAGGCTGAGTTCACTATGGCTGGGAGAACCAGTTCTTTCTTCCCTTTTGGTATGTAATTACACCCTCAATCAAAACCCCCTTCCCCACCCCCACCCACCCCTGGCCCCTTCTACCCCGCGTAGTGCTACGAGAAACTGATCAAGGTCATCCCATCCACAGGTGGCGGGACTTCAATCTGCCCCGGTCGTGTCTTCGCTAAGCAGGAAATTCTCATGACCCTAGCAGCTCTAATTACGAGGTTTGACATCGAACTTGTGGAGTGGACACACCCGGACGGGTCCAGGTCTGATCGGCCGGCACAGAACGATGAATCGTTCATCGGCGCCATAGGGATACCACCAGATCGAGACATGAAGATCCGCTGGAAAAGACTTTGGTAGCGGTTATTGCTAAATGCGAAAGGCAGTTTGAGAAGAAAATTAATCAGGAAATATAAAATACCTTTGTGCCACGGAGTAAGCTTTCCTACGTACCCAAGTAGGCTCCACAGTATGATATACTTCGTAATCAAAGCACTTGAGGACAGACGAGAACTTAAATCGGTTGATGTGGTCTCCAATGTGGATACTTTCGTCTAGGGTGTACGTTGCACTTGCAGAATGACACACGCAGGGACCGAACATTCAGCGTAGTAATGAAGATACTGTTCCATTGCCTATCATCTTGTCACATGCCATGGCCTACCCACTGCAATGCTGCCACGTTGTCCCGACACCACAGGATTCCTTATCATACATTCTCCATACTAAATACACGTTTTCTATATAATTGGTTCAGTTTTGACCATCTAGATAGGTGAATTTTCAATCTTCCCAGAACTCCACAGGAAGAATGAACAATACCCATCTTTAGATGCCAGCCAAAAAAACTAAAACTTGCTCAGCAGTGGAACCGAGTATAGGACTGGCAACCAGATTAAGGTATGATAGTGGAAGCTCTTCCGATCGTCCACGACATTCCTGCGCCTCAGAATTCTTATGGCTATGATGCTTCCCACCAGGACTGGCGGCACATAGGCAGCGCTGATGCGAATTCCTGCCCAATAAAGAGGGCACGCAACAGACCAGAAGAGGATGAAAAAGGCAGTGAGCCAGCGACAGGGCCCATCGCCGATTGCCAACGGCATAGTCTTCCTCCCGCGCGCACCATCTCCCTCCTGGTCTCTCAGGTCCTGGATCTGTACTGTGGTCAAGGTCATCAGACAAAGCAGGGCGCACCACTCGAGCCCGGCCCGGGTGATCTCGCATCCCATGCCAAACTGAGCCGCCACACGCGTTGCGCCGAGTTGACCAGTCGAGTAGAAAAGTGCGTTGATGATGTTCTTGGCCCACCAGGAGCTCGCCCCGGCAGCTGAGTCGTACACCCACGTCTCAACCATGAATGCCAGTGCTTCGGGGAAGCCGCCCAGCCAGGTCCCTGTGGCTATGAGCAACAATGCCGTCGCCACCAAGTACCATCGCTCAGCGTCTTCGACAGTCAGTCGTCCCGAGGGGATAGCGCGCCACGGCTTATTCATGCGGTCCTCTTCGATAGATTCAGGAGCTTTCTGGTTGCTGAGATCGAAGTGGAACACGTAGAGCCACACATATAATGTGACAGGGGGAAATGCCATGATTAGGTAAACAATGCTTGCATGACTTGTGTCTTGATTGCCGCAGTTGGTTACCCCGCCCGAAGCAACACTAAGCATTGCGAAGAGGACGCATGGCTGGACGTAGGCTTTGATATTGCTTTCCGTGATGAGATGGGCTAGGCTCAGGATGTTTCCAAGACGCTGGAATGGCTGTCAAGAGGGTTAGCGTATTTAAAGAGGCATTATATAGTTGAAGCAATCCTTACCCGAATCGACAAACGCACTCGGTCGTCCATCTCTAGTTCATGACCGCAGCTCTTCCCCGGCCGCGCCATTTTGTCGTTCAAAGAGGAATGGGTTCTCCGAGACATTGTATAATCTGCTGAATGAAATTCTAGACTGGGAGTTGAGGTAGATGATATTCAAATAACACCACTGATGTTGTACTCGACCTTCAAGAAAAGAACAATGCAATGGCATGCAGACTCCTCCCTTTTATACAATTTGTGATTTCCTTTGAACTGGAAGAGACTCTCTTGACCAGGAGACTGTCCCTCCACCGTGGTCCTACACTATGTACACACACAGACCGCATTCGCCACAGACACTGACTACGATCATATGTCAAACAAAGGCAAAAACGCTCCTCGCCTTGGCGTATGGATCTTGATCCTCTGCAATTCCTGATCATCATCAATCCGGAAGCCCTTCGCTTAGAAGAAAGTGGTAAGGGGTTTTTTCTGGGTCTCTTTATACGACCTTGGAGGTCCGATTCGAGCTCCACCGTGTAGCAGAATTCCAAGCATCTATGAGTGTGCAACCAGAATTTCCCATGGACATGGATTATATCAGAAGCTAGGCATTCGAAAGACATGGTAATGATCCTTTGCCGACGGTGAGGATGGAACTATAGAGTCGATATAAGTGGTTAAAACAATAGTCTCAAAGTAGTTAACCAAAGCGTTTAGAAAAGAGGCACACCAATTCAAAAACAGAAGGCACAGCCGATTAACATGCGATCATTCACTTAAATAATTATTACTAATCGGCATAGTCATCGTATGGTGTGTCATTATTATTACACTGTACGCATCGATTTGCAGTATGCGTTGTCTTTGTCCCCGTCAATTCGACCCCATCAAAGAGTGACATGGAATCTCGTCAAGCAACTTTCAGTAACGGAGATTCCGAATGTACCATAGTAGATAGTACACGTCACGATTTTGATGTTGCGGTGTGTGTGTTTCTCTATCCAAAAAAAATTGGAGGATCGACCCCGCTTTCTGCAAGCGACATTCATATTTCATCTGTTCAAACCTCGTCCTGATCATAATTCTATTCACCACCAAATCATTCTCTTGGCATCTCGTGTTCTTCAGCGTTCGTGCTTCTGTGTTGACAATACTATTCCAATCCTTCAATATGTCTTTCGACGTCAAGGGAAAGTTTGCCATTGTGACTGGCGCTGGAAGTGGTGAGTGTTAACGCCGCATTCCTTCCCTCCTTTACGTGGTATTACAGCACGACCAAAGTACTCATTTCTTGTGCGCAGGCATCAATCTCGCTTTTGCTGAGCAACTCCTTCTTGCCGGATGCTCTGTCATCTTTGCGGACATTGCGTTGCGAGATGAAGCAAAGGCCCTCGTCGCCAAGTTTCCACACCCGGCTAAGGAAGGCGGCCCTTCCGCCTTGTACCATGTGTGCGATCAGTCCAACTGGAGTTCCATCTCCCAGACTTGGGAGTTCGCTTTGAAGACCTTCCCCAGGATTGACCTCCTTTGCCCCGGTGCTGGCATCTGGTACGTCTATCTTAACCTGTTCCCTCCAGGATTGTGGACTCCTGCTAAGCGAAGAATTTCCAAAAAATACGCAGGGAGCCTCCGAGTTCCGCATTCTGGCACGCCCCTGGCATCTCGCCACTCGCGAAGGATGACCCTAACGGTTCGTCGTACCACCTTCTGGCGGTCAACCTGATGGGCCCAATTCGGTTCGCCCAGATCGCTCTCGACTACTGGATGTCGAACAAGATCGCCGGCAACCTCCTCCTCATCGCTTCCATGAGCGCTTATCTTCCTACCATCGGCACACCCTTGTACAACACGTCCAAGGGTGGACTGGCCGCCTTCACCCTTTCCCTGGCACAGATGAAGGCTCGCCTGGGCATCCGGGTGGCCTGTATGTGCCCGGCTACCACGTTCACCCCCGCCGTCGTGGCTGATCACTGCAAGGGTAAGGTGAGGGAGCAGGATATGAACATGACACCTACCGAGTGTGCCGAGATCATGCTTCGCTTGGTAACCGAAGAGCAGTATGGCAATGGAGACGTCGTCGAGGGTATGCAGTTTGCTGAGTCTGGAAGCGGAAAGTCTGATGTCCGCGCTCGGACTGTTCCATACCAGTCTCTCCTGCCGCCTCTTAACTTTGAGGGAGATTTCAGCGGCAAGAATATCTTGGCCGAGGAGGAGAAGCTGTGGGAGCAGCTCAAGACGAAGGGTATGCGCTAGGACTGAGCACATGCGCCTGCATGAGCACTCAAGATGAAGACTCATTCTGCATCCACGTTTCTAGCTAGTCATCCATACAAATTGATCATCTGATTTTGCTTCTCACGCTTGTTCCTGGAGGTTGTCGATCTTGGGAACTGGTCTCAGTACAGCCTTGGTCCCCGATTTTCTCTACTATGTACTGTGTCATGCAACAGTGGTGCCTCGCTTACAGTTTCACGCCACTTGGGATTGCCGGTATCTTTCTGTACCGGATGTCAAGGCCATCCACGGCTCCGCTTGGTCTGCATTCGGCGCAGCCTTATACGTATTAGAAGTGGGGAGTTGGTATACGTCGTTGGTGGGGAGTGGATATGCCACGACTCAACGTCGCCAAACGAGGAAACTGCTCAAATTCTTCGAACCGAAAGGAACACTCCCAAGCTCTGACCACAACTGCGCACGCCCTCGCTCTGTCAGTCCGAAGCGATGCTCGCGAGAAGTTCTAGATCAAGAAGAATAAAGTTTCGGTATTGAAATGTTCTAGAGAATACTTAAGAAACAAAAGAAATTAGGATCGATGAATCCCCTGAGTAGGGCAGGGGCAGCAACAAATCATACTTGGCTGGCAATATTCGACGTATCACATGCAGGAAGTCGGTCTGGACTTGTTGGAAGCGGCGCAGCCGGGTCCAAACATACCTCGGTGGGTTTTGGATTTTCCTTTTCTGTCTTGGATACGTAGATTCTCTCGCTTGCAAAACCCCCTTTTCTTTTGCGGCGTAGAGTACGTTTCAACACAGAAACGAAGTATACTCGCACGGTGACCTGGTTCCTTCGTGGAAAAGCATATAATGGTTCAGAGATTATAGTATTAAAGCCGTGGTGATATCTAGAGGCGAATTGGTCGGAATGACTTGGCTCAACACCAAGAGTTTAACACACTTCTCGGGGTTGCACGATCGACTTTCCGGCACTCAAGCTTTGGTAGCTTTAACCGAGCTCTAGGAAGCTTGGGTATCGTATGACCTCCTGGGTAATTTACTGGAACTCAAATTTGTGTATGCTATGGGATGATTCAACCTGAATTCTGGCTGGTTTGACTCTTAAAGTTTGAAGGCGACCCAGGCTTTTCACTACCTATTGTATTACAAGCCGCAAGAGGGGGGGAGATGGGGGGGAGGGGAGCTTGTCGGGCCATAAGACAAATGGTGTCTGGAAGAGGAAACTACCAGTTAATGATGCCCCGAGTCTGAGAAGAATGGCCAAGAACACAATCTGCCGCACGAACCATCTCATGAGCCCTCACCCCCAGCCCCTGCAGCAACACCAGGGCTTTGGGAGGCCTTGATGGGACCAACACTGTTTTGGGGCCTGGCCTGGACTAGGATTGAATTCCCTTTCTGGAATCACCGTAATTTGATGGGTATCAAACCTGGATCGACGCCGTATTCTAGATGACAGAGGTTTGCATACCCCTTACCATCTTTCTGCTCTCCTGGTTTGCTTCGCTTCTGACTTTATTATTCCTTCATACTTCTGCTTTGACAACTCTGGGCAGCAAGTCACCACGGTTATTTCTTCGAGCCACCTCCTACCTCACCTTGGTCTCCTTTACGTACAGTCACCTCACCTGCAAAAATGGCGCCAGCAGGGTGGCAACCGATTACACCAACCGGCCTAGCGGCAGATATTTATGGAGTTACATTGGCTTTCTCCATACTGTCGACGATTGTTCTTAGTCTTCGAGTGACGGCGCGGATTCAGTCCATGAAGTTTGCAATAGAGGATGGCCTCATGTGTGTCGGCTGGGTAGGTAGAAGTTGTCCCAGGCATACATCCTCCGAGACCGCCCAGTCTCCCAGGATCTCGAGCTCGGATGCTAACAAGAGACAAATGCAAGCTCATCAACATGGTTCATAATGCAGTCATCATCTACGGTGCGCATACTGGACTCGGCACTCGAGACTCTGACATCCCAGGCGGGACCACGGGCGTGGTTTATATGGAAGGTCTGAAGGTGATTATCAATCTCAACTACTTACTGTGAGAGGGTTTAGGCGCTCGGGATCTAACACATGCTCTGCAACAGACGATTTTCCTCTGGCAATGCTTTTTCCTCAGTGGCTACGTTTTCATCAAGTCCAGTATCTGCATAACACTATTGCGAATTGCAGTCAACAAACGGCACCGTATCATCCTCTGGGTCCTCATCGGTGTCTCGGTCGTCTCAACGGTCTTCGTACAACTCTATGTCGTCTTGCAGTGCCGGCCCATTGCAGCCTCCTGGGGAGAACTTCCGGGTACTTGCGTTAGTAGCATGATCACCGTTGCTATCACATTCATCATTTCCGGCTTCAACCTCATCACCGATATCACGACGGCGGTCTTGCCTTTCATCATCATCAAAGATATCCAGATGGGAAAGGAGAAGAAGCGGGCAGTCATTGTCGTCTTGTCCCTTGGTGTACTCGCCTCCATCGCAACGATTGTCAGACTGCCCTATGCTACGGCGTACTTCGCGACGTCGGATTATATGGGTAAGAGCAACAAGTCCCGGGGGACATGAGCAGTAGAGTAGAGCTGAACTGACATTGTCTGCAAACTGTATAGTGGGAATGGGTGACGTTATCATGTGGACCGTCATCGAGTGCGACACAGCTCTCATTGCTGGGTCGCTCCCCATGGTCCGCACCCTGTTCAAAATGTTTCAAGACCACCATCAGAGCAAGTCGGCAAGCAAGTCAAACTCAACCGAGCTGCGTGCCATGGGCCTCGACTCCAGCCGAAAGGGCTACCTGCGCCAGGCCGATGCTCAGAGCGCTAGCGAGTCCTCGCACGCCGTCACTGTCACACAGGCATACTCAGTCACCTCCGAGGGGTGGTCCTCGTCGGATGGTGCAGAGGTTTCACACTCTAAATACGAATACAGTGCAAAGAGTTTTGCCTGAGGATCTAAGGGGGGGTGGGGAAGGACGGGTCGCATCGTCATATGTAGGAGAGCACGTGTTGGATACATATCCGCACGATGCACTCTTACAAGTTCATTCAGGTGGAGTATGGGCGGTCGAGAGGGGGCCTCAGGCAGCGAGGCGGTAATCCCTGCGTGTATATATAATTATTATGATATCCCCTCTGCAAATTAGTAATGAGCTGGAGAACTGGGAAAGATGAACGGAATTGAGACAAAGCGCGTTTAGAGTACGCGAGGAAGCGCTGAGAAAGAGAAGAAAAGGAAAGAAAACCAGAGGGCCGAACTATCTGAGGCTATCTACAGGCCTGGCTGTTGGCTGGCTGGCAGGCCATGCACGGTCCTGGGCCAGTGAGTCACTGGCCCTCACACAGAGAGTCTCATGGTGGCGCCGCAGCGACAAGGAATGATATATTTCGACCAACTTTAGTGTCGTGCACAGTAGCGGATCCGCAACGTGGAAGATGATTTGCCAGTCTTAAGGAGAGGTCCGAATCAAGGATTCGAAGGAGCTCGTCACAGCACACTTATCCATGGAAAGCATTAGTAAAAGATGTGTATATACTCGAAATAATGCCTGCTCGGTGAGTCGGCCTTGACAGCCACCCCTCTGTTTGTAGGTACTTAGCAGAGGAGGCTAAGAAAGGGTCCTGGACCTCAAGCAAAAGCTGACCGCTATGGAGAAGCAGACTCAAGACACCGAGGAGAAAGTTTCCGCCCTGATCAAGGCGGTTGATCGTCTCGGCCTTGGTGACTCTGATGCTACCCAGGAGGTGAATATTCACCAGGGAAGTGATCAAAGAAGTGAATGGCTGCATGCTGAAATAAACTTGTTAGGCGCTGAGAGCAACGATGCAAGCGGCAATTGCGACACACAGCAAGATCTCAATATGACGGTTCCCGGTCGGGGAGGGTATTTTCACCTACATGGTTGGAATGATCACTCTACCCCTCATGGTAATGATTAATTCGCATAGCACAGATATGTTCTCATTATTTTAGACACCCAGTGTGTGGTTGTAAAAGCGAAATCATCATGCACGAAAGTCTGAAGCATGATCTTTCTCTTGAATCTTAAAAGCCAATTCGAGCTACGGGTCCTGAACACTTCCGAGCCGTACACATCCATCTCGAGGCCCAAGTGGTATTTAGCACTGAATCACTAATAACCCAGACCTCTTTTCTTCGTCTTGGTTTGATTCCGAAGAGATTACTGGTTAACAACAACCTAATATTAGTCCCCTTCTAAACCTCAAACCCTACAGCCCTAACTGGCAGCCGTCTTGTTTGCAGCATCCTCATCGGTATCCGGGCTCGACACCCTCTTGGCGTGGCGCGCGTGGCTACCAGGGTCAAGTACATAGTTATCCGGACGATTATTCTCCTGCGACATCTGCGCCGAGTTGTATTTGCGAAAAGCGCTCTCGACTAGCACCCCGATATCCCTTCTGTCCTTCCCGATGATCCCCGTGACCAACAGCGCCTCCGTCTCCTCGATCCACTCCTGTAACTTGCGGAACTCCGTCTCGTCCTTGTGCAGCCTCTCCGGCAGGCCCTGGCCCTTCATGAGCGCGAGCACGCCCGCCATGACGGTGTTGATGGCGCCCAGCACGGTAATGGGCACAGTATACCGCGACGCGTTGGGGCCGAGGGCGGTCAAGGTCGCGCCGATGACGATCTGCGTGAAGTGGATAAAGTTGAGGAGCCACGACATGAAGAAGTGCTGGGCCTTGCGCCGCCTCTTCTCGCGCAGGACGTTTTTGTAGACGCCCGTCGGCTCGCGCAGGCCCAGCTCGGCGGCGCCGGGCCGGGCCGACTTGGGCGCCAGGTCGCTGTTGATCCCTACCGCGCGCCGGAACACCATGAGCGGCTCGTCGCTGTTTTCGCGGATGTGCATGCCGATCGGCTGGCTCCACTGGATGTTGGTGCTGGCCTTGGGGAGCTTGGGCTGGGTGGGTGTGGGATTGTCGGCCGAGTGAGTCAGGACATTGTGGCCGGATGTCGTGAGCTTGGTGCTGGTGGCACCTGTGTCTCCTGCTGGCACCGTTTGTGCTGCTTGTGGTGGTGTTGCTCGAGGGGTTTGTGGTCTGCCGGGCGCCGTGCCGTTGGCTGAGGACGGAGGCGTCGCTTTCTCCATGATGGTATTATTTCACTCGATCGATCGCATATAAAGGTAATACTGTTAATCCTGTACGAATCTGTCGCAAGTCTCGAAGGGTAAAATTGTCACAAATTCGATTCGCGAACCGCGAGCCCCCGCATATGCGACGCGCCTGAGGGAACCGAGAGAGCCCTAAACGAAACCGAGAGGACGCAATAAGACGCTTCATATATGCGCGTTTTCTGGGGCTTTATGAGCTGACAGCCCCCTCCCCCACCCCCCTTGAGTACTTGAGTACTTATAAGACAGCCAGCTGAGGTGAGAAGATGGCGAAGATCTGAGGTAGAGCAGCTAGACGGGAAAGGAAAGCTGCCGCACATCCAATAAGTCCTTCATAGAATGGTCAGTCTACGCGTAGAAAGTTGACCCTACACTTCGCCATGAAGCACAACCACGACTGGGACAGCGCAAAACCCAAGGCGCACGAATGCAGGTCTTAATCATATCGTCACCAACAGGCTGACCAGTCGACCACTCGGAAGGATTCTGCACCTGCAGCTTGTGCGGGTTTTCAGCCGCCGGCATGATCAATCCTGACACTATTGGGTCCCTGCATCCTGCGGAGCATGGGATCCGTCGGGTTCCACAAGCATTGCTGCGCCGCGAGCATTGGGTGTCTGCCACTGCGCCGTTGAAGGAGGAGTGCGACAGTTGCAGCAGGCAGCAGGTGAACCCGAGAGATGGGATTTCGTTTGGACGTCTGTTGGGTAAGGGCACAATCCAGAAACCAGCTTATGAGCTGTCCGGTAATTGAAGATTCTCCATGTTACCATTTTTGAAACATCCTTCCCCCCTGCAGGACAGCAAGCCTGTTCATTTGGGGGCCATGTCTTGAAAGAGACTGCGACTTCAGTGCCTCTTTAGATTTTTTTTTCAAGCCCTATATAGCTCCAAATTTGAGTTTTCGTTATTGTTCCATTCTTGAAAGCAAGTACATACTACTATTTATCATATTATTTTCGAAGAATGTCTTCCAGCCACTACCAGCCGTTTCCAGCTGAACAGTATACTGAATCAACAATACCTTCGACTCTAGCAATCAAAATGTCGCAAGGTGAACTGCCGGCTGTTCACGAGAAGCAACAACAACAACATGAAGAAGAAGAAGCAAAGAGACCGACCAAGCTACTGCGCTTATCCAGCTGGACTGCAGAAGTTTTCAGTGCATTCCTCGGTCTCGCCGGCGTTGCCGCAATGGCCGCGGTCCTATTTGCAATGGACGGGAGACGACGAGACGAGTGGAATTTTCGTATCCAGCCCAACTCGCTTATCTCCATCTTCTCTACCATCTCAAGCTCCGCGTCCATGAGTGCTGTAGCCCAATGCATCGGCCAAAGCAAATGGGTGCACTTTCGGAAAGGCGGTCGCGTGATCGATCTGCAGCAGTTCGACCAAGCCAGCCGCGGCGCCTGGGGATCATTGCAGTTTCTGGGACGGCTGGGTTTCGGTAACACGATTGCGATTGTTGGCTCACTTATCACCATTATATCCCTGGCAATAGATCCTTTTACACAACAGATCATCGAGTATCCATCTCGAGAAGTATCGCTGGGTTACAATTCTGCCGTGTCATCAACTATTAGAGGTGAAGGCATGGTCTCGGGTCTATATACTCAAGGTTTCGCCCTTGGAGATATCCCAGAGAGTGCTCCTGACTGTAAGTCTAAATCATTCCTTAGACTCAAGGTGTACGCTGACTTGTTTTTCTTCTCCAACAAAGGGCAGCAAGCTATTCAGGGTATTGTTGGAGCTCTGTATATGGGCATGTTTGGGCAGTCAACCAGCCAGCCGTTCATCTGTACAACCGGCAATTGCTCGTACCCAGTTATCACCACCTTGGGTGTCTGTAGCACTTGTCATGATGTGACAAACCAATCAGTGATCGGTTCTTGCTCAGAAACATCCTCCACCTCCTCCCCGTACATGGACTGCTATGTTACAACGCCAGGGGGTTTCAACCTCACCATCAAAAGTGGTGTCGTCAGCGCTACCAGAACCTACAACACATTGCTGGTCACTGCGGCTAATAAGTCTAGCGCTGCGCCTGAGATTATAACCTTCGCCATGTACAGGTCTACGGCGGATAGCATCGAAAGTGCTACCACGCTTGGGTCGGACAGCTATACCTACGAATGCTCCTTACGCTTCTGCGAACGTAGCTACACGGAGCTCCGGATCATCAATGGAACGGCAAACACCCCGGCTCTGACAGAGACAGACTTTAGCACGTCTAGCTCCCTTGAGGAGGAGTACGTGCTCTTCCCGTCGAATGCTGACCCAGACCTGACCTACTGGCTATCTTTCGAGGACTGGTACCTTCTCTCCTCGGAACTGCAGTCCATGTTCACCACCACGATGCTATCAGCTTATGGAAGCAGCAACTACGACATGATAGCATCACTGCTATGGACCTACTCAAGCAATATAACCGACTTGTTTGGCAATATGTCAGAGGCCATGACACGTTATATTAGGACGGCGAATGCGACTACTATTCCGGGAGAGGCCTACCGTGAGGAGGTGTACGTTAGCGTGCGATGGGTGTGGTTCATCTTTCCCGCTGCCCTGGCAGCTATCGCAGCCATGCTTCAAGTAGCTACAATTCTTGTCAACAAGTCCAAGGGTGTGCAGATTTGGAAATCTTCGGCTCTGCCCCTGATCATTCGTGGACCGGAGGGCTTACATGAGATGGAGCAAGCAGCGAGGGGGCTAGGGCTGGAATTGGAGCGCACTGAAACAGGGAGTCTCTCATTAGTTCTTCATGATAAGGAGGTGTCTTCTACCTAACTACCTAGGTAGCTATTGTGTACATGTTTGAGGGGGGGAGGGGGCGCTTGAATCCTCTCATAGGCTCAATGAATTTTCTAATATGGAGATTTCAAAAGCGAAAACCCGAGCCCAGCGCCCCAGGACTTGGATATTTTCATTCCTGCGGTTGGTTCTGTCCATGCACGTCTTGCCACCCCCAGTCACCTTTTGACCTGCCTAAGTGGGCGAAAGGAAGGGGGGAGGGGGGGGGGAGGGATCCTTCGGTCCATGCGTCCGCCCCATGTCATGGTTTGCTGTCGCTGAGCCGACTTGTCGATTCGAAGCTCCATGGTTGATTCTTCACCCTGACAAAGGTCAGTTCAGTGGGTGAGAAAAGTGCGAAAGAGCCAAAGCATTCACATCCTCGATATCCTTCCTTGCGAGATGTGGCCGAAAAGGAAGAAAGGTGGTAAGCAAAGAGGAGCTGCTGCTGCTGTGTACTATGTAATTATTGGCTGCTGGACGGAATTTCTAGGGGTCGCTCCTGAGCAAGGTCGAAGCCCTGGAGCATTGTCCCCGCAGCGTGTACCGGCGTTTATGGGTGAGTTTACGGTGCCTCTGCAGTACTATGCTCCGTGGCTGTCGCTTAGAGATCCTACACGGGAATCGTACTCGAAATGGCCTGGACACGAACATTGACTTTGCAGACAAAATCCAATTACCAGAATCCTGCTCTCCTCAGCCTCTACAGGCCTCACTCTAGTCGAGATGCCCGTATTATGTATAAGCACTCGCCTCTCAGAAAAGATAAAGGTACGATTACAAACTCGCATTTACAACATGAACAGCCCGCATTCCTCCTAGATCGACGACATCGCCACCTGAGATAGATCAAGATCGACAAAACACTTGGCTCTCCTCCTAACCCTTCTCCTCACGACAGATAAGGTTTGGTCCTTCTCGGACTGACGCACTGTATACTTGCTCAGACCGGGCACAACCGTCGACACGACTATTGAGCCGGGCCGCAGGCCGTCCTGTCCAGGCGGCAGGGCGAGCTCCGTCCTCGCATGGACCCTCACGGCTCCCTCCGCCGCCCGGCTCCCAGCAGTAGGGATAAACGGGCTCCACACGCCGTCCGGCGACCGCCTCATCTTCACTGCCAGGTTCACGGCCGTGGTTACGAGCCGCGTCGTCCGGAGCACCAGGTCATCCCATGCTGTCGCGTCTCCGGCCATGAGTTCCGGCTTGAAGGCATCCATCCACGTCCAGAGGATGTCGAAGATGCTCTCGTTGGCCATCTGCTCGCACGATGCGTGGCTGATAAGGGTCTCGAACACAAAGTCCACGGCGTTCTTGCGCCACTCGAAGAACCTCAGCCGCTTGCTGTAAAGCTTGGTTTCGTCCTTTGTGGACGTACCCCATACACCTGTGAACATCAAAAAAAAAAAAAAAAATTTTTAGGTCAGCTATCTTTCCGTTCATAGATGCGAGGATTCCTTGGTATCACACCGCTGTAGAATGGGATACCTACGTGTGAGATTGTTGATCACCCTTCCAAGCCCTCCACTTTCCGAGAACGTGCGCGTCTCAGGATTGAAACTTTCGTATGCCCAAGTGACCGAGTTGCGGGCGAAGAACTTTTCGTCCAGGATGTTCCATATCGCCAGCTCGAACAAATACGGCGCGTACACCGGATTCTGACACATGGGCTCTGCCAGAGGTGTCAGATTCTGCAGAGCCTCATAAGGAAAGCCTGCCGAAGTTGCGTTGACAGGCAGGTGGTCAGTGAAAAGCTCTCGCACGTAAGCCGCAATCATGCCCTCCAGCAGAGTCCAGTCGTGCAAGATCTCCTCGTCCTCTGTGAATCGCACATTCTTCCCGCCGCTCAACATGAATTGCAGCCCCGCACTGTCGCTATCATGACCTTCCTCCTTGTTCAGATGACCGGAAGGGGTTCCTGACGACTGTGAAGGCCCCTTTGTCTGGCCACGAGGCGGCTGAGAAGGGTGATCATCCCCGCCAGAGCTAGATTTGTCGGGTATATTCGAGTCAACAAGATCATTGCTGCCTGAGCTTTGTGAACCTAAGCGCACTGCAGCGTTTGCGTGAGGCGGGGGCTGGAAGCGAGGAGTGGACACTGATGGAACGTCTTGACTATCAGTCTGTGTCGTGTTGGGCAACACCTGTGATTCTGAGGTGTCTATGGTGGTCGTGGTAGTCACCTTGACCGGAGCGGACGGGGAGGAGGAGCTCTTGACTGGGGGATCAGATTGCGCTGGTGGACTTGAAAACGAGGGCCCGCTCGTCGGTGCATCCTCAGACTCTGCCTTGGCTTGTTGTGCTCTCGCCCCTCCCTGACTAGAGCCCGTGGCCGAAGAGCTCTGTTGCTGGGGTGGGGCAGCCGTTAGGTTTGCTGCTGGCCCTGGTTTTCTCGTGCCGTTTCTCTGCGAGCGTCCACGGCCCCGGCCACGGCCACGACCTGCCCTTGGTTCACGCGAAGCAGAACCCTGAATTTCCTCAGCCCTGTCGCCCGGCTCAACTTCTTCGTTGCCTCCATGCAGCTCGTTTGTCTCCTCTGTAGATACCTCTCTGATGGGGGACAGCAGGCGCGCTCTCTTGGGGTTGTTCTTTTTCGTCTCGGAATGAACGCGCTTTCGGTTGGTTGGCTCGCGGCCCTTCATAAACGATGCGATGACCATGACGAAGTGTCTTCGAGTTCTTCTCTTCAGGCGTTTTGGATGTGTAATTTGATACGGAATTCTCCTCCGATGTGTGAATCTAGGCTTGATATTGAAGAGAGATGCGAGAGGGAGTTGGACATACTTGACTGGTCATTCCATCTTTGCTTGGTATTAATTATAGCAGCTCAAAGAAAAGCCGTACATGATTCTTAACCGCATCCGGTGCCGACATGCTGCAGTCCTGCCTCGCCAACAAAGACTGTCGGGCCTGCCGCCCACAAAGAGGCATTCTTCAAAGCTTCGGCGTCAATGCCAATGTCAATGTCCTCAAATTTCTTAGCGTCGCTTTTGTGGTCGGTGGTTCTTGCCCGGGGTCAAATGAAGCTTCCAGATTTGACCACCTTCAGGACTCTGGGTATGAGGGTTAGGGGCCTAGTGTTGCCTACAGCCATGTCTGCAAGGCTGAAGATATATCACCAGTGTGCTTGGCAACTAGACTGAACATGGCGATGATCCAGTCTTCAAGATTAAAATTTACAACACCTAAGCACTCCAATTCCACCCCTCTTATTCATTTCAAAGGTCTATTGAAGTAGAAGCAGTAGAGGCTTGCCTTCAAACTATGCTTTGCACAGGATCGATCATTTCGATGTCGTCTTTCACAGGTTTGTTGTTCTCCAAGTCACGTCTCTCTCTCTCTCTCTCTCTCTCTCTCCACATCACGTACACTCAGAAACAAACAATTCTTTACCCGCCAAGACTTTCCCTCCTTGTTCGTTCTACACCCACAGCCCCCACAAACCCCATCACCTGAATGCCTCAGTCTCCCACTCAACCAATTCCTCATCCCTCTTCCACGTTCTGCTCCATCCCACATACTTCCACAGCTGCCACTTAGCAAATTTTTCACTCTCAGTCAGTCTCTATCTCGCATTTCCGCAACATCGCCCTTGCCAGATCCTCAGCATCCCACACAACCCTCAGATCGAACTGCTCCTTGATTCTTGACCCCCACATTAGTCAATCCACAGTTTCTCAGGTACGACTGACCCGTGTCTCGTTCAAATTTGGCGTTCCTCCTTGATCTCCCCTCTACTGTCTCGTAATTTCCAGCTCATGGCCTTGGTCAGCAACATTGCCTGTTCCTTCCTACGACTGATTCAGCTTCTAAGGTTCTGAAGAACATTCAAACCATGCCTGCGAAGAAAAAGACTGAGGCAAGGCCTGAGGCCTGCATCAACATTGGTATCGATTTCGGAACCACGTGAGTGTGCGTTCTGTCACCCTTGCCTCAGCCTCAGACCAGCTGAGAATTGTAATTAGGTATTCCGGTGTGGCGCATGCGCTCTCCTCGAAGCCCAACGATATCGAGAACATCATGCGTTGGGAGTCAGTCAACCAAAACAACGAGGACCTCGAGAAGGTGCCCACGGTCATTCATTTCGACACCAACACCGGGTGGGGCCCGAAGAAGACAACGTGGGGTCTGGCTGTTCCCGATGACAAGAAGGTCATCGAGTGGTTCAAGCTGCTCCTGGTTGACGAACAGAGCCTGCCGGCCAATCTTCGAGACTCGGAGCGCCTCAAGGAGGTTCGAAAGCAAGTTGCGAAACTGGGAATGCAGCCAGTCGATGTCATCGCAGCCTACCTGAAGCGGCTGTGGGAATGGACACTGGTGCGGCTGCAGACTCGGTACAGCCAGGCCATGGTCAATATCTGTCGCTTCAATGTTGTCATCACGGTCCCCGCTATTTGGTCACTGGAGGCTCAGATGAAAATGCGAAATGCTGCCAAGATGGCTGGCATTCTCAACCGACGACCTGCAGGTGAGACGATGCTGACTTTAGTCGCTGAGCCCGAGGCCGCAGCCCTTGCTACTCTGGCAGATATGGGTGAAGAGAAGAGCATCGAGCAGGATGATATCTTGGTCGTTGCAGACTGTGGTGGCGGTACGTGTGACCTGATCAGCTACCAAGTCATGAATGAGAGTCCGATGAAGGTCAAGGAGTACGTTGAGGGAACAGGTCAGTATGCTTCCAGACCGCACGCTTGTGCAGGACACCAAGATTAACTGGTTCTCCAGGTGGGTTGTGCGGCGCTGTTACCCTAGAAGATGCCTTCAAAGCATTTCTACGACGAAAAATGGACCCGTCAACCTTCGATCGAATCCCCTCCAAGCGGCTCAAGATCATTCTCAGGGAGCAGTGGGAAAATGGTATTCGCAACCAATTTACCGGTCGCTCTCAAGTATGGACCATTGATATTCCCTTCGAGGCCATTCCTACCAAGGATCGGGTTCGCCTCGATTTCCTACCTTCAGTCAAATTCAATGCCGATGAGCTGAAGAAGGAGGTATATGATCCGGTTTTCAAGAACATTCTGGCCCTGATACGAGATCAAATCAAGGCTGTTTCTAATCTCCAACGAAATGCAGGAGTGCCAAAGGTATGAGACCATATCTACTTGCCAGATCTATGCTAACACAACTCAAAAGTACATCGTACTAGTAGGCGGATTTGGTCGTTGTCCCTATCTATACGAGGTTGTAAAGCAGGAATTCGGAATCGAGGTCCTACAGGGCAACGGATCCAAGCCGTGAGTCCTCATCATTTTTGGTTCCAAATCGTTGAGGACACGCGAGGGCATGCTAATTTGCCATATAATAGTTGGACCGCTGTCAGCCGTGGTGCCGTCATCCACGCAATCGTGTCTCAGAACATCCGAGGCGGCGTCGCAGCCAAAGTTGAGTCTCGAATCGCCCGCGCCAGCTACGGTTACAATTACCATGACAAGTTCGAGCCGGGAAAGCATCGTGAGGAGGACAAAATATGGTCTGAAGTCTTCCAGCACTACCGGGCTGATCAATTGATGACTTGTTTTGTCAAAAAGGTTCGTACTATTCGGGTTCCGAGATCACAGCTGAGACCGCCCCGCTGACTCTGATGGGCTGCAGGGTCAAGTCATCAAGACCTCCAACAAGTCATTCAAGACTCGCTACTTGCACCACTTTTCGACCATGCCAGAGATCATCGAGGACTACATTCTGACTTCCAAAGCGACTCCTATTCCTGATCGCAACAATGATGAGATGGAGATCCTGTGCACTATCAAGTGGAAGTCTGGCCTCCGACCCGAGCAGGTGCCCAAGTTTGTCAACAAGGAGGGGGACATGTTCTACGAGGTGGAATATGACCTCGAGATGACATACGATGGAGCGACCGTCGAGTTTTCCATCTGGCATAATGGCAAGAAGCAGGGAGCTGAGAAGGTTGGCCTGGAATTCCAGCAGTCGACCATCCTTCCCAGTGAGTACGAGATTTTGACGCGTGATCGGAGTTAGGTAGATCACGATCAAAAAAGTTCATTGTAGCACGTTGCAATTCTTTCCTGATCGGTACATCGCTGGATGTCGCATGGTTTCTGCTGTTCTCTGCCAATAGTTAGGATTGACTAGAACTCGCGTTGAGAATCTTAGCAAGCAAAGATTGCCAGGTGATAGAATCCTCTAGACTGTTCTTTTCTCAAACTGACCTCGACCTCAGGTTCTCCCATTGTTTGCTGCCAAGCTCACAGTTTCGATCGCGCCCCTATTTCTGATTTAAAATAGTTACTTTGTTTTCAGCTGGGCAGCTTCTTCTGCTCCTGATGCTACTTTTCATCAACGGCCCACAAACCTTTGACTTGCAAACCCTTTCAACTTGCCAATCATCTCGCAATACTTAACCTTCTATTCTCCCCAGTCTGGATTGTTTCTGCAATTGGCTGTCTTTTACAAGATACTGAGAGGCTTACCTCGAGAGTGCCTTCCTTTCTCTACCTCATCAACAGACGCTTGAACGTACGAGACCAGCGGCCGCCTTCCACGCGCGACTCCTTCAACGTTCTTCGATCTTCAACCGACGATCAGTCCATCGTCCCTCAGTATTCTCTCTCCCACACACCAACCTCCAATCTCTACTCGTCGTTCTCGCCAACTGTTATATCCCGTACTTGGATCACTCAGGCTCGTCCTCATGACCAGAAACATGCCTGCCGTCAATTACAACGAGAACGACCTTGAACAAAAGGGAAATGGCAAGAGCCTTTTGCCCTCTCCTCTTGCGCCAGATTCAGAGAAAAAGCCAAAGAAAAGAAGCCCAAAAAAGCAGATCCCAATGGTTCCCAATTCTCAATCACCACCCTCAGAAGCAACAGAGGGCAGCGAAGATGATGTGGACGAGCTGCAAGGGGAGAGCGAAGTCCTCGGGCAGAAACGACAACACCATCGAGAAGGCGAGATTGGGCACATAAAAAAGAAGGCGAAAATCAGCCCAGCCATGATGGCTTGGCCAGACCATGAGGCTTTGCTGCGCAAGCATGAGGAACTGAAGTCCAACATGGATGACCTCGTTGAGGAGGTCCAAGATCTCAGGATGAAGTTATATGGGACTAGTGCCGTCGCCTCTGACACCACAATCCGTGAGGAGTTCCTAAGCATCGCTTTCGATATGAGTCAATTTGCTCGCAGGTTTGCCTCGAAAGTACCAAATGACTTCGATCCTGGGGTTGTGGAAAAGCTCGATAGCATCCACGGTATCACCAACAAAACCAAGTGTTTCCTCGTGCAGCCATATTTGCGCGTGAAGTTCTTCGAGTCATGGATCTGGTTATCCATACTCAAAAAAGTAGCTCCAGTCACGTCTCTGGTCTGGGGAGGCGACGTTGGAAGCTCTGTGTATCAAATGTTGAAACAGGCTCAGAGTAAGTCACTCCCAACTGCTACCCAGCTCGATTGTGTATTCTAAACCGTGCTAGATTGTATCAATGACGATTCTTCCCCACTATACGCCGAGATCCAAGCATGGAGATTACGATCCGTGATCCTATTCGAAAGCATCCTTCGAAGCGGCCGAGACACCCAAATCAAGGATTTGGTGAATCACATTTCTGATGGGCTGTTTGAGATCCTTGGAGATAAAAAGGATCAGATGCCGGACGCCTGCGATGAACTGCATCGCTTGGTCAAGAAGATCGTGGACTTCGACGTGGTGCTACGCAGGTCCAAGGCAAGTCTACACTAGATCATGCGATTCCGCGATGCAGAACGTGGAAAGCGAAGATTTGGAGACCCGGTCGTGACCAGATATATGGAACATGACGAGACTCCCGAATGTCTCGGTCTCACGTGTACAGGCTCTGAACTCATCGTCGACTTGATCGTCTCTCCCGCAATTGTCAAGTCGGGCAACTCTGATGGCATTGACTATCAAGAGAAGACTGTCCTCTGCAAGCATAAAGTCATATGCAACGTCAAAACAGGGGATTTTAACACCGAGCAATACTCGGCATCGAAACATATTGGATGAAAGGCGGGCCAGCAGCAGTCCTTCAGCTCCAAAGTCTCGCGGCGTCTTTTGAGGAATCAACAGTGATTTCGACACTAATTCAGAAAAGAAGAAAGACGTGGATGGGTAATCTTGGTAAAGGTGATTAGCATGGTTTCGTGGTGTCGTCTTTCGCCCTGGCCATTTGCTTGCCAGTAGCAATTTGGTTCATAGAGGCAGCTACAGGGTTCCGGTGGGCATGAAGAGGATGAAAGACAGTGCAAAATGGACGAAAAGGCAGAAGCATTAGTGAGCACCTCGAGTAGCAAATTTAAATGGGCTGCCCTCCTCGTATTGAATAGATCATCTCCAACAGTTCTTAGTTCACCTCGTTATCAAGCTAGGAAGATAATCTCAGGCGTTCCTCAGATCCCAGATAGAGGTCTCCAACTGTCACGCCAGGAAACCGCTGAGAATAGCTATGATCCAACACTTGGGTGTTAGCAGCACGACATCTCTCCTCACATTTCCCTCAAGCACCAGGTTTTACGGACAAATCAATTCATACAACACACTCATCGACCGCCTGTCACTGTAGTCCGTCAAAGTGTTCAGCCCTCGCAAGCTCGCCAATAGTACAGAGGCTGCCAAAACGCGTGCTTCCTTCTGTTTGTTTTCCCACCTATCTCGCCTCAAACCTGCTTCAACACCCTCCCCAATCTTACTTTACCTTCGCATTCTTTCTGAACCACGTTTTCGAAACACCCTGCGAAGCTACTTTTTTAACAAGTTAGGTTCAACTGTTCTTGATCTGTTCCTGCCCCCGCAGCTTTGGAACAGCACTGAACTCGAACCTTGGTCCTCTGCATCCATTTCTTCGTTTTCCCATAGCCGACAATTTTCCATCACTTCCTCTGCTCGAGGCACCAGGTGCTTCCGCCTTACTAGTTCCTACCGCGTGATCAACTACTTCTCTTCAACTATTGCCATCGACTTGACACCACCTGCCAACAACTTTCATCAAAACCCGAGTACCTATCGCGTGCTGGACTTTGAGGCACCTCATCTGTATCTACAGCGTCTATTTCTGAGCACTCCTTACCTCATCGCTCTCCAATCTCTCGTATCGATCTTCTCGTGCTTCTCGTGGTGTTCCTTACCCGGCCAACATCATGGACGACAACTTTCAAGACGGTAAGGAGGTGCTCGACAATTACGTGTCAGTCAAGGCTAAGGCGGCCAACGCGGCCACGACGCCTCGCAAGCGACGTGCCGGCACGTCGCTTCCTTCTGGTAGCCCTGCCAAAAAGGGGACACCCGGCTCAGCAAAGCGAGACAGACCTGATCTGAAGATGAAGACGAGCAAGAATGCGCCCAAGATCATCTGCGGTCTCGACTTCGGCACTACGTGAGTTCTTGTTTACTAGTTCGTGTTCACTTTGTTACCAATATCCTCACATCGTATAGCTTCTCTGGAATAGCCTTTACTTGGGCCGACAAGATTGACCAGATCAAAGTCATCATGGATCTCGACCACAGCAATCAAGACAATCCAAAAATCCCCACCGCTATCAAATTCAACGAAGAAGACGGCTCGAGCAACCTCACCTGGGGCAATAACGCTAAGGGACATGCAAAAACCCTGGAGTGGTTCAAACTGCTGCTCATCGATGAGGACGATCTCCCCGAGGAAGTCCGCAACTCTGCTCGTGTTCAGAAAGCACGCGATCTTGTACGGGATCTCGGCATGGATGCTGAAGAAGTCATCAGTCTCTTCCTCAATGGCCTATGGACCAATTGCATAGAGAAGATGAAGGCTCAGGTCTCGCAGGCCACGGTAGACAACTCGCGCTTTCACGTTGTGGTCACTCTCCCAGCTATTTGTACTTCCATACCCCTTTTCGCCGCTCGAGTTGCTTTAGAACATCTTCTAATTCCTGGAACTGAAATAGGGCCGGACTATGCTCGACAGCGCATGCACACCGCTGTTGAGAATGCCGGGATACTCGAGAAGCGCCCTGGGGTTGGAGGCACGATACTCACATTCGTCTCTGAGCCCGAGGCTGCTGCCCTGGCGACGCTGAAGACAGTCGATGGACGCTGTGATATTGAGGTCAGTCTTCCTGTCCTTATCAACACATATTTATCTTTCTAAAATTATGCCAGAACGGGGATACCTTTGTTGTCTGTGACTGCGGCGGCGGCACTGTGGACATCATCAGCTACGAGGTCACCAGTACGGAGCCCATGGCTGTCAAGGAGGTAGTGAAGGGCGCAGGTAGGTTCTATCACGTGTTTTAAAATATCTTTCCGAGAGCAATTCGCCACTAAATACATCACAGGTGCTCTCTGTGGGGCAATCTTCGTCGGCGAAAACTTCGAAGCGTTGCTCAAACGCAAAGTCAACGAGATCTACCCCGGTTCTTGGGAAACCATTTTCCCCGAAGAGTTACAGGAGATTTTGACTGACCAGTGGGAGAAAATGCGGAATCAGTTCGTCGGCGGTAATCAAAACTTCACCGTTCGTTATCCATGGAGCCTCATGGACCAGCTGAGTGGAGAACAAGGCTCCAGTAATGGCTTTCCCAAGTTCAAAATCACCCCTGACGAGCTGAAGGACGTCTTCAAGCCCGCGGTCGAGAGAATCAAGTCTTTGATTCATGACCAAATCGACTCAATTCTCAAGGAGGAGGCTAAGTTTCCCAAGGTGAGGTGAATTACTCTCAAATTGTTGAGAAAGTATGTTAACGCTCATAATCTAGTACATCATGCTTGTTGGGGGCTTCGGCCGGTGCAAGTACCTTTATGAGTATCTCAAGAACAGAGTCAGAGGTGTGGAGGTACTTCAGTCCCAAGATGCTGACCCGTAAGTGATCATCTCGCCAGCTCCTGCACTTATATGGAATCTGTTTATTCATTTAATTATAGATGGACTGCGATTGCGCGAGGCGCTGTCATCCACGGCATGGCTGCCGAGAAAGTCGACCCTCAATTCACGGTCCAGATTCGGTCCAGGATCTCTCGTGCTTCGTACGGCATCGTCTGTATGGAGGAATGGGATGAGGGACAGCATCGGCCCGAAGACAAGACCTGGGACGCCGACCAGCATACCTGGAAGGCGACATCACAGATGAAGTGTAAGGACATGTCCCACCTGCCCTGCCCACGATACACGAGGGAGCCCTTCGATCTGAGAAACTCCCTCAATATTCCCACCTGGTCCTTTAGTATTAGAACTGTGCTAACATCAATGTCTCTAGGGCTTGTGACGGAGGTAAGATCATAATTCTAAGTTGATCAGGTGGGACATCTGACGCATGCTAACTCTCCGCTGACATCAGGGTCAAGATGTGATGACGAACCGGAGATTCCGACCTAACTTCTTCAAGATCTTCAATAAGCCACCCAAGACCTTTTCAACTATCATCTGGATGTCAAAGGCCTCACCTCCTCCGTCGCGGAAGGACAAGACTGTCGTCATGCACTCCGAGGTCAAGTGGACTGCGAAGATCGACATGGGCCGCCTGCCTGTTTTCATCAACAAGATGGAAGAGGAGTTCTATCAACTCGATTTTGCGGCAGAGATGAGATGCAGCGGAGGGTCGACCGAGTTTGCCATTTTTCACAATGGCAAGCGCCAGGCGGCTAAGAACGTATCAATCGATTTCCACGACCGTACAGGCATCTAAGCTTCCAGGTTGCCGACGCACTTGTCCTTGTGCAAGATGTTCACCATGGGTCGTTGGAGGGTTTTGGTACTCAGGCACGCGTTTCTAAATCATCTCTCTTCTTTTTTCCCCTTCTATTTTTCATAGGACGTTCCAACACCAACGCCATGCGTTACTGACGGTTGGCAATCATTGCAAGGGAATGCAGAAGTCGGAAATGATTGGTTAGGTTTAAACTGGCCTTTGGTTCTCAATACAAATGACAGGAACTTGATCTTAACATCTAGCCTTGTAAAGTGACCTCCTCATGTCTCTTTTCTTCAAACACGTATGAAGACACAGACTTGTTTACCGTAATTACATGGACATTGATTGGCAATGATTGGTGTTGGGGTTTATGGAATAGCTTCATCAAAATTTATAATCTCCTACAGCACTGAAATACTTGATCAGGACCTGGCAGCTTCAAGCCCGTGCCCCGGACCACACAGAAGTATCAAAAAGGAGCTGGAACCGTTCCGCCCAGCTTTCTCGAAGCCTGTCATTGATGAGACCAGTTCTTCCTCTGGCTGTTCTCACCAGGTCATCAGTTTCATGTCCTTACCTCGTCCATTTTCGGTTTCCTAGCTTCCCCTCCAAATCTGTTTCAAAATCCACTGTCCTGCACAAACACTGAAAGCTTCCACTTTCTGCCAGCTCAATCAACCATCCTTCTTGGGTTCTCCTCCCACGAAAGCCTGAGCCCTTTTCGTCAGCCGTTCTGCATTCTCGAGCTGTTTTCCTCCTTCCTTCCTTCTTGGCATCCAGTGCAGCATCTTTCATCAGAGCTTTCTGTGCAAATGAGATTGCTTGGAATCTCCACGCGCCTTCTTGCCACGCTTCGCCAAGTCTTCAAAGCTCTGACGCGTACGACCAGTCGCTCTCCTTCCCCAACCACTTTCTACCTTCCTGCCAGAAGTCTTCGTCACCTATTATCCTCTTCGCCATCCGCAGCTCATCCGTCTCATTATCTACTTGCGCAAGTTCTTTGACGTCACTGCTACGCGTCATGTCTGCCAACCTACCCGACGAGTTGCAGGGTACGCTGCACTATGGACAGCGCGAGCGCCAGATGGTCGGTCAACAATCAGTCTCGAAGGGGTCTTCGCCAGTTTCTGGACAGACGAACTCTAGTTCAAACCAGGGAGAGCAGGCTACGAGCCACCCGCAACACATTGATCTCACTCAGTCGGATGGCGGGCAACGGAAGCACAGCTACAGGGACGAAGGCCACTTGGAACCTTCCTACAAGCGCGTGAAGTTCGCAGACAACAGTCTTGCCATGACCTCGCCTCACACGAGCGTTAATCAATGTGAACAATGCGAACACCTGAAAGTCAAGTATGATGATCTCATCAAGGCGTCCACCAAAGAACGCCAGGGCTTTATTGAGAGACTCAAGGCCGAGACGAGGAAGCGTGAAAATGCCGAGAACGATGCAAAGTCTTGGAAACAGAATCTGCAATTGACCCAGGAGCGCTTGGCAGGTCAGCATCAAACTGTTAAGGAAGCACAGGACAAGTTGAGGGAGGAGCAGAGGTAAGTCAATGCGGTCAGCACCGCTTTCTCGAACAAGCACTTCGACGTGACACAAGGGCTCATTGATGCATGATAATTTGCAGGCAGAAAATCAACATCCTACAGGAATTGCACACCGTTCAACTACAGTTGGATAACAAAGAACTTCAGTGCAGTTCTATCCAAACAGAGCGAGACCGAGAATACGAACTTCGGAGGGGGTGCGAGACAGAGCTAGAGAAAGCCGAAGACAGGGCGCAGCAAGCGGAAGAGAAGGTAAATAACTTCATAGATGTGGAGGAAGCCTTCGAAACAGCCAGCCATCACTTGACAGCCAAGCTCCACGCGTCCAAACAGACCAACGAGAAGCACAAAAAGAACTTGGGAGACCTCAGAAAGAATCTCAAGGCCGCAGAAAAAGGTTTGCCTACTACTGAGACTTGAAAATGATTATCTGGATGCTGATGGAAGTTGACGTTAGATCACCACACAGAGAAATCTCAGCTGCAGACATACATCAAAGACCTGAGAGCATCTTTCGAGATGTACATGGAAGACTGTGACAAAACCAAAACCAACCTACTCCAACAACTTCAGGAGAGCCAAGGACTGAGCCAACGTCACAACTTCGGGATCTCGGACGACGAACTCAAGAACATGTTGGGAAGCTTGAGACACAAAATCCGTCAATTCGTGGACAATTTCACTCACAAAGACTTCGGAATGAAACGGGACCTCGATCACACATGGAGCAAACTATCGCCGAGAGCCGCAGATCTTCTCTCATCGCCAACATTATACGTCTTGGTGATCGAAGCATACATTTGGCAGTGGCTGGAAGATGTGATATTCGAGGAGAACTCGCGTCTTTGGGCTGATGAGCTCGGTCCAGCCTTCACTGCAGTGCACAACCTCGCTCACCGTGAGTTAAAATATCACACAATCTTTCCGATTTTCTTTTCTTTAAGAACAGCAACTGACCATTATTGCATGGCGTCACAGATCATCTGAATGTCGACAATGATAGATTGCTATCCGAGTTCCATAATTGGCGAGCGAGCTCCAGCAACTTTCTGAGTCGTCTGATCAACCGGACGCAAAATTGTCAGCCTTATGACGGAGAAGTCAGCCAAATGATTGAGGCCCTCGAACGATTGTATCCGCAAAACGACTTCTTGAACCACGGGAATGCCAAAGCGGACGCACTCGCTATCTTCGCTGATGCTCACTCCTTTGACATCGCGCGCCGAAAGCTGAGGGCTAATGTTATCCTACTCTTCGCGGCCATGACCGAGGATGGTGCCACCACTCTCAAACTCGGCACTAACATGAATCCCAGATGCATGGACAATGTTACTGAACGGATAGGGCTACAAGCTACCGGCTCTACACCAACCATCGACTTGATCGTATCTCCGGGGCTGGCGAGGTACGGCAACAGCGAGGGCATTGGCTACAAGGAGATGACTGTTCTTGCCAAGATGGATGTCCTATGCGATTTACCTGATTCATCGCAACTGCAGAAGAATTTGACATTGGTGCAAGCGTACCATACTCCTTCAACTACAACCGAGCAACACATTCCTACGCTCAAAACCGATGTTGCTACTGTGAAAGACGAGCCACAGGAAGAGCAACCAGCAATCATGTCGACAATTAGAGCCCACCAGGATGCCCCGGTCGAAGTCGAACCATCTATGCATGAAAGTACCGGGCGGTTGGGCCGTCCGGTAAGGCAGGCAGCCCAGATAGGAGCTGCTGTGACAGCATCGCAGGTGCAGTCCCTCAATGAGAGCGAGCATGATTGCGATGAGGACAAAAACAACTATGGGGGGAGCTTCAAGAGAAAACAGAAAGGCCATGAAGACCCCAACTGGCTCGGACATTAGCCGTCGAAGAATGGTCAGCTTGAGTGTGCAGGACATGAACACACCATCAAGGGCCACAGAAGGCGAGGCCCTCGACACGAAACTCAAGCTGGATCACTGTCGGCTTTGCAGAGAGTTCTTTGGGAAATGTGGAAGAACAAGAAGGATTAAGCCGTCATTTGCGGAATCAGACTCCGTTGCACGCCTATGGTGCTTCCTAACGATCGGTCAATGGAAACTGGCTATGACAACGTCGCACTTTGGTAGAAGCGTGGACTATTGAGATCAAATTTGATGGAGTCAGAGGTGGAAATGACAGGGACCTAAGGTTTGAGTCATTTGGCAAATTCTCACTGCGGTCGATCAGCCACACAGTGGCTCTCCTCAGCAACGCTCTGGGTTAGTGAACCTACAACAAAGGCTGAAATTGCAAATTCCACATTCTATAATTGCCGATGTATTTACGGCTATAAAGCCCGTCGCATTGTCATATTATTTCATCATTTAGGCTACGCAGTAAATTATCTAGCCTGGGTTTCATCCAGCTGCCAAAGTTTCGCGCGTATGATGTCCTTTTACCATCCCATGGCCTCCCTCCAAGGCTTAGAGGCCGTGCTCCAGAAGGTATGTGCTGGAGATTACCTTGAACGACCGTCCGTCCTGAAGACACTTGAAGACAAGGCCCTCTCCCTTGCGCTGCATCGCGCGCTTCTTCAACTCATCATGGCTGTCAGCGATCTCACGGATCTTGACGTATCCAAGGACCGGCACGTGCTTGAGACCGAGCTGCTGGGCAATGCTGACGACAGTCTTCGGGTTCATGTACTTCTGCGCCGTGATGTCGTAGATGGAGAAGACGAAGAAGTCGACCTGGCCACCAGGGATCTTCTCCCGGTTCTGGTTGATGTTGTGTCCACAGAGCTCGCCATGAATGGCGACGCTCCGGCCCTTTGCTGCTAGCTTCATCGGCAGGCCGTGGCGGAGGGCGATCTTCCAATAGCCGATCTGGCAGTCACTGAGCTCGTTGATGTCCATGTTCTTGGAACAGACGCCGAAGCGTCCGTTCGGGTGGACTGTGTTCAGGCCGACTTTCTTGGGCAGAGGGTTGAGGTTGGTGAAGCAAGGAAGGTTAGACTTGACAAAGTAGACTGTCATGGATGCGCCGTCCATTTTGACGCTCTCCTGGTACAAGTACTTGTGGTACTTCACCTTGGTGAAGAGGTTCGGACAGTCTTCGACACGGGTGACGTCGGTCTTCTTGAAGACGCGCGTCGGAACGGCACCGAGCTTGAGGTGCGCCAGCTGCGTGGACTCGAACTTCTGCTCCTCCCACTTCATGATGCCGAGCTTCTCAGCCCAGTTTTTATTTCGGTATATCGCCAGGATGATCAGGTTGATCAGATCCTCGCTGGGCTTCTTTTCCTCGGCACCACCAATCCGCAGAATCTCTCGAATCATTTCGACCTCTCCGTTGACTTCGGCGAACTTTTCAACCGGAAAGATGTAGCCTTGAGCCATGATTCTAGCGTCCTCGCTGCGGAACCTTGTGGTCTGCACGCGGTGTCCGATCTTGCCGTCGATCATGGAGACAGGAAGCAACTTTCCAAAGCGCTTGTCCGAGGCAGGGACGAAGGCATCAATCTCTAGGTACAACACAAGGTCGCCGTCCTTGTAGGTGGCACCGTCAGGCACAATGCAGGTCCAGCCGTCTACCTCCGCCAAGGTCAGACATTGGTTGTCAACCTTGACCTCGTGGATGTTTTTGATGAATCGCAGGCTCGCCAGACGGAAGGTGTCGGTGGAATTGATGGTCTCAGCTGGAAATGACGACGGCTTGGGTGGCCGGTCAACGATTGGGAATTGGGATCGGGCTGCTGCTACATCTTTGAAGCAGGTGAATTTGGTGGTAGGGTTCGAGGGCTCAGCCGTGGTGGAGCTGGCTGTCTTCGGCACAGCGACCGTCGCCTCCTTGTTGCTAGGTGCTTCAACAGTCGGTGCTGAAGTCTTTGAGGTGTTGAATTCGCCCTTGGGCTCCGAGCTGGTCTGTCCGCCGCCGCCAGAAACAACAGCGCGCTTTGTAGGCTTGGATCCGTACTTGGATCGGTCGAAGGCGACCTTGAACTCTTCGAAGGTGGCGAGCCGGGGAGCCATTTTCAAGGGCAGGGCGCAACGTTGCAAGAAATGGTACTCTGCGGATTCTGTCCGTTAGCCCAGATAACCGAGGGTTTCGTGTAGGTAGGACGTAAAGCACTGATGTGTACTTGCTTGCGAATCGGGTTAGGCAGGTTTGATTGTCGCTTGCTGGCTGTCACTTCAACGGCTCGTGTTTGGGTCAAGGTGGTGTAGGAAGTGGTGTCAAGTACTGATCGACCAGCCTCCGAGATGAAATTGAATGGATCAAGATTGTTGAATTAAGAAGAAGAGAAGAACTTAAAGAGTATGCAAACCGTGTAACACCGTTGTGTTTTCAACTGCGAAGGAAGCACGCAAGGGGGGGGGAAAGGTTGCCAAAACGCCAGAAGGCCCACGAAGCGCTTTTCCTGCGTTGCTTTGACGCGCCTGCCACCTTTGATATGTTTTCTTGTTGGATTTAGTGTTCTGAACACGAAGAGAAACTTTCAAGATCAATGAAGTAACTTAGAGTCATTGTGTTGAGGTCAGAGATGATGAAAGTTGGAGATGGAGATTGGGAATGGAAATTAAAAAGAAAGATTGAAGAAGAGGATTTCACTCGTTCACAAAGCCCCTCACTGATGTGTAAAGGGATCGGATACCAGGTACTCTGGTGAGAGAGAGGCTGTGGTCATAACCAAGCGTCGGCCAGAAACCCAAAGAACATTTGGGTGAGACATGGTGCTAGCAATGGGATATTTGGTTCCGAAAAAAGTCGAAGCCTCTAAGATCAGGCAAAAGGCCTGATGAAAGAAGGATCCGTAGAGAAAAGCATGAGGAGGATGGGGGAAAAAATCGTATGCTTTAATCTGAGGACAATAGGGGCGGATCTTACCTGACGAAGACTCTTCTCAACACTTCGAAGAAGTGAAAACTTTGATCAAACCTTGAAGGTTGGAGACAGGCACAATCAGTCTTGATTGTCAAAAAGGAATGGTAGCCACCAGGGAGTTTGACGCAAGGTTTGTTTTGTGGGCAAGTTTCAATGTTTGTAGCAGATTTCGAATGGATGCCCAAGCAATGTGTATGTGATAGGCAGTATGGTTGTATACTGGTTCTGCCGAGTGCTGTGCAGCCAGAAGAGAAAGGAAGGAAAATGCCCAGACAGCTCTTGGCGATATTGACCATCAACTGGCTCAGCTAGCTGACCCCGCCCCGGTCACCAACCTTGAATTACTGTTGCCTACAATGACGAGGTCTCAAAGGTGAATCACGTTCAATCAACAATCATAGTTTGATCAGATAATAACAGAAACTACAACGTGGGCTGATTTTCAGGATTCAGGGAGTGACCCATCTCTAGCATAGCAACAGTGTTTGACATCCTTCCCCAAAGCACGAAAATTTGAACAATAGTGAGGAGGCTGTGGATTGAGATGGACATGTTTACTTTCGTTTCTTACTCAGGCATGTTGCAACAAAGCACTGCATGTCTTCAGACATTCAGCCCTCTGGAACTAATTAGTCGATGTCTCTTTGTTATGTTTCCTTGGCAGCCCATCTCTCAAAGCTGAAAGGAAAGGCCCAAAATAGAATGAGATTAAACCTTTCTTTCTAGACGAACAATATATGAATGTGAAAATTGTCCTGTCAGGGAAAGACGGGCTGACAGAGTCAAGTGGATCGTCAGTCTCAATCGCAAGTCACAGGCAGATCTGGCGAAACCACGCCGCAATTTACAAAATGCTATCCAAAATTACCCGACCTTTCAGGTCTCAAGAGCCAATTCTCCCTGTCCATCGAACGTTTCCAGAGACTTTGAATGCAGTCACAGTCAACGCGGCCGAAACTCCTCCGGCACAGCCACAAGGTCACAATACAACCGGACGACAAGATGAGAACTTGAGCACGAATGTCTCCGACTGTAATGCATCTACTTTCTCGAACGGCATGTTTCCCCAATCCAAGACAACACATGCTACGTGTAAAGATCTAATGGCAACGAAATTGGTGATTTTTACACTGTCTCTGTGTCTTTTCACCGTTATATGCATCATTGTGGTTCTGGCTATAATTCTGTCTATGAAAAAGCCAAAGATTTCTTGAACTACAGTAATTATCACTTTCCTGGGTTACCTATATGGGCCAGAGCATTAGCGAGCGTCAAGACAACAAGCATTGAGCGGTATTATACTTGGATAGACATGTCGATCAACTTTGTAGAGAATAGAACTTTCTGTAATGATAGAAGCTATAATTTGTATTACTACTTGCAATTACACTTGATCCTTGGGTTGATTACAATGTGGCTCCCTCATTTACATGTCCTTAGAAGACGCATCAGCATCCACCAAACTGTAATATGAAATGGGCCTTCAGGATAATGTTGAGCCAATCACTCATTGATTCTATGCATCCAGACCATTTGTTCCGGCCGAGAAGAGTACGAGCTGGCACTAAGGATCTTCTGCATCTGCTCGTTACTGGTATACAAAGTCTGTCTCGCCACAAACCAGCGGACACCCTCATCGCATGGAGGACTGGTCCGACTTCCTTCGTATGTCCAGAACTCTCGAAAGTTAGATGCTGCATTGATGGCGTCGCTAATGTTCATAGAGACCTCGACGTGGTTTTCGGGATCGCTGCCGTTGTATCTGATCAGCGCCTCTGGGAACTGGCTGATGAAGGTGTCGTTCTCATTGCCTGGTTCTATGAGAATGCCTAGAATGGCTCGGTCGTTCCCGTCAGAGTCTTGGTGCACCAAATGAAGCTCGGCACGTGCTCGCATCCCGTTCACTGTGTGATCAGCTGGCGTATGTATGTGCCAGCCAGCTAGATGTAACGTCTCGTTGTCGAAGGTCAAGGACGGCGCTTTCGTCTTCTTTGTCTCTTCATATTTCACGTCAAAGGCCGGGCCTGCTTTCACATTCAGCACAATTCTAGCTTGCAAGTTCATTATGTGAGGGTAATATTACCAAAGCGCTAGTTCGTGAATCTGCCCGTTATCTCGCCCGGATAGTTGATCGTGGGAATATGTCTCTGGGACAAGCCATTATGAAGACTAAGTGCAATGGGGGATTGCTGCGTTCCGTTCCGACAGTGGCGCCAAGCAGCACGGTCTCCCCAATTTAATGCTTCGCCATAAGTCCAGTTGTCGAGCTCTGACTGCGGACTGCGCAACATGGTTTGCCCGCAGGAATAAATGGCATGTTTGGCACAAGCAAGTGTGGAGCGAGCAAACATGATCGCGCAAAGGAAGAGGTGTAGGAAAGTCATGGTGGGTAGGAAGCGAGTAGGATTCAAATTTAGGTAAACAGGGTCTTCGTATGTTCAGGTCAATAATCCTAGGAAGGATCTGGGGAATTTGGATTCTGGTGCAGGCGGATGAGACTTGAATGAAGAAGTTGAGTTAAGCAGAGTTTCTGGCGACAACGAGAACGAAGAAGCCACGTTGAATATGGTCAAGTGCACTGGCATGCCCATGCGGGTTCGTAGGATGCACTTGCCATTTTGCTTGAAGTTCCTTCACGGCTTTAAACATTACGGCCATTCTGTCAACATAGAATGTAAGCGACTATCATCTGTACACGGTGCAATCTGATACATCGTTCGAGGTGCCATCTGAAAGGTCTCGCGATGGCACAAATACGAGGCGAGTCCTCAGGAGCTGTGCAGTTCCCCGATCGGGACTGACAAGGGCTGGTCTGTATTATATGATTGGGCTGGACTGAAGAATGCAACGCTATTTCCCATGTTGCTGATGAACATCATAGATCCCTTCAGTGTTGTTTCGATATGGGAGAGGCCCCAATTGCGTGGGGTTCTCCACGTACAGGCCAAAAGGTACTGGGTGTGTAGCGGGCCGTTTTTAGTGCTGTAAGGTCCCGTCCTGGTAGGTAGTCACTAATGCTACAGTGGCAGGGGTCACTAAATTAGAACATTCCAACAATATTTACTGGGGTACTTCGGATACCCCCTACCCTGCACTCTAGGGTTTGCAACCTGCCAATCAATTTTTCGTCCACTCAGCAGCAGCAAGAATAAGTAGAGATCCCTTTCATCTTGAAGCAAGGTGCCCATCGACTGCATACTCGACCTTTCACTCATACATCTCGACAACGACAACAACAACAACAGAGACAGCATGATCAGTACATCATAATGCGCACAAGAAAGACAAACAAGTCCAAGCGCTTCAGCTACACAGAGACATACTCTGACGAGAGTGAAGATGAAAGCAACACCCAAGATGCCCAAGAGGCGGGCCAAGATGTTGATTTCCAGGAGCCAGAACCCGATGAGGGAAACCATGATGCTAGCGATCAAGACGTGGATGTGGATGATGAAGGTGTCGATAATAACAAACTAGCGGGAGATGATTTGTCGGTTGACTCCAGAGAAGCTGGTAATGATGAGCTGGTCGATATCGGGTCGGAGGGCGAGGGCGAGGGCGATCATGATGAAGTAGAGAGCCCGCTCCGGAAAGCGCCACGTAAAAGAGGCAGGCTGAGAAGGAAGTTGCTCAAGCGGAGTGTCGTCCATGCCATTCCAGCATATCCGACAGAACTGCGCAACGCACGTGTCTACGAGGGGCCTCTCCAGCGGTCGACGCGAGGCATGAAGCTGCTCGAGGTCCTCTACGGCCCGGACCCCGGTCATATCAATGTCGCCAGGGGCATGTTGAAGAAATGGTTCAATCACCAGGTCTTGCCGGTTCGAGGCTCCGGCGACGGTGGCATGATGCAAAGCCCATGGCTCGCGGGCGATTACGAAGAGAAACAGAAAAATTGGACCAGGGCGTGGTATGACAGGTACAGAGCGGGAGATGGCAAACTGCAGCGCTTGAGGAAGATCAGACAGGATCACGTTGATATCTTCAAACCTCCAATGACTGAGCTAGTATGCCTGGTCGGCCCGTTCAACAGACAGAAACAGATACGCACACGATATGGGTCTGCCCATCCTGTCTCGGAAAGCGGCGAGCTCTGGGAGCCGCCCGAGACCACATCAGAAAAGCCCACACCACCACCACCTCCTCCTCCTCCACCAAAAGGCTGGCTGCTTGATACAGGCGGCATCCCTCTCGCCATTGGCTGGGCACCCCTGATAGGTCATAAGGAACAATTCTTGGCCGTGTCTACGGTACCATTCTCAGACCAAGATCGCAAGGACGCCGACTCGCCGGATGACGATCCTGAGGAGAAGAAGAAGGGCAGTGTGCAGATTTGGTCCATTCCTTGTCACAACGAGGGGGCCAGCGATGCTCGCCTGGTCCATTCACTTTCATTCGACTGGGGCCGGCCCAAGCGACTACAGTGGTGCCCCGTGTCTTTACTGGACGACTCGAAGATAGGCATGCTTGCCATCATCTGCGCTGATGGACAGGCCAGGATCATTGAGGTGTCGAAACCAAGCCCAGGTCAGGAGAACTACGGTAAGCAGACAACCAATGACCCAGGCACAACTAAGTCTTTCTATCCTAACATCTTCTGCCAGATTGGGTCACCTCACCGGTAGCTACCTTTGGGATCACGGACGAGTACGCTGTACACGCTACCTGCCTTACCTGGGCCAACACAAATCGCCTCTGCCTTGGGCACTCTGACGGCTCCGTCACCCTCTGGTCCGTCCACCCACAACGGCTCCTCACTCGTCACGCCGCACATAGCAGCCAAATCCTCGACATTGCAAGTGGCTTCCCCTCGCACCCCTACCACATTGCCACCATCCCCATCGGCGGCTGTCCTGCGCTCACGGATCTCAACCTTCCCAGCGCCGAGACCACGTACATCCCGCTCTCCAACTGTGTCAACTTCCAGCCGAACCTTCTCGACTGGAACGACCACCTACAAGGCTATCTGGGCATCTCACCTAGCGGTTTGCCGCACAACACCACCATCGGCTATACTCATGTGCGCCACTTCGTGCAGAGCCGCACGCTAATGACTACACCGAGCTTGCCAATGTGTCTGGCGGGCGGGCGGACGCACCCCTTTACGCTGGTCGGCTGTGCAGACGGGAGCCTCTGGGCATTCAATCCGCTGCGCATGCTCGTCAAAGAGCGCTGCGATAAGGTGCACAAACTCAAGGTCCTCCAGCACGAGTTCCGCCCTGGCCCGCAGATAGCCACAGCTACCGCCGCCAGGGCCCCCCAAGACATCCGCGGTGCCGCACGCATCCTACAAGGCTTTCGCCCGGAGTTCAACAGCAACCCTCGCGCGGCGGAATTGAGGAGAGAACTCAACAGGAGGGAGGTCGCCAAAGCCAAGAAGCCGAAGAGCAAGAACCAGAGAAGGAGGGCCGCGGGCCAGGAGGAGGAATTTGAGCAGGGAGATAACGGGCTCAGACTGGAGGAAGAGCTGGCGCTGCTGAGAGAGACAGAGAAGTCGAAGGCCGTCGTGCACGAGGCTCTGACGAGAATCACGGCGGCCGCGTGGAACCCGAATGTCGAACATGGCTGGTGGGCGGCTACTGCGACGGGGAGTGGGCTAGTCAAGATCATGGATCTGGGTCTCGACGGATGGAGTCTTGAGGAAGACTCAACAGGATCTGTGGTGGATGGAATAATATCTTGATGCTGACCGTGAACGAACGCATGCGATATAAGGTCAACATAAAACAGCGAGAAGTGTATTTCAGGTTTTATTAATGCATGCATGCCTGCCTCTATGATATACTTCTATGGTGCTTCTTCTGTCCTCTCTATGCGTCCTGAATTGTTGACAGTCTACAATCTAGCAACGTGCACCCAAGGGACCGTGATGGAAATCGAACGCCTGTACCATGCCATAGAGGTGCGACGCAGCAGCGAACAGGATCAAGACGTGAAAGATCTGGTGCGAGCTGCCCCAAATATCAAAGGTCTTGGGAAACATTCTCTCAGGCCATCGTATCTGTTTGTTTGCACATCAGAATCCTGCGCGTGATCCAGTGCCCTCGTGGCAGAGCACACCACACACAGTGTTCACTTACAGCGTAGAGGAACGCGCCAGAAATGTATAGCACACCCTGCAGCAGGACCCAGCTGAGACCCATCCTCTCGTCGAGTTCGCTCCATCCGTACATCTTGAGGCCGTGGACAACGGGAACGACACCGGAGACACCTAGCCCGACGAACATGAGGGCGCGGTAGGGCCTCCAGGCCGGGGTCCGGAAGCGTTCGAACCACGAGACTACCAGACAGCCCAGTCCCAAGGTAAAGATCTTGAGAGCTCATAGGGTCAGAACCAAGACATCACGTTTCGTTTCGTGGAAGGGAAGTAGCAAGACCCTACCCCAGACAGATAGACCTCCATCAGCCTCGGATGGCAGTAGAAGCCATAGTACAGCGCAGGCACATAACTACCCGTAATCAAGAACACGATCCCGCTATAGTCCAACTTGTTCCCCCACTTAGCCACCTCCGGGCTGTGGTTAGAGAGGGCATGGAACGTCGCGCTCATACCCAGGCAAGCAAAGGCCCCCGCGAAGAAGCAGCTCAAGACCAGCACATCCGTCGCGGTGGCGGTCGAGTACCACGGGGCGATGATGGCCTCAAACAGATACAGCGCAGTCATGCCTAGGGCTGTGAAGAGGATTGACCCGAGGAGATGGGTCCAGATGTTGACGGACTCGTTGTGCAGGGTGAAGAGCGACTGCAGGCAGCGCTGGTAGCTGTTGCTCGTGGGCCGGTATCCCGTGTGGATGAAGGCGTTGTCGCGCCGCCAGTCGGGGAGGTCGTCCCATGCCCAGAGCAGGGCCGACTCGATCTTCTCCTCGACGGCCTTGACAGTGTCGAGAAGACCAGCGGAAGGGTGGCTGTTCGATGACGAGGGTGAGGAGCCACGGCGCCTGCGGAGGTTTGACTGAGCGTCACCGTCGAGGGCCATGATTTTTGCTTTACTGACAGGGCTGGTTGTCGTGCATTAATAAAAGAGAAAATAATAAGTTTGATCGCATGATTTCTTTGGCATTTTATTTGTATGGTGAGAAAAGGCGATGGAGTGGTTTGTTGGGATTTACACATGCGATTTGATGTCGAACCGCACCATCCGAGGTCAACAATATCTAAAGGTTGTAGGTGTATCAGTCGGTCAGCATAGCGTCGAGTAGCGTTGCGTTGGCACTGTGTCATGTAGGCTCTCAGTAACCACCCAATGGCTTGTAGCAGGTGGCGGAATCCCCACTTGTTGAAAAAAAGGTACAGTGTTTGACACTATATGGGCCGAGATCGTCCGACTCTGCGTATCATGCAGACTTCTCGATATGCAAAACCTAGGCAATGTGTAGATCTCTTTTCTTGTATATGGCATGCATAGTCGTCACACATTGAAAAGCTGAGTAACGTGCCAAGGGGTAATCCTCAATATACAAAAGACTTCTTGAATGTTCAGAGAGGTTTCGCTTTGATACCGTGTCCACCGTCCCTTTCGACAGTCCAGTCGGATGATACGCGGCCTCGTCATACCCACGAGCATATCCATCGACATATTGTCTGGCTGCCGTATCAAGATTGTAGATCTACGCTCTTGCTCTCTCGCCTTGAATTTCAGTATGCCCAGCGCCTTGCTTCATATCATTCCACAATCAAAGTCTGCCCGTCATGAAACGTGTCTCGGTCTCGCCTCAAAGGCCCGCGAAGACGTCCTAGTAGGCATGTCCGTTTTTATTTCTTACCGCTCTTCTTGATGCCCTGACCACCAGTGTTGAGCGGCCCCTTCTTTCCACCAGCCGCTGCGGCCAGTTCCTTTCGGGCCTTCTCCTCTGTAATTGCCAGGTATTATTAGTTGTCGTGCTTGGGACGTATTGGGGCAGTGGCCACAGGGGGCCTGGAGGATCGTACCAGCCTTCTTCTTCTCGAGAAAGGCCTTGTCTTCGTCGTCGAGGTCCTTGTTCTGCTTCTTTGGCGCCTTCAGGGGCTTAGCCTTGCCACCTGCGTGCCATCATCGTCAGCACAAATTTCACGTTTTGGATCGCCGAGACCGGAGGAAACTGACCTTGCCTGTCAGAGCCACCCATCGTGATGTATGGTTGGTGTTGTACCAGGTTCTTCACGTGGATCAGAGAGACGTCGAAGTGGACAAAGTTGAGGAGAGAGGTGAGTGATGGCTTGTGGTGAGGAGAATGATTCGAAAAGAAAGAAACGGTGTCTGCGGCCTAGAATCCCATGGCCCTTTCACCTGGCAAAGAACGGTTGCCCCACTGCAACTCCCAGGCCTGCCAGGGCCCTTGTCTTATCGATAAGTGCTGAGTCAGACATCAGAACCGGCGCGGGTCCATGAGCCCAGCGCCCAGGCTTGACGTCGACTTCTTGCCTCGCGCGATCGCTTTCCCCCTTCAACCTGATTCACCTTTGCTTGCCGTGTCAATCATCACCATCATCGCCACCATCAACTTCGCTCATCGGCCACTCTACTCACACCGAGACTGCCTCCTTTGGAAGAAGAGCCATCGACGACCTTGCTCCGGACCATGTCCTGAGTCTACGAAGAGTTGACAGGATTGATCCGGTTGGCCTCTATTTCTCCTGCTTGCTACTGGGAAAACCCGCTCGAGCTTGACTGACCCGTCCATCTTTGTCCACAAAAAGCTAGAGGGTCATCCTCGTCTGCTCCACGAGACACGACATCATGTCGAGCAGCTCTGACGAAGGCGAGATCAGGGAGAACGGAGTTGAGGATTCCAAGGCATCTACACTGCCTCGTGTTGATGGAAACGGTGTTGACCGTCAGGACAGGAGGGCTAGACCCGCACGCTCCCCCGACCGTGGCGACCACCAATCTCGACGACCCCGTTCGCCTCGTGGCTACAAGAGATCTCGCGATGACGACTCCGAATCCTACCGCCGAGGTGGGAGACGGGGGGGTCCCGATCCGCGACGATTTCGCGTCCACTACGAAGATGCGCCGTCCCCTCGCGATAGGCATGCCTACGAAGATCCAGACCGCCCGGTCTCTCGAGGCACCCACGACGACCACCTAGACCGCCCCTCCAACCAACGCTTCCGCGACTCTCGAGACTACCCATCGTCCAACTCTCGGTACGACGACCGCGACCGCGACTATGGCCGATCTGAGAAGCGAACACGCACCCGAAGTCCTTCGCCGCCCTCCCGAGCCGGCCGTAGTAATGGAAAGGGAAGGCCCAATCGGAACCGACGGGATGCCGACGGCGCTGGCCGGTCTTATCAAGGCCAGCAGGCTGCATCTATCAAGTACAGTTCCCAGACTGCCAAACAAGTACGGGATGATACCGCCAACCGGTGGCCTCGTGCGGCTGAAGCTAGAGATGTTTCCAAAGACGTTGCTAAATCTGATCAAGGTGCTACGGATGAGCGCATGGCTAAGAAGACCTCACATTTGCATTTGAAGTACAACGCACCCCCAGCAGCCTGAACGAACGCGCGGCAGCTAACACGTCAAAACAGCGATTCGCCCGGCGCTTCAAAGGAGACAACGGAAGAGCCAGACCATGCTTGGGAGGAACCGAAGCCCCTCGACGAAGAAGCCGAGATTGAGCGGCGCAGGCGTCGTCGGGAGGCACTCCTCAGAAAGTCTCGTGCTTCGACCCCTCTGCTTGTTCAGGCTGTCCAAGCTAACAAGAATGACTCGAAATCCGAGTCTGTCTCCGTGGTCAACTCCCCCCAGAGGACCCCCCAGACTCCTGTCTCTGGTAAGCACCACGCCATGCCGATCTGCGGTATTGAAGAGAAACATTGCTGACGATTCAGACATGCCTTCCCCCGCCGGACGCGCTGAGGCGAGCATGTCCCCAGAATCCCTTGACATCGCCAACGATGGTGACCTGATCAACCATCATGCCAAGGCGAAAGCTGCCGAGGAGAACGGTCCATCAGCGGCTGACTACGATCCGACTGTCGACATGCGTGAGGATGAGCGCCGCGATGAGATGCGCAATGGCGTAGTTGGCCTGCACGGTGAGGATCGTCGAGAATCCCTAACTTCCGCTGGTCAGGACAAAGATGAGCCCATGGAGACGACCGAAGCCAACAAAGCAGAGGATGATGACGACTTCGACATGTTTGCCGAGGACTTCGACGAGGAGAAGCTTGGGGCACCGAAGTCAGTCCCCAAGGCCAAAGCACCCACAGAGGACCCGGTCGCGCTGCAAGGAAACAAGGCCGGGGGCATTCTTGAGGACGATGATAAGGACGGCTATTACAAACTTCGTCCGAATGAGATAGTGAACGGCCGCTACCAGATCCAGTCCAGCCTTGGAAAGGGAATGTTCTCGGGCGTGGCGCGCGCCACAGACATTACCACCAGGAAGCTGGTCGCCATCAAGATCATGAGGAACAACGATGCGCTGAAGAAGGGCGGCTTCACGGAAATCGCTATCCTGCAAAAGCTCAACTCGGCCGATCCGGACAACAGGAAGCACATCGTCAAGTTTGAGCGGTCGTTCGAGCACAAGGGCCATCTCTGTATGGCATTCGAGAATCTGAGCTTGAACTTGCGAGAAGTGCTGAAGAAATTTGGCAACAACGTCGGTATCAACCTTGTGGCGACCAAGGCGTATGCGCACCAGATCTTCCTGGCCTTGGGCCACATGCGCAAATGCAGCATCATTCACGCCGACTTGAAACCCGACAATATCCTGGTGAGTATTGCTTCCTGTTACATTCGAGCTCGAATGCCCGGGCTGACAGGGCTGCGCAGGTAAATGAACAGCGAAACGTCCTCAAGATTTGCGATCTGGGAACTGCTATCGATCGATCAGACGCGGCCACGGCTCACAACGAGGTCACGCCGTACCTCGTCAGTAGATTCTATCGAGCTCCCGAGATCATTCTGGGCATGCCCTACGACTATGCCATCGACATGTGGTCCATCGGGTGCACCTTGTATGAGCTCTATACCGGCAAGATACTATTCACAGGTGACAGTAACAACCAGATGCTGCGGGCCATCATCGAGATCAGGGGCAAGATGAGCACCAAGCTTTACCGCCGGGGTTCGCTCTGGGCCATGCATTTCGACGAAATGGGAAATTTCATTAGTCAGGAGAGAGACAAGATCCTGGGCAAGGTACGTCGCACCAATTTGCTCCTTTTCCACATAACCTTCTCCGATCCAGAATCGACGACGCTGGCGATGAATCGGAGGAAGCGAGTTGGCTCCTCTGGCGGATTTTTCTATTGTGGTCGATTTGGGCCCCACTCTTGTTTGGTCAGATCGGCAATGCAGAGCAAGTGCACGAAATTCATGCAAGTGAGCGCAGTGGCTTTCCAGCAACAACCTTCAGGATCCTATCTTATGGCTTGTCACTGAAAGCCCTGTATCGCGCATGGAGTCTGTAGGCGCCGAGTTCTAGGCTCACCGATGTGGCCACGGAGGATGACAAGTGTTCGGTATTACTACCACCACCATCACTACCATTCATCATCCTTCGCTGCTGCGGCCTGTTCATGTGGCCTGGTGAGCTTATGGCGCTAATCCTGCATTGCCCCTCGCCAATCACATACGTTGCACCAATTCCTTCCAAATTTCAGCAATAAAGCACGCAGGAGAGAGATCGAGAGTCCGCTAACACGCTCCTTCACAATGCAGACGACGGTCAGGATTTTACCCGTAGTGAAACCCACTCGGGACCTCCGCACCCGCCTCATGGCTGCCTCCAGTGGCATGGACGAGGTAGAGGCTAGACACCTCAATCATTTCTACGATCTACTGGACCGCTGTCTAGCTGTGAACCCCGATAAGAGGATCACACCCTCGGAGGCTCTGCGTCACCCATTCTTCCAGGAAAAGATTGGTGCGTCCTCGCGACGATAAAATGCGGTCGGGCGTTCAGCTAGAGGTGGGTTTTTGCATAGCTTCGCATTGTTGGCTAGATCGAAATGGCGAGAACCCAAATTCTCATGTTTACATGCCTCGGGGAGCAAGAAGTGTTTGTTGACAATCGGTATTTTTTTGGGAGCAGAACTTAGGAACGCAGACAGAAACCCGAATACATCTGTTGATTGGTTCCAATAAGATGGCCTCATGCTAGAATGTCATGTCTCCTGGGAAGATAAGTGACTACCTCAGCATCTCAACCGGCGCGACTTTGATATCACATCTCGTGTCAAAGTTATGAAAGTGCATTCCCATCTCGGCGACGGCGAGTCATCTGGACGGACAATGTGGACTTCCTACCCTCATGGTGTGCCCTCAGTGGAGGTCGTACCACCTGGCCAAACTTGTCTTTGTGCATCGCTGGTCCACGGAAACTAACAGTAGGGCTGGAGCAGAGCGATGTAGTTCGTCACGCCGAGACAGCACCGCAGTGGCAAGGCACTTATGTCTATATGCAGACTGCCGTCAGAGAACTCTGTTAAGCCAGGCTCTCACAACAAAGCTACGATGACACACGGAGTAATGCCCGCGCTCTCTTATCGTCCGATGGCTATGAGCACTCGGTCAACTGGCTGGCAACGTTCACCTTCCTTGACTACGAGGCACCGGCCTGTGGGAGAGGACCCATGGCGGGCACAACTTGCACGTCGTGTGATTCCTAAATTGATGCGCGCTGCCGTCTGTGGGTGCGCTCACCCTCCAGAGTACATCCGATTCGCATCGGCAAGTGCCCGAACCAACCATGATGGTGGGCCTACAACGATCGGGCGAGAACGTGCAGTTTGCAGGAACGGCCGAGACGAGAGCCGAGATTTGGAAGAGGGGGATGCTGAAGGCGAGTGAACAGAATGTGCACGTCACGAGGCTGGAAAAGTGTTGATTCCGATTCCGTCATCGTCTCTCTCTTTGCCACGGGGGGGCGGGGGGGGGGGCCAATTTTGAGCTTCATGGACCATCGTCGTCTGCGAAGGGATCCGCCCGGCTGGAACGCAAACAGGCAATGCCTGTGTTCTAGGAACGTTAACTGCGCCCCAAAGGACAAGCTGAGACGCCGCAGGGGCGATTGGTCACGAGACTGTCATCGTGCGCCCCCAGCTCTAAATCAAGATGTAATCTGCACATTTGCTATTACCAACTACAGAGATCTGGGCCTTTCTTTCCTTGTCTTTTGTTCCCTTGCATCCGTCATCAGTCAACAGATCTATTGGAATCAGCTTATGGAACTCTACATCTGTCTGCATAATTATGGAGCGCGCTATGGACCCGGACCCCATCTCACGGACGTCAAGTATAAGAAATTCCGCAGGTACACACACACCGAAGGTGAGAAAGAGCTGGGCTAGGTAGGTGAGTCGTGTGGTAGTGGTGCGTTGTGAGACGTTTTACACACGTGCGACCGATTCGAAGATGAGGCGAAAAAGCTGTAGTTACACGCGCTCTCGGCTCGGGATGGATTTTCGTCTGTCTTGAGAGACACCGGCACACACCATCGGGAAACAAGGGACGGAAGGACAAGAAGCAAAAAAAATGACGATGGCACAAGCGGGGAAAATAGACGGTGCACCACCACCACGACGTCTCTGTCGGCCTTTCTCTCGCCAAATGATGCGCGAATACTCCAATTCTGACCTCGCATCACTCCCCGGTGCATCAATCTCACCCTCCATGAGCGGCAGGCTATGTATGAGTCCCTCCAGAAGAACTACAAGCTGCTAGGCGGGAAGTTAGGCCGCGGACAAAGCTCAGTATGCACACGCACGGCATGGTAGTGCAAAATAATGGGACCAACGAGGCTGGGGCACACCAAGCGGGAGAGATGAGACGGGAGGCACAAAGGGCCAGGAGGGGGCGGGGGAAAGAAACACATCACGAGCCCCGTCCAACGGCATCTTTTCACTTCGCGACTCGCCTGCAGCTACTGTACCGCCAGCGACAATCCAGCTTACCACTTGGCGGACTTTTGACGACGGCACACCTACCTCATTGGTCGGCACGGGGCAGGCGGGGAACGTAGGCATGCGGTAATTGTGACTGCTTACCAACGTCAGTGTCCATCGAATGAAGCTCGGCCAAGCGCAGCAGTGTCGATGAGCATGCGTTCATGCTTTTTCTCCCCCTGCGCTGCCCCTCTCTTCTTTCTTTCTTATTCCACAAATTACCTCAAGGACGAGGGGCATGTGCGTGTGGCGATGGCTCAGGCTGATGATGGTCCAGAACACGCACAAGCAGTAAACAGTCAGGCGAGAAGTGACGAGAAAAAGAGAGCGGGACCTAATTCAAAAGTGTCATATGCGGTTGCGCCCGGTTTGAGACAGAGACATGTGGACAAGGCTGGTTCGTTGGTTCCGCTGGGCCCTTTCAGCTCAGTAGATCTGATTGGTCGTTGGTCACTAGGGGAGTTAATGAGGGAGGCAGAGAGGCTGAAAGGTTGCACTTTGTCTCGGACAACCCCCCCCCCCCCTTCTCTCTCTCTCACCGCCCAGTGAAGGAGGGGAACTGCTGGTGTGTGCAGGGCGCGCCATGTAAGTGCTCTTCGACGCCAATAGAGGTCAATGCGCAGGACGAAGGGGGGAAAAAGAAAGAACAAAGTCTAAATGCATGACACGGCGTTCAGTTTTGTCAACCGCCTAGGAGCAGCGTCGATCGGAGCTGAGCTGGCCGGGTGATATGAAGTCATCCGAGCCTTCTGATACGAACGTGTCCACTCTCTCTCTATCTCTCTCTCTCTCTGGCTCTCGCCTCTCAAAGCGTATAGGGCGGTTTCGCACAGATGAAGTCAAATTCCATTTTAGTTTTCGCTCAAAACGCCTCATAAGTCGGTTGAGCATCTTAGCTGGACCGGGTAGGGGGGCAGTCCCCCGGTTTACCCGTTACCCATGGCGCCAGCCAGGTGAGCGTTCATCTTCTTCCGCGCTGTTACTTTACATGCTACTATCTATCACCGTGCCTATGTCTGCTCACAACCATACATTTTGTAAGCGCAGGACGCCTCCTTACATGGTGCAGGACTAGTCTCTACTGGTCCCAAAGCTGTCCACGCTTGGCAAACTGCTCTAAGCCCATAGCAGCCACCACCACGAGATGGTGGTGTCAACGTTGGCGTGATGGGTCGGCCGCCATCGAGATTCGAGACCACGGGAGCCGCCTCACTCGGCCCTGGCGGCTTCGTTCCCGTCAAAGGGAGAGAGAAAGAAGAGCGGGCCTGTGATGAGGACTTTCGCGCTCTCCAGCCTCCAACAAAAGAGAGAAAAAAAGTGTGGTACTACTTATGGTTGCAGCAGAGTGCCAGAAACTCGCTCGGACCACATCTCAAAATCGACGTTGGGATTCGGGATCATCAAGAATCCTTCTGGACTCCGAAACGAAACGCTGCCACGGCACGGATGGTGGTGGGTGGAGCTTTTGTTGAAAGGGTTGGTGGACTAGGATGGATGGATGGATGGTGATGGTGATGGTGGGTAGGGGGTTGCTTTATTTTTTCCTCCTCATGAAGGCGCCTCTCCTCTCTCCCCCACGATCCTCCCGGGCTGTCACACGGTTGACCAGCTCATCGCGGTGGTAGGTAGCATGACTTCTAGATTGCAGGATTGCGTGAGGATGATCTTGAGAGAAACAGCCGCATGTACCTTTCTTTCTTCCTTCCCTTATGCACATCAACAGTGAGGTCGCTTAACACGATCGCCCCCCCTCCCCCCTCTCTTTCCCTGTCCCGCCCGCCCAGATGGAGCCCTGGCCTTGACATCATGCCCGCCAACCCGCCCTGCGCCTCAAATTGAGAGCTGGAGATCTCACGAGGAAAAAGACCCCACTGAGGCGACCAAAAACCGAGCACGGAGCCCTCTAGGATCCGTTCATAGTAAGTTGTGCATCAAAAAGCAAAAAAGATCTACTTTGTATTACCATACTGTAGAATGGAAGAACGGACTTTCAGCTCTTGTTCCGACACGTTGTTTCGACTACCGACTCGTCGCAGAAGAAAAACAATGCTGTTACTATTACAGCATACTGTTCTTCATGCGGCGCCCTGCCGCTTACCACCCTTTTTCTCTTGATTGGATGGTTTTGTCACTTTCGTCAGTGATGATCAGCAAGGAAACGCAAGCAAGGGGGGGGGGGGGCCAAAGTAATCAATATCATGCATTGGAAGCATGAATTTTGGGGGAGCCCACCCTTCCGTCCATTCCAAGGGTCTGTTTCAACCTCAAGAATGCGGAGGAAGACCTTTTACTTCGATAACGACGGAGCGAGGCGCCTAGAACGGGGGCTCTCCCCCGATGCGCGCGCATGGCCAAGATACATGCCCCCCCTTCTCTTTTCCAGTAAGAAGAAGAAGAAAAAAGAAAAAAAACAGGTTCCTCGGAACAATAGAACCTCGAATAGAGTGGTTGGCCCCTCGTGTCTACAAAGTCAAGGCTGAGCAGGATGGGGCCAGGGTGGCTTGCAGGCCCGCAGGTCTGTCACTTCTGGTACATGGATCAAGACTACTTATTACCATTACCTTGAATTGTGGAAAAGATGGAGACATGAGGGGTGGAAAATAGAACACGGAACAAGACGAACAAGAAAAAGTCAAAAGATATGGATACCAGAGTACGTAGTACTTTAGGGCAGTGCAACAAGAGACCGTCTCCCACCGGCCTCCCTTGGCATGCACGGCATGAACGGCCAGTCAGTCTGTAGCATGACGCAGTGCGGAAAGCCAAGACGGGCACCAGTGTAGTGGCATGACTATCACCCAGAGCTGCGGGCCTTCCCTGGGGAACACACACGGTCAGTGCGCTGTGGGCAAGGGCCCGCCCGCGGGGGAGAGAGAGGAAGAGATAGATACTTTGCGTCACAGATCGGTGTCACTTTTTGTCCTTTTTTGGGATGCTTTGCTGGGGGTCCATCATCAGCATTAGAGAGAGAAGCAGACAGAGAGAGAGAGAGAGAGAGAGACCTTGAGGTGTGGGGGGATTGACCATCAGATGATGCACGCCCAAAAATCCGAGGCGCAACCACAACCAATCATCACACCTGCCTTGTAGGGGTTGCCTGTCTTGTCCTGTCTGGTGGTTATCTGATGATCGTCTCTTTTTCATTTCCAAAGAAGAAAGAAAGAAAAAAAAGGCCGTGTGCTGCCACCCGCCCGCCTATCAGGCTAGCCAAGATGTAAGAGACCAGAGGCCTGGTCCCGGCTCCGCGACGAACCAAGAGCGGAGGTTTAGGGTTCCGAGTTGTCCGAAAGTATATCATCAGTAGTTTCGACGGAAACAGCTGTTGCGATTCTCGTCGCCCACATTCAGCCGCGATAACGATCCACGTGCACGGCCAGCCAACGACAGGAGCCTTGGTTGTCACATTGACCCAAAAAAAAAAAATTAGTAACAGATCCATTCTCGACTGTTACGTTCGGAACAGGAAGCTTCTAAAGGCCCCCAAGTCGCGAAACAAGTCTCTGCAGGATCTTCACTATGCGGACGTGTGGAAATAGAAACAACAATTTGGGGGCTCCCCCCAACCATCCATACCGTTACTCTGTACATAGCATAGCTGGGGGGACGCATGATTGTTAGCGCCATGTGCGCACCCGTCCACTCAGCGCTTAAGATCGTCAAGACCTCATACGTCGGTCGACATGATCATCCTTCCTCTTTTGAGGCCTGCATAGCTTGTGCACCTGAGATTATGCTTTTGCGGTCGCGGCATTGGCGTTCGTCTGGCCATCCAGGTCCAAGACGTCAGCGGCGGTTGGTCGTCTCGTCCTCAAAGGTGAGCATAACGAATCAGATGGGCCGGTTTCAGCCCTCCCAACCTACCTCATATTGACCTGGGGTAGCGACCTGCCGCCACAACCACGACCACTACTATAGGTTTGCCACTCAATGTTGATCTCCCCCCCTCCCCCCGGCCCTTCGTCATCATCATGGAGAAATATGCGTAGCACATACAGTAGGAACTACTACTGTATGCAATATCATCTTTCTCGAAACCACCATTGTGACCTGAAGAAAAAGGTTGATTGGCCAGGAGCGATCGGGGAAATGATGCGCCTTTCACGTGAAGCTCGTAACGCTGGATCACCATGAGGCCCCCCCCCCATCAAAGCCCCTTCACTAGTCGCTGAGAAAGAAAAAGAAGGAATATACCCAACAAAAAAAAACATGCAACCCGAAGGTGGTCTCGATGATTCCAGATTGGCGGTTGTAATTTCATTAGTAAATTACAAGGTGGTGTTGTGGCTTAGGCAATCTAGACTACCAGAGCGACTATTGTATGCAAATGAACGGCCTCTGACGCCCTGGGGTGAGTCGTGTGAGGTTGCAACGAGGTAATTCCGGAGGTAAGCTTCTAAAAACGCACGGCCCTCCGAGATTGCGGATGACCCAGCAACCCATTTCACCCCCCCCCCCCTAGTGGTGCCAAATTGTGGGTAAAGAAAACGCCACAGCAGTGGGTTGTGGCTGAACACAGCCGCTCCTCCCAGTCGGGACTCGTAGTGTGGCTTGACTGAGGTTCATGACCGGTGGAGCCGCGTAGTAATGAACCCGTGGAGGAGGAAAGACCCAGAACCCTAGCTCTCAGAATGCTCCTGCCTATGCCGATAAAATAAACCAGTGGTGGGAAAGAAAACAAGAGAAAGGAGGGTGGGCATTCTTTCCCTCAACACCACCTCTCCTGTCAAAATTTCTCTCTTTGGCGAGATCAACAACGCCAACCATCGCAATAATTCACACTTTTTTGACCAGCCACCTCACTCTCTGTCTGTCATTCGCCCTTCCAAGCAAGATTGGGCTATCATTTCCAGATCTCTGACCTGTTCCCCACTTTTGTTCCCACCACCGAACGAACTTGCGATGCTGGCAATGCAATATGAGGCGGGGATGCAACCCTCGGACAAATTGCTGGATACGGCCCACTCTCTTCCTCATACCTCATTGGTCACCCTGCCACACCGTCAGAACCGTGCACGTCTCTTGGCACATCGTGAGAGAAAGAAAAAGCATCAAAGTCCTGCCGAGAAGAGCGAGAGGCGTGAAAAGAGAAGAAAAGAAAGAGGGAGGCGGACGGGGGAGGGGGAGGGAGAGGGACCGCCAATCCGAGCGGCCTGTGTGGACGCAGCGACACCAGTGGCGGTAACTTAGTCCTTGTTTGTGCTGCAGCCTTCTGCAGGCTCTACTGCAGCGCCAAAGAATCCGCTTCATCCAACTGGACGGTATTCTCTTAGCCACCCGTTTCCTCGATTCATTGACTCACAGGCTGTCGAATCGACGCTCTCCGATGGACCCCCTGCTCGACCCACCCACACCACTTCTCCGTGACACGAGGCGGCCGTGGCGACCAAACACGGGGTCGATGCCCTTCTCTTCTTTTGTGCCAGGGTCCCAGTGAGCAAATAGCCCGTCTAATTAAGATGGGCAGACGCATGATTGATTGGCACACCAGCCAGCCGTGCCAGCGTCACCCGAAACTCCCTCAGGCAGGAGGGGGGGGGCCGCGGCCCTGCTATGTCCCCACCCAGCTTCTGTCTTCTCTCTCGCCTGTCTAGATGCGGGCCCAGACAGTGCCAGCATCCAATACACACCAAGACAGCCTCAGAATTCTCTCTGTCTTCCCTGCTCCTCACCCCACCCTTCTCTTCGGCATCCTGCGGGACTAGGATACTCCCTGGGCCCTCCTTGCTCATCACGAGGCTGCTACGCGAGCATTGGCTGCATGGCATCTGGCGACTGTTTAGCCAAACTTCAGAGGCCCAAAATTGTCCGATGCGATGGATGGGATTGATTGGCGACAGATTGTCTCCCAGATGATCCACGGCCTGTTTTCCAGAACCAGGCCGTTGGGCGCTATCCCAGATTCGGCTCTAGAATAGGCTGTGTACAGGATGTTCCGGAAGCGTTGTGGTGCACAGGCCGCCCTGCGTCTCCCTCAGCGACAAACACCACGAGGAGAACGCCAGCAGCATCGCAGGCAGGAGGATATGGCGGCTTCTTTCGGCCCATACACGTCTTCCATGACCACGCTGTCACGGTCTTCCAAGCCTCAGGGCCCGGGACGCGGGACCTCCGGAGAGCAAAGAAGGCAGAGAGACCACTTTTTGGCCACTTGTCATCGCCAGCCGACGATGGTGGCCCAGGCAACCGGCCACGTCTCCTCGCCTGGGCCTTCGCTTCTGTGTCACAACAATTTCATGTCATAACAGATACCCACCGGTTTGGCATGTCGCTTTGATAGCTGTGTCAGCGGTCTGAGATGGCAGAAACAGTCATGTCCAACCAGCTGTCTCACTGGGGCGAGACCTGGGCTCAGGAGCATTCCCCAAGACCCTCCTCCTCGCCTTGCCCTTGCGACACACAGGAGAGACCGCAGGTCATCTTTTGCCCCGCGCGTCATGTTGTTCTAAACAGCACGGCCATTATCTAGCGGCTGCAGCAAAAGCTGACCAACACGGCCCAGATACTACTGCACCAATTGGTTAGCGGTAGGCCAACATGCCAGGGCGACGACTCACCTGGGCTTATTTTGCAAAACCTTACCGCTAGCAGGGCGGCAAAGAAGGGCGCATATCAGCTGGGTGTCAAAGAATTAGCCCGTTACCAGGCAGTGAGCACAGGCAACCGAGCCCGTCTCAGAGGCCACGAGGCTGCCTCTGCAACAACCGGTTGCAGCTCACAGAGAGCTGTCCCCTGCGATCACCACCTTCATTCTCGTGGGGCGGGCGGCTTGGGCGACAAGGAACGAGTACTTGTCTTCGATACATTCCGTTTTCGTGCACAACATGCAAGACGCGCTCTCTTTGGGGGAGAGGGGGGAGGGGGGCGGCTTTGCACTTCTGCGTTGTTTCTTACCCAGAGGATGACGACGCCAGCACCCTCCCGCCCGCGAGATCTCCTTGTGCTGTCTGTGCCGATCCCCTGGTGCAGGAATTATCGGCAAAGACACCACACACCCAGTGTGGATAGTACACAGTACTATACTAAGTCCTCATCATGGGTTCACACCCTGACAAGGGGGTGTGGGTCCAGAAGTACCCACACTGAGCAACAAAACAGGCCCACGCAACACACCCACTCAGCATTCCTGAAGGACTTTCGTTATGTACGGAGCAGGGTAGGTATCCATGCATGCTGCTTGCGACTTGGCCCACCCATCAGCGAGGAGATGTATTGTGGTACGTACCTGCTGCCAAGGTACCATTGTACCATGGTTGCTGCTGGCCACGCCTAGTCCGTCTTCTCAAGGGTATCTGTTCGTGCCATGCCCCCCCCCCCTCTCCAGACTGGACCAGATATGTATCAGCGATGCCCTTCATCTCCAGATCTTCACACGACCGACCACCTGTCTCTTGTACGATCCATCCGGACGAGTTCCTCTTGCAACATCTCATCAACACATCCACCTCTCACCGCAAGCAGTTCTCTATCCCTCTCTCAAACACACATCAACTACAGAGGCTGTCTGCTTCTTTCTTCATTGGAACTTGATCTTTCTATCCCGCACAGGATTGTCGCCTACCGTTGCTCGCAAGTCGTCTTTCCGGACCTTCCAAGGGAATCAGGACATACGTTACAGGTTATCGCCAACACACAGCCCTCCAAGTTTTGGTCTCCGCAGGTTTTCTCTCCTTCCAGGAATTCCAGGATCTCTGTCTCCCTCTATGGTGCCATCTGCTTGGATCTGATTTCCTTTTTTCTTCTTGTGTTGTGTTTGGTCTTGTGTCCGAACCAACCCGTTCACGACCCACAGGGAAAAGGAAACCATTTGGACCCTCCGACCCGTCAACATGAGCTATGCACCACCTACCTATTTTCAAGCTTACACTCCCCCCCATACTCCGGCCCCTTACTATCAGCCGCCCCAGGTAGCTGCTGCTCCGCTGCAGCCAGGACCATATCAACAGCAACCTCTGACTCCTCCCCCATCACCACCACCAACAACACGTTTCCGACCTGCCGTCCCCGAGGACAGGTTGGGTTGTGTTGTGGGTGGAAGGTTCCGTCTGCAAGCGGTCCTCGGAAGCGGCGCCTATGGTGTCGTCTACACAGCCACTGATATTGTCACAAATATTCAGTATGCTGTCAAGACGCTCCCCAACTTCAACCCCGATGGCTCACCTTTGGACCAGCGACAAATTGCCTTCAAGACCAGGGAGATTCGCCTACACTGGCTGGCCTCTTCCCACCCTAACGTTGTCTCCATGCTGAAGATCATCGACGACTATGACTGCACGTACGTCATCCTGGAGTACTGTCCCGAGGGCGACCTGTTCTACAACATCACGGACTGTGAACGCTACGTTTCCAACGATGCCCTGGCCAAGCGCGTCTTCCTGCAACTCCTGGATGCCGTAGACCACTGCCATAACCTTGAGATTTACCACCGGGACCTGAAGCCTGAGAATATTCTTGTGACGGACCAGGGAAACACAGTCAAGCTTGCAGATTTTGGGCTTGCAACGTCCTCAAGGGTATCTGAAGATTATGGTTGTGGTTCGACATTCTACATGTCGCCAGGTAAGCCCACTCGAAGCAGGCCCAAGAAGCGAACGACTGCGACAGTCACCTGCGAACTCGAACCCGACTCCACCACCACCACCACTACTACTACTCTTCCCCTACCCAAAGTCAACTAACATCTCACCTCGTTTGTACAGAATGCCTAGATCTCACAGGCCAAAGGGATTCATACTACTGCGCCCCCAATGATGTCTGGAGCCTTGGAGTCATCCTGGTGAACCTCACATGCGGAAGGAACCCGTGGAAGCAGGCCTCGTCCGAGGACTCGACCTACCGGGAGTACACGCGCAATCCAGAGTTCCTGAAGACCATCCTTCCAGTGTCCGATGAGCTGAACGACATTTTGGGTACCATCTTCACTCGCGATCCGGCCAAGAGGACCACGCTGCCTATCCTACGACAAGCTATTCTAGGTTGCTCCCAGTTCACCAGGCCACCACCCTCCATGCCACCTCACCAACCCTCGGCACAGTTCGTCACCCAGGACCCCGTCCAGGAGGATGCCGTATGCGAAATGGATGACTTCCCTGACTCCCCTGATTCGATTGCCTCAGATTCTTCCTCTGATACGTCCTCCGACTCTGCCTCAGATGTCTACTCGGACTCGTCCTCGGATGCGTCTGAAGATGACGTCGGTGGTACATGGGATCTGTCAGCACGCCCCTCCCAACAGTCAAGCCTAGATGGCATGGACCACGACGACCGGGCTGTATGCAATATCGGCCCTGCCGTCCCGCCCCAGCCTCTACCATCGCAGCCTCCAGTCCCGCTTGGTCACCCCGAACACTTTCCACAACCTGTCCAACAACATCACTGGCCACTTCCTCAACCCATGGGTCCCATAACACTAGGTCACTGTGCACCACCACCGGTGGTTGGATTGCCGCAACAGATCTGGGGTATGGTGGGAGGTATGATGAGGCCATTTCTCCAGGCATCCCACTCTACAGCCATCCATTACCAGGTGTCCTTGCACTCTCAGGTCTCCATCCCCGTTCCTGGTCTGGGTTTTTAGGTGCCAAACAATAACTTCACTTCGCCTTTTATCAGTCGCGACTGTTCGAAAGGGTTGCCTCTGTTGCAGCGGTACACAATATACCATTACGGATTTAATTATTTGACCGACTTGGAAAGAGAGAAGAAAAAAAGAACAAAATTGCACAAAAAGGATGTTTGAAAAGCGATGTTTGGGGAATCCAGTGTACAATCTTTCATTCTCTAGTTTTTCTGGGGTCGTCGGCTCAGGGATCCATCTATTTAGGGTTTTTTTTCTCTCCCCCTTTTTCCCTATGTTTTCTCTTCATTTTCTTGTTCAGCATGGAGTTTTGAGGATTTCATGTCGGGAGGAGTTAGGAAAGGTCGGTTTAAGGAAGTCTGCCGGCACAGGAATTATCACTCAACAGAACTGGAGGCCGTTTGGACTACGAAATTATTCCGGCGCAAAGGATATGACCAGGATTCAAGTCAGCAGTTCCGGGCCAGGGGACCAGAATTTGTTCTCCTTCCACCCTTGTGGAGGCGTATTTTTTTTTTTTTAATCCCAACGTTTTGGCAGAGTTCTAAAGAAAGGACAAAGACAACTTTGCGCCTTGACTTTTGGGGTGATACCACTTTCGTTTTACGCACAGCCAAGAGCTGCATTTTGGGAATTTGGGTCGGGTGCAGGACAAAAACTTTCAAGAATTGATGAGCTATGGAACATCGATGATGGAATTAGATATACACCGGTCAATCGGAAATTGGCAAGGCTGCTCACGCGGATCACCTATCGAATATACGTTTCACCAAACATTCTCTCAATTGTCCCTGTAAATGTGGCTTTTGAATACATAGTGAAAATTGAGGACTCGGTGCGCCTCGAGTAGAAAAGAAACCATACATAATATACCTACGTTGAACAGCAAACATCCACTACACGATTTCTATCCAGCGACTCGTGTGAAATGCCATGTGTTCAATCCAGATCATGGCGTGCCTACCCAACAATTTCTTCTACATATCCGCCAGACCGCCAGACTGCTATCATGACCTCCCCTCCCTGATCGAGATTCCAACAATCACTGCACAGAGCTCTCTCTGCCCGTCTCATCACACCCTCACGGGCCCTCGGGACTCGCCAATCGGCCTCGCCAGCAACTTTTTTCTTTTTCTTTTTCTTTCTTTTTTTTTGTTTTTTGTTTGTCTTACAGTAGAAAAGAGACGGTATGGTTACGTCTCCTAATTTCCCTTGCCCGATGAAAATGCCAGTGACGTACGTACGCCGGGCGTCACGCTCGCCCATCTTTATCTGCCGGGGCGACCAACGAGAGTTGCACTTTTCTCTGCACAGCATAGATCACAGCCAGTCTCAGGCCACCATCCTGCACATCACATACACACACCGTCACACACCATTCCGCCAGCTCTTTTCCCGAGGAGGGGGGTTCAAGTCACCAGAGCCATTTTATGTCGGCCGTGGCCAGTCCCGTGGCAGGGCCACACACCATCTTCCGGACCGTTTGATGTGTGCAGGAATGTCTGAAAGTGCAGGGCGAAAATCTTTGGGTGTGGCGGGTTTGATTGGTTGGAGACTTTTCGCCCTACTTTTCTAGGGTCACATCGAGGGAAACGCTGAACGTTGCTAGCGGGGGAGGGGGGAGGGGGGGAAGGGTAAGCGAGTGTGGGTTTTTTTCTTTTTTCTTTTTTTTCTTTTTTTTTTCTTAGCTCGCTGTCATAGTTTGAGTGATCGCCCCTGCAAGCCCCCTTCAGGAAATTTAGGATAAAATATTAAAAAAAAAAAAAAAAAAAAAAAAAGCCCACTGGCTCAGGTGATTGTTTGGTAGGCAGGAAAGGGAGGCTGGCTGGTGGGGGTGGAGTTCTATGTGTGCGTGCACATTTCAACTCTGCATTATTTTATCACTACTGCACTCCTCCTCTCGTGAGGGGTTTTCTGCATTTCCTATTTGCTCGGGTGCTTGTTTAGGCAGAACTGCAACCCAAGCTGCATGGTGATTTCAGGAAAACATGCATAAGAGGAGCGGCGCTTCTTTCGGTAAGAATGAAAAATGAGAAAGAAGGGAACAGAAAGAAAAGAGAAGAAAGAAGAAAAAGGATGGTTGGAAGCCCATTTGGGGCTAGGATTTCACTAATATGGAGCCAGATTTATATGAGTGATATTTTGCGAGGGAAAACCAATTGCAATCTATAGTAACCTTCTAAGGAGCAAACAAAGCTGGCGAGCCTCAGCTCAACCGGGGGACTAGCACGGCTGGCTATTAGTGCCCATGGGAGAAGAAGAAGAAAATAGCGTCCATGTGAATGAATTCACGATGACAACATGTCATCTGATATTACACCAGATTCAAGATATTCTCGTGATTTTTTGTTTTTCAGCCACAGATTAAGAGAATGACTTACACATGCATGTCCATTTATTCATAGACCAGCATCACCTGGCAATAATGCTCATTTTTCCAATATATGTTTTTCAGCTTACCCGCTACTTAGACATTGGCCACTGGTCCACAGCCTGCGTTTGGAGTGTTCTAAAAAGACAATATTATGTTACGTCTACTACAACATCATGTGCGACTGCGGCCTGAACGCAGCCCCCGAGATAGACGGTAACCCTCCTTTGCACAAGTTTTAGCACCCACCAACTAGCCACCCAGGGCGGACACGAGACAGAAGAAAAAAGCAAGTCGGGGTTCCGTGACATGCAGCCGCCACCGACGAGGTCTAATGCATGCGTGCATGCATGCACCTTTTCTTTTTCTCCCTCTTTTACTAGTAGACCACGCGCATGGCTATCGCGTGGACCGAGGGGGCTGAGAGAGAGAGAGAGACCAATAATTCATACCCTCCAACGTTGCTTTCTTTGTCTCGAGGTCTGGTTAACTTTTCTTTTTTTTCTCTCTTCTTCCTACCTCTTGTCTCACCGGTGTCAGCGGGTAGACCATTATCAGGACGACTATAGTAGCCTTTTCTTCATGCATGAAGCACAAGCCACACGACCAGACTTTTCGGCCTGCACAAGACGCCTACTGGTCGCACATACAATGGTGGCGGGCCCCCCATCCCGCTCGCTAACGTGCACGCGGCCCCCCTCCAAAAGCACTCCTTTCTCTCCTCTCTTTCCTTTTTTTTTTTTTTTGTCTCTCTTTCTTTTTGTTGCCACCTTGGAGGAGAGCGGAGGAAACTGTGGTCCCCCTTCTGCATTGCTGGGCTTATGGTTTTGCTAGCTCGCGGCCCGCCTTGGCCCCCTCAGAGGTTTCAGGCCGCTAGACAACGATGCAACTCTAGGGTGCAATGTGTGTTGTCCGCAGGACTGCATGGTTGGCTACTTAGGGCGAATCGGACCAATGCCTGGCTCTTGTCCAAGACCTTGAGTTCGTTTTCTGTGAGCTGTCGGATGACCCCCCCTGACAAAATAAATGTCTGAGCACTACTTACTTTAGTGCCCATAATACAACTGGGGCCGGGAGGATCATCTGAAAGGGTTCCAGAGTAATTGGATGGCTGCAACCGGCGCTCTCTTTTCCCTCCTGTGCCTCTCTCTCACACATACACACACCAGAGGCCCCGCTTGACATGCGGCGCTGCTCCCAGTGGAGCAGAGCCAGACGAGGTGGAGCCCATAAACCTGCACGGCGCTGGATTGAGGAATGGATATGCATGGAGACAAGACAACAAACATGCCTTTTCCACCTCTGACTTTGGGAGAGAAGGAGGAGGGTAGCCACCGAGGGGATGGGGGGGGGCCCCTAAAGATAGTAGGGGTGCCGCAATAGCCAACGCCCTGTGATCTTCTTTGCAGTGGCGGTGAGTGGTAAAGTGAACCCCCTCCCCCCCCAAAGTTCAGGTCAACATTCCAGAGGAAGAGCCCAGACGCTTCGATGTGACTTGTCAACAACGCCAGAAGTCGTGGCCAAGGTCCACATCTCCGAAGGAGGAAAAGGGTACTACGGCACCTGCAGAGGCGTGGGATCTACGTGGATGCCACGCCCGGTGGTGGATATGTGTCGCTGTGGGCTTTTGCTGGGCCCTGGCCTGGCGAGGCGAGTCGATATCGAGCTTACTGTGCAGTGACTGTGTGGGCTGCTGCTTGTCTCCGGGGGGGGGGGGTGTTTTTTAATTGTTCGTGGGCGTTGTGGGTTGGGTGAAGTGTTGCTTTGGAGTGTGGAATGTTCCACTTTCTTGGGCACTTCTTGCCCAACCTGACACGAGGGCCCTCGTGACCCTTTTTTTTCTTCTCTCTCTCTCTCTCGTGTTGTTGATTTTGCCTCACCGTCCAGCCTTGGGCCACTGTCTAGAATCCTGAGGCGGGGCCCCCTCTGCATGGCGTGTACTTCTGCATAAGGCAAAGATGTGTCTGTTATGCATATCGTGGCACCAGTTGAACGCTGACGACGTAGGCCACAGGATCCTACGCCGAGGGAGAGGCAGGCATAGGATTTCCTGGCCGTGCACCGAGAGCAGGCCCAGCCCATCGGAGGGCCCGGGAACGGGCGGTTCATTTAGACAACAGATCCGGACTCCGCAGTGCCTCTCGGACCATCCCGCCAACTGCGGTCCGGGATTTGCTTTTCTCCAGGATCCGCTTTGTGATATTGAGTGATGTCCAGACCGTCAACGACCCCGACGGTGCTGTCGTTCAGCGGCCGGAATTGGTGCGGCTACCTCTAGCCTCTTGTATAGAGAACTGTCTCCTCGGCCAAGCAGCTTCGCGGGGATCCAGCTGAGGCTGAGCCATGACGTCCAAGCCACCGTTCCTTTGTTCCGGCGTTGGGCAATGGTTGCCGTATTTAGAAAGAGAAGAGAGGTGCGCAAAAGGTCCAGCCCGTCAGGATTCTCGACATGGCTCTAGGTGTGGCAGGATAGCTTCTGGACAGATATAGCCCGGTCAAGGCAAGGCTGAATAGGAGCAGCTGAATTGGTGATCAGCATGGTCAGGCGGTTTGCTAGTTCGCTTGGGTGATGCAAAGGCTGACGTGTTGACTAGATTGAGATACACATTGAGGGTTATCGCGTTTCTCCTGTCGGAGACATGAGCTGAGATGGGGAATTCACTGTTGTACATTGGCCCCATCATGGGGGTCAAGCCTTGCATTTAGATGGTCTAGTTGTTCTTCTCGTCACTGTCATTTGTACAAAACTATGATTGCTTAGTACATTCATGTTGTCATGAACTTGAGCCAGCAAATCAGGATCACAAGTCTTCAATTGTGGCCAGTTATTAGTATTGTTATTTATGTAGTGATTATTCATGACTACTCGGAATTTCGTTATCATTCTTCTCCCTTCTAAATCACCGAGGCGGCCTGTCAAAAAGTAGTGGGCAAGCATCAAGGATCACAAGGTTGAAGTCTAAAAGGCTTCCTCTTTTTAGTGTGCGAAACTTTTGAAGTTGCTGAGTAGCGTGAGACGATCACTGGCTTGTGATCATTATAACAAGACTCTAAACTTGTACCCAATCAAGGTAGATTGTAAGAAAACTCGGAGGAACCGAAACATGAGCCAGTCTTGTTGCGTGTTGTTTCTTCTATCACGCCAGAATCTGCGCCAGAACCACGGTCTAATGATCTCAAATTCACCTTTGGTCATATTGCAAAGAAAAGATAACGTGTCCTTGGCTTGGATCTCGGTAGGAATCGCCTCTGGTGATGACGAATAGACATGCAATCTCCTGCTTGTTCGGGCACCTAGTAAAATCTAGTAGTTCTCACGATGTGGACGCTTTCATCATGGCTGTCTATACGACCGGGCGTCACAAGACCACGCCTCTCTTTCGTTTGCATGTTTGTATCACCACAGAGATCACGATGATCGTCTCATCGTTTAGTGAGATTGCGAGTTCTAAGGTTCAAATTCCTAGTGGGTGTTGCCAGTACTTAATGACTACAAAAATGACAGTTTGGATGTGCGTCTACGGAGTTGTGACGAAACTCTTATATATTTAATTCTATAATGCTAGGTGCCAATAATGCTAACAATTCATGGATAGAAGGAAACAGCTAGAATTTAGTATTTAAAAAAAAATATGAGTCAATTTTCAAAAGACAAATATTACATGTGCTGTAAGGCCTCAGACAGATCGAGCTGGTAAAAGAGTCATCAGGCGGTCAGTGTGCACATTCAAGTTAATTATCCTGGAAAACAAAAGGGACGAGGATGAGTCAAGGGCTGGGTGTCTCTGGAGAAGTGCCTGGCCGGATTTGTTTCTATTCCGAAAGCGTTTCACCCCGAGGGCTTCCTGCTGCATCATAATCAAGTTCCACATCTCCAGCAAGCGGGAGGGAAATCGGCCAGCGCAAAGATGAGATCCAGAAAGCGGCCATGTCGTAGGGGTGTCTCGGTCATGTCTGTGCCCAGGAACATGGACGTTGCAAACTGAGATGGTTTCCAAAGCGGGTGGGTGTCGCGTCTTGCTGGTCATGCTGCCGTCGGACAGGACGGTGATGCGGTTCTGCCCAACAAAGGCGGATTGAACTTGCTGGTAGGACTGACGCCCGACACGAAAGATGGCGGTCAGCAACCTCCAGCAGAAGCACGCCGGCTTTCCGGTGAGAGCAAAGGCAAACCGACGAGCAGAACTTCATCCTTTAGGACCCCGAAACCAAAACCAACACCCGAGCGTCTCTTGCACATGCGATCAACGCATGTATATTTTTGAACAAGTATGCCAATAGGTGCTGTATGCGAAAGTGGCGGAATCTCCATGTCGTACAGATGTAAGCATCAGTGGTCACTTTTGCGACAACTCCCACAATGCTGTCTCAGCCTTTGTCTGTAGAGAAGATTGGACAGAGTAAGGACGTCGATGGGTTAGCTAGGCCGCAAAGGCTGATTTATTAGCTCACAACTGCATTCGTAGAGGACTTGTGGATTTTCAGAGGCGGGGAGAAAGATCTTGATGGTCTTAGGTATACTGCATGAGTGTGTTGCCTCCGGTGGAAGCACTGACGAAAGATAGATGAGGAGAGGGAGAAATAGAAAGAAAAAGAAGAAGAGGAAAGGGGGAAAAGGAAACCCCCTTCCCCTCCCCCCCTTACCTTTCTCAGGTATGACATCAATATTTTCTCAATCTGCGGACTAATACAGCCACATGAAAACAATTGAGAAGAGGTCAAGGATATGATATGAATTCAGAACGGGAGAGGGAAGAGTAAGTATTTATACCTGTGCAGCTCTACTCTAACTAAGTAGTCCTCAATCCGCGCACCTTTAAAGTAGTCTTGACGTCTGTCATTCATGGTTTTGACGTTTGTGCATACTAAAAAGGGTCAGGCGGCCAAGATGGGGCTGTTGTTAGTGTCGTCCTTAAAAACAGCCGATCACGACTAATTTATTGTCATGGTCTGTTAATATGCCGGAATAGTATTGTAAACGAGGCCTTGTATATCTGAACCGATTGTCCAAATCACTGAAATAAAGCATCATGAATAGATTTTTTTTTTTAAAAAAAAAGATCATCGGTGTTAATTATATAGCAAGATGATCTTTGGAATTTGTTGTTGTGTGCCCTTATGCACGTGTATTAATTACGAATTTAAGCATTGGTGTTCCCGTCAAGAACGTCTATCTATGCGAGGGCAAAAAAGCTCATATTGCAATGCGCTGAAGAGAGGAGAAAAGAAAAGAGAAAAGGCCACGAGGCCGAACTACCTGAGGCTATCAACAGGTCTGGCTGTTGGCTGGCTAATGGGGCCGGACTCACTGGCCCTCGCACACTATCAGAGTCTTACTAATGTAACAACGTACCTCAGTCTCGTAGTGTAAGTCGGTGTTGTGTAAGTCAGGGCAGCTATGCCTATTTAGATACTGCTATTCTAGAGGATTACCATTTATAGCCTCCGCCGCACGACCTACTTACTCGATGTGAATGGGATCCGTTGCTTGTCCAAGTAAGTACGCAGTCATGCATGTGATGCCAGAGCCGCGCGTCGCCCATCAATACTAGCGGGATGAAGAAATTGTATTATGCGAGACGGCGGGGTGTATAGTCTCTCGCACACAATACTTCGTCTGCGGCATAAGGGCTTGGCCATGACGACAATGGGAACCATTCCAGAAGGTTCCTTGTGCCAACCTCGCTACAATTTTTTTTCATTCTGTTTCTAAAGGCTCATATGGGGGGAAAAGGTCTCAGAGTAACAAATATATTCAGTGTTACTACAGTTTTGACAATAGATGGGCTGTGATATCCATATTAGTCTAACATATTTGTTGATATAGGAAATCGTAAATATGTACACGCAGGCAAAACGTAACTTTATTGATAACGACCAGATATGCCAAAAGAGAAACAATTATACATGCAATATCATCGGACCTCGGATTCAAGGAGACTCCAAAGCATGGTAGGTAGTCCAATGCCGTACAGGACTATTGACTTGGTCTTGAGAGGGGGCGGGGTGTCTAGATCATGTAATTACTGGCAACCTAACCGTTATAGCCGCTGTCAAGAGAGGGGGTCAATAATGCCGGCAGACGCTAGAGCATGCTAGGCTTATACTGTACTCGAGAGTTCTCAGATAATTTTCACTCAAGTCATACTTCTGAGCATACGTATGCCTATTCTCTGTGATTTCGCTGACCATGGAGCCGGCGTCAAATAGCTGTTAAGGCTATGACTTTGACGCTGCTGACAAGGAGGCTTAAAAGGAGATTATCTCTAGTTGGAAACACAAGTACCGGAGTAGTGAAGGTTGGTAATCACGGCTAGCTCCCGCTGCTCCTCGAAATGCTGAGACCATATGCAAGACCTTGTTGATTCCTCCAGCCTTACATTGCTAGCCCGTTGTTTGCGGCGTCCATGAAGTCATCATGTGGGCCAGAATCTCCCAGCAACAAAGCCTCACTTTGGCCTTGGCGGCCTCCTCTGCTGTGAGCACAGCCTGCGCCCAGCAATGACTGGCCCCAAAGCCGTCACGAGCACACCTGCAGACCAGCACAAGCCGGTGCCAGATGGCATGTGCAGGCACTGCCGCCTGGAAGATCACGAACCACAAGGACCGAGAACTCGACCGACTTGATGTCAAGCTCTGCACTTCTTCTCAGGTCAGACTCAGCCCCCTCAACCTAACCGATACGAGGTCGCCGCCCGGTGACATGAACCAGAGACTTTAGTTGAGGCTGATAACAGTATAGTCGCCGTATCTCAGTATAGATACTCTCACCCCCCCCCCCTTTTTTTTTTCTCGGACCAAGAGACACTCCTCCAGTGTGACAAATATCGACACTGGTCTTTATAGCTGGGCGCCAAGGCAGGGAGTCCTCTTGGGTCGGATGGGCCACAGATGAGAACGTACAATGCCTTGGGAAGAGGTGATAGACCTGGTCGGGTCGGGTTCCGGGCGGAGGGGGCCGGCATAATTCGGTATCCAAGACAGAAGCCGATGTGTCTGGAATAACAACATGAAGAAGAGAAGCAGGCTCTCACATGTACACAGACATAACGTGAAGTATGGCCGATGACACTGAGGGAAAAGAAGCCATGTCTCCTTCAGGAAGAGTTGTCATCTCACTTCTCAGGATTCCCCTTTTCTCTTCCTTCCTTCCTTGACCTTGTCCATAGCCATCTTGACTTGGTCCTCCTCGCCGTCCTGTGTCCTCATCGTGCCTTCTCCTTGCCTTTCAATCCGGTAATCGACACTTGTCGATAACAAAGGTCAAACACAGACTTGTTGTGACCGTCTTGAGTAGACGTTGTTGATACTTATCCCCTCACTTCTAGGTATGAACACATTTGACACGAAGGTTCCAGGGGAGATGACCTGATCGGGAATATAGGAGGCCAGCGCTGCGCAAGCTGACGCCTCGATAAAGAGAATCACAGAAGGACTGAAGGAGAGTATAGAAGGGGGAAAGGTAGGGTCGAATATATAAATGAGTTTATCGCCTTCGTGTAGTATCCGGCTTGTATCGTTGCAAGGTCTGGGGCACCAACCTCGGATCCGTCATCCTCTCCTTTTTGATTTCACTGTCACATCTCCATGGCCTCAGCATCATGGATAGTCATCTCTGGGCTCAGAATACTTGGAAAATTAAATAAGACTGACTTGAATATGTGAAGTGCTATAGGTGCCTCAGGCGCCGCCTGGGAAAAGCATGCCTCGTTTGAGACTGTGTTGCTGCCAGGGCAGGTCTCGTCTCGAGGGCAGTCGAGACTGGACTCGCGGCGAGATTGTGTTACCTTGTTCGGAAACATTCCCACGGTTATTAGTCTCTTGCAAGACATTGGCCACTTGGACTACCTGCATAATGGAGTGAATGCTGCCGTCCACCCAATGGGAAGCAGCAGTGGGAAGACTGTCGCGTACGACGTGTCGTGAAATCATCGGTTCATGTTAAAAATGTGCCTGTCCAAGTCTTAGCATATCTAATTTTTCAGAATTGTTGCAGACAAGGACATTACCGATTACCACGTCAGGGGTATGTAGCGGCTTAAAAAAGACCCAGATATGGTGCTTGAGAATGGCCGGTAAAGGTGCTCTAGGAAATGATCAAGTTAATATGGGAGGCCGCGCACAGAGTCTTGAAGAAGCAGCAACAGTCGGGACGAAGAATATTGCAAAGGTAGCGAAGGCAGCACCGTGATGGGCGGGAGCGTCCTAGAGCCCGAGCAACTGTGAGCAGCCGTTCGTTGCAGTGGGCGCTAGGGGACGGTTCCTCCAAGAAAGGAAAGGCAGATGGGCGCGGGGCGTGCTGGAATGGCACAAAGAATGCAGACACTGAAGAATTCAAGATGGGATTTCTTTGGCAGCAGTATCATCCACAGAGCACAGCTATAGCTCAGAGTGATACATGGCCGTCGTACCCTTCTTTTATTGATGTTTGAAGAGGACTCACCAGCAGCCGAAGCTCCTCGTCCCGTGTGTGGACTTCATTCACGCCGAACGTCCCTTGATGCTGCGAATGACAACCTTGGTTCCGTCCAAGTGCCAACCGACGCCCTCCTTCTCGACCAGCTGCGAGAACGTAAATCCCGTAGCCAACTCGAGGAAGTCTAGGTCGACAGAGAGGTAAGCACGACCGAAGCACTTGAGAGTGTGCCGCCGCATGGTGTCCTCGCAGAACTCGAGAAACTTGGCCTTGTGGCCGTCGATGCTCCTCCGCAGGCGGCCAAAGACGATGTAATCGTCGCGTATCAGGGCACGGAGGATGCTGTCAATCTTGGGATCGTGAAGCCTACAGCGGCTGCGAAGGGCCATGGCCTCAGCCAGGTCTCCTCGCCGGCATGCAGCGTCCAGGACCAGGTAGCCGGTGACCTCGCGCAGCTCGAAGGTGGTCAGGGGATGACGGGGGTGTATGGTGCGCAGGAGATGAAGGATGGCAGGGTGGTAACTCTCGGGATGCTTGACGAGAATGGCAGTGCGAACGCAGAACAGGTATGCCTGGGTTGCGAAGTCGTCAATCCGATTGGAGGCGACGATGCCTTCGCGAAGCTTGCGAAGGGCCATCAAGACGGTAGACAGGTCCTTATTGGAGGTCTGCGGGAGCAAAGGGGTTGGGAAGGAAGCCGTGGTGGAGGTGCTGGCCGTGGAGGCTGAAGCGGTAGATACTGCAGAGTCTGTTCCTGATGAACTGCCCCGCTCCTTAGTGACAGAGAGGGCAGCGAACTTGTCAAGGAGGGCAGCCCGATCACCGGCGTCGGAGCAGAAGCTCAGGTAACGCTCAACGATCTTGGTGTAGTAGTGCTCCTGTGCCTTGTGGTCGAGCAACCTGGGGCGATGCCATCAGCTTCTGCAGCACCCTGGATGACCTCGAAGGAGGACTGCCTGGTGGGATCGCATTACCTGGTCTCGCCCTTGGAGGGGAGTCCCATGGACTCGAGGGGATCCATATCAACAGGCTTGAGCCGTTGCCATCGCGCTGATGGGCCTCTTGAGGGCATCTTGAGATGTTACAGATCCCACGAAGGTGGCTGCTGTGCTGGTGGGTTCTTCTTTCCTGGTAATGACGGGATCCTCATAGATTGCACGCGCGCGTGTGTGCTGTTGTGCGCGGTGGTGGTTGTTGTCGTTGTCGTTGTGGACTACTGTAGAGAGAAAGTGCAAGGCCGGGTATAACATAAGAGACATGGAACTTTGCCAGGGGGGCCCTAAGCCCCTGCCTGCGTCGAAGGCGGACACCTACGTCCTGCTAGTAATTATTATAGCGCATACTATGGTTGGATCTAGGGGGCTCACAATAGCACTGTAGCCACTGAACCCCAATCAGGACGTACTCAGTACTGTATCCAGGGGCTATGTGCCCTGTTGCCCGAGCAGAATTATAGTACGATAGGGTTGATTACGGTACTACACTACTGGAATAACGGGCCTCGATCTGATTTCATGGACGGCAATCTGACCGAGTGCCAAGAGAGGGAAGCATAACTTTCCCAGCGCGGACTATCTGTGCCTTTTCACGCTCTTGAAACGATACGTCGAAGCAGCAATTGCCTTGATTAATCTGCAGTTTCACTGCTGAACGCAGACAGTCTGTCGTGCTGTTGTACCGCTCGATGCGGGGAAAGACCAACAATTCCAGGGCCATACCGTACCACCTTACCTCGGTCCAATTCTGAACGTACTTAAAGAGTATACAAATGGCGTCTCCCAGCCAGCCAGCCAGCCAGGAATAGAACAAAGAAACTCCCATGCGGATCCTCCAATAATTGACTGACTCCTCTTGCTGTCTTCTCTTCTCTGCTCAGTGTAATCAAGATGGCCGCCTCTCGGATCTCCCAGATCGCCTCCCACCTGAAGCATCCCATGCTCGCTGGGCAAGTCGCCATCATCACAGGCTCAGGCCAGGGCATAGGGGCCGAGGCGGCACGTCTCTTCGCGAGCGAGGGGGCCCAGGTGATAGTCAGCGACATCGACGAAGCCAAGGCGCGCGCCGTAGCCGACGACATCAACAACAACAGCAGCAGCAGCAGCAGCGCAACGGGCGGGGGGCGTGCGCTCGCCGTAGCGGGAGACATGCTGGACCAGGCGTACATCGACCGGCTGGTGCGGGAGGCGGCAGCGTTTGGAAACGGCAAGATCCACATCATCGTGAACAACGCAGGCTACACGTACGACGGGGTGATCCACAAGATGACGGACGCGCAGTGGGACACCATCATGGACCTGCACACCAAGGCCCCCTTCCGGCTGGTGCGGGCGGCGGCGCCCTACTTCCGCGTGCGCGACGGCGAGCCCCGGTGTGTGGTCAACATCTCGAGCACGTCGGGCGTGCACGGCAACGCGGGGCAGGCCAACTACGCCGCGGCCAAGGCCGCCGTGACGGGGCTGACCAAGACCATCGCCAAGGAGTGGGGGCCCAACTTTGGCGTGCGGGCCAACACGGTGGCGTTTGGGCATATCCTGACGAGGCTCACGCAGGCAAAGGAGGAGGGCGCCTTCGTCACGGGGCCCGGCGGCGAGCAGATCGCGCTGGGCATCCCGAGGGCACAGCAGGCCCAGAGGGACCAGCACCTGGACATCCCGCTGAGGCGGCCCGGCACGGCGTCCGAGGCGGCGTCCGCTGTGCTGGCTGTCTGTAGCCCCATGTTCAGCTATGTGTCAGGACAGACCATCATGGTGACGGGCGGGAGGAATATGTAATGTAACTGGCTTGTCTGGATTATTTTTCCCAGGATACAATTTACAGGGCATATTGGACACCTTGTTGCACTCTTCCTCCTTTTCCTCCCTCAAGCTGCACCCTGCCCAACCTGTTTTGTGTGTTTGTGTGCGCGTGTATGTGACATGATGCCTTTTGCATTATGGGAATCACTCGTATATTTTGAGAAGTATTACGAACCAGCCCTAACATGCCCCCCCCCCCCCTGAACTCCCCAGAATCCAGCCCAACTCCATAGAATGTGCCGACCAAGTCAGACGACGGGTGGTCATCTGCCCTCCCTGTGTACGTGTATGCGCACCAGTAACGCGAACGCGAGCCTCGTACTATTTATTCCCTTCAGACTTTAGCCCACAGCGTAAAAACACCCTTGGCATACTCCAGTATCTCCTCGCTTCCCAGTTTCGAATCTCCGTAGACGCGATCGACAAAAGTGATGGGCACCTCTCCGATCGTGTAGCCCATCGCCTTGGCCGTGACGGCCAGCGCCATCTGCATGCTGAAACCGCGCACGTCGGTGGTCTCGAACAGCTTCTCCAGCACGGGGCGCTTGTACAGTCGGAAGCTGCCCGTCAGATCGCTGACGCCGGGGCGCAGCAACGTGTCGGCAAAGATGTTGGCGCCCTTGCTCGTGAACTTGCGCTTCAGGTCCCAGCCGAACACGCCGCCGCCCGCCGCGTAACGCGTGCCCGTCACGATGTCGTAGTCCTGCGACCGCTGCAGTGCGATCATCTGCGGGATGAACTTGGGGTGGTGGCTGAAGTCGGCGTCCATGATGATGATGCGGTTGCCCTTGGCGAATTGCAGGCCGTGCACGTACGCCGTGCCCAGGCCTAGCTTGCCCGTGCGCGTCTTCAGGGTCACATGTGGGCTGTAGGCTTTGATGAGTTCGTTCGCGACGTCTTGGGTGCCGTCGGGGGAGCCATCGTCGACGATGACGAGTTCCCAGTCGAGGTCACTGCAAAAGAAGGGGGAGGGGAGAGTGGTCAGTTTTGCGCAACCAAGAATTTCGTCAAAGATAGGATCGACTGCCAGAAAAGAAGGAGTCCATTCTGGTAATATATACATACCTCTCTTTGAAGGTGCGGGCCAGCAGCCAGGTGATGATGGGCAGGTTCTGACGCTCGTTAAAGGTGGGCAGGATCACCGAATAGGTCTCCTTGCCCTCTGACTTCTTGGCCACCATTGTGACAGGATATTATGGAGTTGTCGTCGTTTGTAAAGGAAAAAAGAAGAAAAAAAGGCTCGACGCTCTAGTGAATGGCTGAGAAAAAGGAGTGTCGAGAAGAGGAATCTGTTGTTGGCAGGGCAAGGGAGCTTGTGATGGGCAATGGATAGATAGAATGCTCGTGTCCTTTGGCTAACATGTGGTCACTGCAGTAAGTGCTGGGGTAGTCTGCAGAGAGCTCTAATCCCTGACAGGGACCCTTCAGATGATGACTAAGGTCTCCTCCTCGCCCCTGAGCTCTTGCCCCTAACCCCCTCCTCCAAAGTCCCCCTAAACAACACATGCATCTACCCCCAAATAAATTCCTTGGGAAGCTTCATGAAATAATCAGAACCATGAGGGAAAGGTCCCAGCCTAGAAGGGAATTAAGTGACAAATGCTTCATTAGGAAGAAAATTATTTCTCTGGTATTTTATCAATGCATTATTCTATCAAGAGCTTCTCCCCCTCCCCCCCCTCCCTTCACATGCCTTGAAGCTGCTGCCCGCCAGCTGGCCCAGGTCTAACCATTTGGATCTTGAGTCTACAAACAAGACAGATAGATGTATGTATGTATGCATGAGAAGATAATCAAGAATGACGCCTTTCTAGATGCGATAGAAAACACATTCTACCTCCTCAAACCAGTCCCCTCGCCAGAATACGCCGTGTCACCGGTATCCTTCCTCCTCAGGCTCCCCCATTTCCTCAGGCTCGAAAAGCTCATCACCGACGACATGGTTCGCCCTTCGACGCAGCCCTGGCTGAAGGAGCCCTGCACGACGGCATGATCATCCAGGATCCCATAGATCCGCTTGACAGCCTTCCACGTCTCTACACCGGTCACGTAGAGTACGGTGAAGCCTACGACCAGCGACCACTCCCACGTGATGGGCGCATGCTTGAAGACGTTTGTGTTGAGCCGGGGCACGTTGACAGTCACGAACACCGACATGGCGCCAGCGAATACCGCCCAGAAGAGGAATCTGTTGTCGTACATGTCGCGCAGGAACTGCACGATGCCCGCCTTCTCGGGCTGCAGGGCGAACATGGACCGTCGGAGGTGCTTGAACTCCCACGCCGAGATGAGGATCAGCCACGTCAGCTCTGCGAAGACCGCCGCCCGCGCGCGAAAGACAGGCTCGCACGCGTCAGAGAAGGTGCGGTTGCAGTCCAAGCCCAGGTCTCCGCTGTTGGCGCCGTAGATGACGATGATGAAGGTCGCGAGACAGCAGGCCCCCATGAGCGTGCCGTAGACGATCATGTCGACAATCACCTGCCAGGTAAAGATCCCCTTGGAGTGCGGTGGCTTGCGCATGATGTCGGACGAGGCCTTCTCGCGGCCCAGCCCAAACGCCGGGCAGGACGACGTGATCATGTTGATCCAGAGGATGGAGAGCGGGCTGACGGGAAACACGGACAGCCCCGACGCGTCCTTGAACGCCAGGCCGACGATCAGGAGCACCACCTCCCCCACGTTCGAGGCAAGCAGGTGCAGGATGAACTTCTGGATGTTGTCAAACATCCTGCGCCCTTCTCTGATGGCCGCCACGATCGAGTTGAACTTGTCGTCCGTGAGTACAATCTTGGCTGCCGACTTGGCCACGTCCGAGCCGCTGCCCATGGCGATACCGACGTCTGCGTTGGACAGGCTTGGTGCGTCGTTCACACCGTCGCCCGTCATGGCTGCAAAGGCTCTGCGTCTCCTCAATGCCTCTATCATCCGCGTCTTGGTATCCGGGGCGCAGCGTGCGATCACCAGCGGCAGCTCGTCCAGAGCATCGACCTCCGGATCGGAAAGCTTGTCGAAGTCTGTGGCCTTGAAGACGATCGAGTTGGCCACTGCAGGAGGCAGGATCGACAAATTCCGGGGAATGATGCCCACCTCTTTGGCGATAGCCGTAGCTGTGGCGGGATGATCGCCGGTCAGCATGTGGACTTTGATTCCAGCGCTGGCACACTCTGCAATGGCGGGCGTAGTCTCTCTTCTCGGTGGGTCATAGATACCAGCGAGGCCCAGGAGAGTCAATTCACTCTCGATTTGGCTGCGCATAGCATCGTCGTGCGCCTCTGTGGTAGCAGTGATGGACTTGAAGCGCCCATCCCACGTCCGGCTTGCAATAGCAAGAACCCTGAGCCCCTGGGAGGCAAGACTGTCCATCTGCGCCAGGACCTTATCTTTCAGCTCATCGGTCAGAGGGCTTTGATCCTCGCCAGCTCCAATGGTAGAGCAGAGATCCAGAACCCGCTCGACAGCGCCTTTGGTATAGACCATACTGCTTGAAGGGCTGACACCGAAAGGATTTCCCTCGGGGGCGTTGTATATGACTGACATGCGCTTGATACTGCTGTCGAAGGGGAACTCTGCAGCCTGGCTCCAGCCACCGGATTCGAGCTGCTTCTTCCGTACCTCGAAGCGGTGGGAGAATACCTGCAAAGCGACCTCTGTCGGCTCACCTGTCGTGTGCCACTGAGATTGATGCTCGTCGTAGCGGACGGTGGCCAGATTGCAGAGGGAGGCAGCAAGGAGAAATGCATGTAGGGCTGGGTTTGGCTCGGCCTCTGCTTCCTCGGCATCCTCCGTCTTTCGCGGCCCGGCCTTCTCCTCTGGAACATCGAACTTGAGCGCAGGGGTACTTCTTTCGTGGTCAAAGTCTCTGTCGCCGCCTGACCGCTCGGGGATTTTAAGAGGGACTTTGCGATAGGTGACCCGCCCGGCAGTCGGGTTGTTTGGATCCTCCGAGTCTCGAACGGAGTACACATTCGAGAAGGGGAGCCACACTTTGCGCACAATCATGGCCCCCTGCGTGAGAGTCCCCGTCTTGTCGGAACAGATGTTTGTGACACCACCGAGGGCTTCTAGGGCACTGAGGTCTCTATAATAATAAAAAAAGAAAGAAAAAAAAGGTGTGTGAGCATGGTAGAAGCTTGGAAGGGCCGGCGGAGACAAAAGTGGTCACTTACCTGACTACTACATTCGACTTGGTCATTACGGTGGTTGCCACCACCATAGTGAGCGTCAGGACCGCGACCAGGCTTTCGGGGATGATAGCTATTCCGAGAGATATGGCGTATATGATGACCTCGTTGGACATTGTGAAGCGGTTCACGCCAAAGACAATGACTGCCAGGATCAGAGCGCAGAAGAACAGGAGATAGGCAAGCTGGCTTAGACGCTTTTGAAGTGGTGTTCCTTCAGTAAGGCCCAGAAACTTGCCAAAGAAATCATAGGCCCGCCTGCTGGCACCTGTGACGGGGGCGGCTTTTCCATACTTCCTCCAGTTCATGGACCTGCCTGGCTTCCTTCGTTTCTTGGTGGTGGACGCGGCAATTTTGCCCACCTCGGTCTTCATTCCAGTGGCAATGACGATTCCCCTGCCACGGCCCTTTCGAACGCAAGTTGTTGCATACGCAATGTTGATTCGATCGCCGATGCCGACTTCTTCTTCGGATGTGGCAGGTTTTTCAGTGCCCGGCACGAAAATCTCATGTTCAGTCATCTTCTCCACGGGAGCGGCCTCGCCAGTGAGGCTTTGCTCGTCGCAGGAGAGGTTCATGACCTCGAACATTCTCAAATCGGCTGGAACTGTGTCCCCCATCTTGAGGATGACTACGTCTCCGGGAACCACTTCAGGACTGCGCAGCGTTAGTAAGGGGGATAAGCCGTGTACTCTCGGCCAAAGTGTGTCAAGCAAGAGACTGACGAGGACGTACTTTGCGATAACCTTTAACTTTCCATCTCGAAGGACAGTTGCAGAGGGAGACGACAGAGCTCGAAGCGCGTCCATTTTCTTCTCGGCCCGGTACTCCTGGACAAATCCGATCGAGACATTGAGGCAGATGACAAAGGCCAGGACACCACCTTCGACCCAGTCTTTGATGGCAAAACTCACGATAGTAGCGACGATGAGAACCTGCAGAGATTTTTTTAATTTTTCTTTGGTGAGCATTCGATCAGATATTTAAAACCCATACTTTCTTTACGAGAAATGTGGACTCTGAAGGAATTTGAAGAAATCAAGAAGGGAAGGGGGGGGGGGCACGACGTACCAATATCATGGCATTGCACAGCTGTTTGATGAAGATGGTATGCCAGGCTATAGCACCTTCGACAATGAGCTCATTGCGAGGGTATTCCTGTTGCCTGTGGGCAACCTGTGCTGAGCTGAGGCCATGGTCGATGCTGGTTTCTAGAGCGGCTACCACGTCTGCTGCAGGAAGAAGGAATGGATGCCGGGCAAATTCGCCAGACATTGTGAAATCACTTGATGACCATAGATGATGACAATAAGAGCAAGTTTTTCAGTATTTAGTATGGATATGGAAGGCTTGTCGGCTGAGGGATGTGGTTGTTTGAAGAAGAAGAAGAAAGCAATATGGGGTGTTCGTTTGTGAAGATGCCTTCTTCTAATGTTGATGAAGCCACGGCTTATCATCTCATGGCAAGCGTCCGCGTGAGAGGTAGCGACTTATATACCTAGACACTGAGGTGTACATAAGAAGACCCAGCGCAGAAAGCTCTGAGGAGTCCTCGATATCCCGGACAAGAGGAATTCGACACGGGCGATGACGGTAAGCTCCATGGCGCCGAGGCGACGCCAAGATCATCCAGTGCGTTCTTGAGAAGGCGCCATGTCCGACTTTGGACAAATCTCGCCTGCTACATCTTATCGCCTGTCTTGCAGGATATCTCGAGAGGCTTGGTATCCTTACCGATTGTCTTCACCCAGGCTGCTCAATAGAAGATGGTACGATACAGCAAGCAAGGTTGATCAGATGATTTATCGGCGCCGTTCTTGGCGGGAGGCAAAGGGCCGTGGCGGGGACTCGGCGCGAGCCTTGGCGGCACCATCGTCTCCGATGACATTCCGAGAAGAAAGCCAGCAGCCCATTCGAGAGGCTGGGCAAGATGACGAGCTTTGAGAACGACCCTGTTGTCTCGAGAACGTTGGAACTCGAAGTTGCTGGCACACCGGTGGACATCGAGGCGATGTGAAGACGTGCTTGTGGTAGCGTGCCCGTTCAGCTGAAAGCAGACCACCACCAATCAACGCCCCTAGTCGATGAATGCTTTAAGTGTTGTTTGTGGAGTGTGTGATTCCCCGCAAAAATGTGCCGAGACCCTTCTAAGCGTTTCCGGGGAAGAAGGGCTGCAGGTTTTACATGGATCGACTCGTCCCCTTCACAGGCAGCCAAACTTCCACTGCGAATGACCTGGGCATATCTTTCAGCCATCGCCGCCATGTTTATGGGCCCGCTTCATTCCGTATACCTGAGCGAGCAGAGTGCCCTTTTGGCACTCTTCAGGCGTTCAATGGACCATGGACCATGGCACGAGGCGATTCAGGTGAAGGTGGGCTTAGCTCTCGGCCAGGTGCGGAGCTCCGCCCTCTTGCATGAGACCCTGCAGAGACATACTACTACTGTACAGTACATGCCCTAAGATGGAGATCTACTGTGGTCACGAATGTGTGTGAAGCAAAGTCTCTAGGTTCCCTGCTGATGATTGTGTACATACCCTATAGCGACATGGTTTCCTTTTCACACGAGGCCGGTGTCTGGCCTCTTTTGCATATCCTGGTTGGTCAACAACCATGGGCAGAGGTGTTGTGTTCGTTTGAATTTCCCAGGAATGCCATAAGCATCCCGGCGCAGCAGGTTGCATGGAAGGGCAGATGTACAAGCACCTCTCATACGCCTGGATTCCTGTTTCCAACTTTTGCTTTGGTTGTTGTCTCCTTACCGCTCGCTATAACATTTATGACTCTCGTATCATTCAAAGTATCCTATAAAGGCTATACTAAGAAGATTCCGCGTAGGTGATAACCTGATGAGTGACCGACCCGGGCGATGGAGATGGTTAATCTTTTCCTTTTTCCTTCTTCATTTTCTGCCAAGGCTGATTTGTCGAAACACTGCAGCATCCATATAAAATTCGGCAAAGAGTCATGTATAGGGATGTGGCCCAATTAGCCTTGGATAAGTGACTTGCGTGATACCTGTGCAGACAAACTTACGCAGCCTTTGGGTACCTATAAGTTACGGATGCGCGCAGCAGGACGTAGACCAGTCCCATCGGAGGCCCCATTGACCAATGTTAGGAACGTGATCAATCACATTTATAATAGACGTAGCTTTCTTAGTTGTGGCTCTGTTATCAGACCTCATAACTTGTACATAGATCTTTTCCCTCTCTTTTAGCGGAACTCTTGTCTGTCGCGTCAGCATCCCACGCTCTTTACCCACCTCGCCCTGGCGACGATGTTCCGCTTGCAGGCCGCCGCAGAGCCCGGCGTCAGGACGGTCTACCAGTTCGCCTCTCCATTGACACCTGGCTAGAGAATCTATTCGTCTGCTCCAACGATATCATCTTGGCCACTATTGGCTTTCGACCCGACCTAGATCAATGCCACCGAGGTCTGGCGTGTCTGACCGACTTCAATGGCTTGACCGCGCTCAGCACAGACTATCATCCTCTCCTCGGCCATCTTCTAAGACTCCACCTACGCCGTCGACACGACCACCAGTGCTTATTAGGGAACGATGACATGAGCTGTTACATCAACGGCATCAAGGTGCAGGACAGCTTTGTTTACTGGACGGCCGGCGCCGACTTCTGCCGTGCGATGTTGTATGATAAGGTGACCGCCGGCGCCGCCGAAATCATCGCCATGGCCGAGAGTGGCAGGAGCGTGGACGTTCGATGGTGTTGAAATGGCTGTCGATGTTCGGCTCCTCGAGACCACTCTCATTTGAATAACTGGGGGGAAGCCATGACTTGCTATGAGGTGATGGTGCAGGGGGGAGAAAAGCAATTGCCAACAAACGGTTTTTTTTGGTGTCAAGGCTGCCTTGGATGCTGGTAGAAACTTCCTGTCATGGTGCATAAGAAAAGAAGAAGGAGGAAACACATGTAACCTTTATGCGACTAGGTTGTGCATGTACCATCTACAAATTTCTTTTGAGGAAGCTGCTATCAAAACTCTTCAAAACCTGTTGCGATGAGCGGAGACGGGGCAAGACAAGATGGGAGAAGGGCGAGAGTTTTGTTGTCGGCAGCACGTGCTTCTGTACACCCGTGGTCCGTGATGGCCTGGTGTTAGTCCCCATCGTACAGTATATGTACATGTCATATTAGTACCGCGGTATCTCGGTGGTACAGGAATACACAGTACCGTCAACTGCCAGGAACCGCCGCAACAGGGACACACCAAAAGTAGGTGTGCGGATGTTAGTCAATACACACCTTCTCATTCCTGCGCAACCAGGGACCAGCCTTCCAACCCAAGACCCAGTCAGTTACCACGGTACCAGTTTAACCTCACTCACATTTCCCTTCGATCCCTCCTCCCTTCCCCCCCCCCCCCCCCAGCCCAGCTTCGGCCGTTTGCATTTCTCCTTTTCCAACCCTTCGATCGACCTCTCAGCTCTTCTGCTCTGCTCGTCCTCCACCACCCATCTAGTTTCATCCCCCATCCCCCCATCCCCCCATCCCCCATCTCCATCTCCAAGCAGCAGCAGCTCCAATCGCTTGCCATCCTATACTGCGCCCTGCGCATCAACTGCAATCCGATCTCGCCCTCTGCCCGTTTGGCAATCTAGCTCTCCAGGGCATTACGTCATCGCCATGGCCGACAGCTCAGCTCCCGTCAACAGCGCAGGTGAGTTTGCTTCACCTGTGACAGCAAATATCGCGGCCATCCATGGCAGAAAGGCGTCTTGCTCCCTGTAGTGGCTCAATTGAGCTCAAGCGAGCTCATGTGGTGTATTGCGCCGCGCCTGTCGGCTGTTCACCGCCACCTGTCGCGATTCGCGCAACCCGCTTCCCGTCTGACCGCCACCGCTGACGTGCCACCATTGACAACGTGCAGCTCCGGCCAACCCTCTCGCTGCCGCAACGACCGGTCCCAATGCTGTGCCTAAGAACCCCTTCGCCGAGGCGCAGAACGGCAAGCCCTCCGAGTCGGCTCCCTCGAGCGTTACCCAGCCATTGTCAGTGACCCCCGACGCTCACAAGCCGGCCGACACGCCAGCTGCGACTGCCAACGGCGACGCCGCGGCTCCTGAAAAGAACGGCACCGGCGTCAACGGCGTCGGAGGCAAGATTGAGCCTCTGGTGCCTGAGGAGAACAAACAGGCGAGTGCGCCTGCTCCTGAGGCAGCCGCCGACAAGCCGGCTTCCTCGACCCTGGCAACATCTTCCACAGAAGCCCCAGCCGACGGCAAAGCCGGAGCTGCCGACGGTTCAGCCGATCCGCCTGTTATGACGGGGGCGCTTCCAGAGACGTCTGCGCCCAAGCCTAGCGAGTCGACTCAGAACGATGGTGTGAGCGATGTACCGGCCACGGTTGCGGCCCCAGAGCCAGCTGGTCTCACCCAGACTGACGGCACTCGGGATGCCCCAGCTACATCTACTCCGCCTACAGATGCTAAGCCTGTGTCGGACCCTACGCCTCCAGCGGTGAACGGCGGGGACAAGAGTACCGGGATTGACGACGCGGCACCTGCGACTGCCTTGACCGGGGCTGCTGCCTTGACAGACGCAGCGCCTAGCGCAGTCCCGGCGGAGACGGAGGAGGAGAAGAAGAAGAAGAAGAAGACAGAGAGCAAGGACCTTGAGAAGAAAGATGCTGCCCCTCCAGTAGTCTCAGCTGCTGCCGTCCCAGCCGCGAAACCAGCCGCTGAGGAGGATGTTGAGATGAAAGATGCAGCACCTGCCACGGCTTCAGAGCAGCCTGCCGCGCCGTCTACGGCCGACTCCTCCAAGGCGCCAGCTCCAGCTTCCACCCTACCTGCGGAGAAACCAGCCGAGCCAGCGCCGACCCCGGTTACAGGCGCGGAGGAGAAAGCCCCGGTCCCTCTTGCCGGTACCACGGGAACGAGCACCACTGCTGCCACTGCCCCTGCCCCAGCGACTTCTGCGGGCAACTCGTCCGTGGCTGAAGGGGCCCTCCCCGCATCCCGAAAGCGCAAGGCCGAGACGGATCCTGGGGAACCTGCGGGTGCTGATGAGCCCACTGCCAAGAAGCGCAAAGGTCCAATCGCCAAGGCTGTCGCCAAAGCCAAAGGCGTGGTTGACGATTTGAAGGAGAAGCGCAAGAACAAGAAGAAGGAGCCGGCTCCCGTGGGACGTACCGAGCGGAAGACGCGGAGTCAGGGCCGTGTGGACTAGGTGAGCGGTTGAAGTTTTGGATCTTGATTTTTTTTGAACGACAGGAATCAGAAAAGCGGGCTCTGTTCTTCTGACAGGATGATCTGTGAAGAAGAGATCAGGGATGAAACACAGCAACAACAGGCGCAAGTTTTTTTTTCTTTTTTTCTTCCCCCTTCCCTTCTCTCTTTCTTTATCATTCTCGCTCTGTTTGGGAATCATTTTCCATGTTCAAGTTTGGGTTGTGGGCCGGAAAAGGTGTTGGTGCTTTGGTACCACACGGGCGTTATGTGGTCTGAATGGCTTCTTCGAAACGTCGCGGTAGGCATTCCGCTTTGGAAAACGCACCGGAATAGGTTTGGTGTATTGACAGTCCTTTTGTATATACGATTAAAAGGCAACAAATCAAAGGCAGCTTTTGTTCTCTCATGCATACAGATGCTGATTCCCCTTTGTGTCATGGTGTTGTTGAGGGTGACTGCTTTTCAATACGACAAACATGATATCTAATGCGGTATCGGCATTCTCGTCCACACAAAACAGACGCCATTTAAATCGCCAGGTTGGCTTTCCACTCTCATTTTGACATTTAAGCAGGGTGAACCGGAGCCCTGGGAATAAAAAGCAGGGGCTGAATGAAGCTGACCCGACGTTCTGGGACCTGGCGCTGGCGCTGGCGGTTCCCGTCCCTGACAGTTGCGTCCGTTGCGGGGTCGGGCCCAGCAGGCCGGGTCCGAACTAGGGAAAAAAGGGCGAGGGTTTAGTGATGGCAAGGTAAGGAAGAAAGAGGTGAAAGACGGACGAGAATTTTTCTCTTCTTCTTTTTTTATTTTTTTCTAGTATGGATGTATGTGTATGTGTGCGCACCAAAGCCCGGATACGCAGACTCGTATCATTTTATTTTACATATGCGCGGCTAGTCTAGGGGTCCACCTCAAGAATTCAGCACACACCCTCTCTGGCCTTGAAACATAAATTTTATGCACGGGGTGGGGGGGGAGGGGGTTCGGTATTTGGTAAATATGCTGGTTTCAAACTGTATTACTGTTCGAGCATCCAGGTAGGTCTCGAGTCCAGCTTCAAGGAAGCTGGGTGTGAGCCAAATAATAACATGTGGAGCAGTAATATGAAGGACTTTGATGTATGTATTTCATGCCAGAGTCATCTCCTAACCTCAAACCATCCCCAGAGTTGGGGAAATTCTGGATTGAGCCGCATGTACTGAGGGAAGACAGAAATAAAACTGGGCATTTGTAGCCCCTGTCACTCACTATTCAGGTATTTCAAGGAGTAGAAAGCAGAAATGGACAACACGCCATCAGCACAGTGAGACCGCAGCATGCTGTGGACATGCAGCTAATCTTGCTTGCGCTCACACCTGGGCACCCCCAACATAATAAGTCCCCTGGAGGCTAACATGGCAGCGGCCGGGGCTCTCCTCAGCACAGCACCAACGACGTAACGTTGTCCAGAAGGCCAGCTGGTAGTGTACTATAGATCAGGTGGATGACAACTGATGAAAAGGACCATAAGTAGTAGCAGGTGCTAAAGCAGCAAGTATGGGGAGAGCTGGCATTTGGCCCTGTCTGCGAACAAGTTGTCAGGTGTGTGTATGTGTAAATAGTAACGTAACGATGAGCAATGTGTGGCAGTGACTCTTGGCTCGATCCCTTAGTATGCTTGGCTTCCTTTGGTTGAGTATTTTCGCCTTACCAGAAAGAAAAGCATTTGAAAAACGGAGTAAACATCTCATTTTTTGATTATTCAGGGCTATGTACCTGAGTAAGTACTTTAAGTATGTATGTAGATCTACGCGCCGCTACTGGTATGGTACAGTTCCATGCAAGGGACAGATCTTGCGCGTCAGTCACCCTTAGTCGAAAGAAGGTTTTGGCAGATCGAGGCGCGAACCGATCTCGACACAGCCACACTCACCCCCCCCCCCCCAATCCACCATTCTGCCGTGTTGCAAATGCTGTCGCGGTGCCGTGTCCCAGTAAGATTCTTCCCCTCCGCAGTGGGCCGTCTCTAGAGAGAGAGAGAGAGAGAGAGAAGAGGGGGGGCGGGGGCGCATAAGTCAGCACTATCTGGAGGAAACGTTTCGTCCGGGCAGCTCGAAACAAAAGATGTGATGATGATCTTGGTTAGTATCGTCAGTCCGTCAGTCTAGTGGGAGAAGGATACGAGAAATGAATGGTGCTAGGACTAGAGTGCCGCTGGGCTTCTTTTTTTTTTTTTTTTCATATTCAAAAATAGCAACTGGCTACGCTGTTAGTGGCCGTTGACACCAATCAGGGCCATGGTGGAAGAAGGGGGGGGCTTTCTGGTCTGGCCGTTTTAGGGCCCCAAACAGGGTCCCCTGGAATCCACCCCACCACTTCCCACCCCGTGCGATGACCCTGTGAGGTCATCGGGGGAGGCCCAGGAGCCAGGCCCCTGCTACAGTACTCCAGGGGTGCTTTGTGTGACAGCAGGGCTGGTAAATCTCAAGGTGCACGAGGAGTTTTACTGTATTATTTGTTCTCAGACAAGAGGGAGAGAGAAGAACGAAGAAAAGAGGATATGGACTGATGAAGAGAGAGAGAGAGGACCATTGCACAAGTGCCCAACCTTTATTCTTATCCAAGACTAGAGTCGTCCATCTTTTTTTTCTTCTCTTTTTTTCTTCTCTCCCGGGTGGAGCCTTCAAACGAGGCAGTGCTTGCCAAGATTGTCATAGTAGTTGGTCTTGTTGACCGCGGAGGGGCTTACTTACCCTGTCGCGAAAAAAAAATCAATCAAGGGTCTTCAGCCAGCTGGGTGGTACATGTGCGCCCCCCCCCCCCTCTTCCCGGGGGGAGATCTCCATTTTAGTTCATCCCTTGCGGGCAAGTCAGCAGCCACGCAAACACCGCACTTTTTCAACTCCATTCGGCAACGAAACGTTAGGAAGGGGAAAGAAAGAAGAAAAAGGGAAGAAAAAAGAAAAGAAGAAAGAAAAAGAAAAAAAAGTTTCCCACATGGATTGGGTGGTGGGCCCTCCTCCCTCTCTCCCTCCAAGCGGTGCCCACTGACACGGTGACCATTAAACCTTGTCAGATCCACGTCCGATCTGCTCGTCTATTGTCGTCATTGGTATTGATTGTCATTGTCCAGGTCATCCTTTCACCCCTACTTGGTACTCTTGTTCTGTACCTCCTCCCTTTTCCTTTGATCATCACCCCCCCCTCCGACCACCGACTTCACCAACCCTCCTCTCGTTCATCCTGACCGCGATCGAGGACGCCACGGCTCGAATATTCCCTCGGACAATCGCCTTGGGTCGTCTCGCCCCCTCCATCTCCCCTTCCTTTTTTTGACCCCGCGTCAATCCGCTCGTTTGATACCGATACGAGCCGGCCTTGTCCTGGCTAAATCTCACCCCTCAGGAAGCAAGAGGGATCAAGGACTGGCCTCGGCCACCTCTGTTTTGTTTCCTCCCTTCGTAGCCCGTGCGACCACCGGCCGCTGAACCCGCGACACGGCCAGTTTCTCGGGGCAGACCGCGCTTTCTGGCCCCAGCTTCTTCAACCTGTCTCGCCTGTCTGTTTCCGAACGAGAAGGGATCTTCAGCCCGGCGATCGAGATACCGACCACTTTCGACCTGTGCATTGCCCTACAAGGTCTTGGGTCTCCTCGACGTTGCACGGTCTGGCATACCGACGTCCCTCCTCAAGTCTTCTTCACCCTTCCTACCCTGGAAATCACCATCACCCACCACCGCCCACCACGAGGTCGTGTTGCACAAGGGCTATCTCTGGATTGATTGGGTTCAGAACGAGCCTGCTGCCCTTGAGGGCATCAAATCGACCTCTCACTATGGACTCTATATCGCGGACGATATCGGCGCTCTATCCTAGGGATACCGATGCCGGCACGACTCTGCTCGACCTTCTGCAGGATCCCTTCAAGAGCGAGGTACGCGTGCCTGGCCCCCCTCCGTGGCTATGGCAAACAGGACAAAGGGGCCTTTGTTTGTATACTGACGTTCTTCTCTCAACGGACAGGTACAATCCGCCTCCATCTTGGCCTCCTTAGCCTCGTCTCTCGGCGTCACCGCGGCTGTCGTCCTCCTCTTCTCCTTCTTCCGTCCCTACCACACCGTTGTCTACGCACCGAAGCTTAAACATGCCGACGAGTCCAGGGCACCTCCGCCTCTTGGCAAGGGGCCCTTTGCCTGGGTCAAGCCCCTGTGGGCGACCAGCGAGAAGGAGCTGATCCGACTTGCCGGGCTAGATGCTACTGTGTTCATGCGCTTCAGTGAGATGTGCCGCAACATGTTCACGGTCATGGCCATCGCCGGTTGTGCCATCCTGATCCCCGTCAACTGGACGCTCTCTATCGGGACGGACAATGTCAACTGGGCCATCCGGCTCACGCCCCAGAATGCGTGGAACAATGCGCAGTGGGCAACCGTGGTCTGTGCCTGGATCTACAACATTACAGTCCTGGGAGGTCTGTGGTGGAATTACAGGAAGCTCTTGCACCTACGCCGCGAATATTTTGAGAGCCCAGAATATCAATCCAGCCTTCATGCGAGGACGTTGATGGTAAGTGGTTCTTGGCTGGAGCAGACGACGGCTTCGCTGCGGGTTTCCTGTGCTGATTCGGAGGGTTTCATAGCTCTATGATATACCCAAGAAATTATGCTCCGACGAGGGCATCGCCAGGATGATCGATGTCATCGCGCCCAGTTCTTCGTTTTCCAGGACTGCGATTGCTCGAGACGTGAAGGACCTCCCGGACCTCGTCGCTGAGCATGACAGGGTGGTCCGCAAGCTAGAGAAGGTCCTAGCCCGGTACCTCAGGGATCCTAACAATATACCCGCCGCGAGACCAACCTGCCTGCCTTCGAAAAAGGACCGGGCCCACGCGACCTACCCCAAGGGCCAGAGGCTCGACGCCATCGAGTACCTTACCCAGCGGATCAAGACCCTCGAGTTCGACATCAAGGAGGCCAGGGGCAGCGTGGACAGGAGGAACACCAGACCGTTTGGGTTCGCTTCCTACTCGGACATAAGCGAGACCCATGCGATAGCCTACATGGGCAGGAAAAAGAAGCCCGAGGGCGCTACTATGAAGTTGGCCCCGCGACCAAGCGACATCATCTGGGACAACATGTCCCTCACGCCGGCGACCCGATGGCGGAAGAGGCTCATCATCAACCTCTGGATCGCGTTGCTGACGCTCGTGTGGATTGCGCCCAACGCCATGATTGCCATTTTCCTGGTCAGCTTCAGCAACCTCGGGCTCCTCTGGAAGGGCTTCCAGACGTCTCTGGACGCACAGCCGATCCTGTGGGCTATCATCCAGGGTATTGCTTCTCCGGCCATCACGTCCGCCATCTATATCCTGCTCCCGATCATTTTCCGGCGGCTGTCCATCAGGAGCGGCGACAAGACCAAATCTGGCCGGGAGCGGCATGTCATTGCGAAGCTCTACAGCTTCTTCATCTTCAACAACCTGGTGGTCTTCTCCCTGTTCAGTGGCCTGTGGACATTTGTCGCGGCCGTCGTCAGATCTACGAGCACGGGCAAAGACGCGTGGAGCGCGATCGTGGCGCAGAACTTTGGAAGCTCCATCATGGTTGCGCTGTGCTCCGTCTCCCCGTACTGGATCACCTATCTGCTGCAGCGACAGCTCAGCACAGCTGTTGACCTGGCGCAGGTCTGGCAGCTAATCCTGGCTCTGTTCAAGCGGAAGCTAGGTTCTCCCACCCCCCGTGAGATGATTGAGCTCAGCGCCCCGCAGCCCTTTGACTATGCCAGCCACTACAACTACGCCCTCTTCTACAGCACCGTGGCCCTCTGCTACGGAACGATCCAGCCCCTCGTGCTGCCGGCTGTGGCACTTTTCTTCATCATCGACTGCGTCCTGAAGAAATACCTGCTGATGTACGTCTTCATCACCAAGAACGAGAGCGGGGGCATGTCGTGGCGTGTGCTGGTCAACCGTATGCTCTTTGCCCTCTTCTTTTCCAACCTGGTTGTGTTCCTGGTGGTCTTCGAGAGGGGCTGGGGAACCTACATCCAGGTCTATGCGATCGTGCCGCTGCCGTTCATCGTGATTGGCTTCAAGATCTTCTTCGCCAAGACCTTCGACGACAAGATTCACTACTACAGCACGCGCTTTGTCCCCCACGGTCCGCAGGCCGAGATTGGCATTGCGCATAAGGAGAACCTGCGGAGCGATCGCCTCGCTGCCAAGTTTGGACACCCGGTCCTGTACAGGCCGCTCATCACGCCCATGGTGCATGCCAAGGCGCAGAACATCCTTGCCAGTGTATACCGAGGCCGTCTCAGCGATGGCCGGGAAGCTGGCTCGGGAGACGGCACGAGTGTGTCTGGGTACAGCGATACGTACGCGCTCGATCCTATGAGCTCGGGCCGACCAGGCAAGGCTGCCGGGAGCGGCCTTTCTGGGTTTGAGATTGTGCCTGAGGGACGGCTCGATTTCGAATACTACAAGAATCGCCAGGAGTTCGCCGAGGAGCTCGGCACCGGCATCGACATCTACAGACCAGGGACGCCGTCAAGCAACTGGGCCGGATCAGACACGGAGTCGAGGCCTGGCACACCTGTCGGCGGGATGTTGCATAACACACACAAGGGCGGGTACGCGCCTGCGGGCAGTGATGTGGGACACGGCGCCCCATTCGCAACCCCCCACAGGCCTGCCTCCCCTCGTGCGTATGGCTCTCCCACCACGGAGTACCCTTCACGCACGCGATCGCCCTACGGCCTGGTGGCGGCGACCGAGTCTACCTCGAACCTCGTGCACTCGGCCGCGCCCATGCCTGGGCCCTATGGCGATTCTCAGGGCAGCTTCGAGCCATCTGTCGCAGATGGCCGGACGCCCGGTCAGTTTGGCGGGCTCGGAGGTGGCGTAGGTGGTTATGGGAACCTACCCCAAAACGAGCCTGACTACGACGTGGACCCGATGAGTTATAACTACTTTAGAGGTGGCACAGGAAGAAGAAATAATAGTGGCGTGTAAGGGGGGTGGGGTCTCCAGATCTGTGCGACGGTGGGCCTACACGATGACGGTGGTGGTCAGATCTCGGATGACATACGACGACGACGAGACTACAGCACCAAACCTGTCTGTAGCCCGCCCTCTCAAATGAATGAATGTACTTAGAACATGCATCGCCTGGCAAGGCTCTGGCGTAATGGATCATGATATGAAGGAATATCTTGAAAGAATTGAGGGCTGTGGCACGCATACTGGCCGGGAATATGGATGGATAAACAACCTAGCTCTGTGAGCCAGAAAGGGGGAAAATGTAATAGACGAGCGTGACTAATGATCAACTTCATACACGTCCAGTTATTCTTTGGTCGCTTGTCCACCTGCAGCCTTGATAATTATCCAGCATGCACGTACACGGTTGCCCAGTAGAGAGAGGGACTTGACGTCGCTCTAAGCTGACCTCAACTTTTTGTATATTAGATATGAACCATGCAACCTGGCTTGACATATCGTATGTTGTCTTCTACATGGATCAACTCTCTTGGGTATTCTGGGTATTTGAAATTACATCTCACTGGACATTCCTCCCACCACCGCAACCAGACGCCGTCGGCGAATCACCATACGCAGCCGGCCCATCTCCCTCCAACTCACAAACCGGCGTCGCCACAGCCTTCCTCACCACCTCAGCAGCATGATGCATCTTCTTCTTCTTCTCCTCCTCCTCCTCCTCCTCCTCCTCCTCCTTCCTCCCTCCCTCAACTGCTGCCCTCCCCATCCCCACCTCCACAGGCACCATGGCAGCCAGCTCCGCCCGCCGCGGCGCAGGCGTGCTCGAGAGTTCCGCCCGCCTCCGCAGCAACGCCCCAGCACGCTCCTGCGCGTGTCCGTGCTCTCCCTCCGCCGCCGGGGCTCGTCTGTCGATGCGGTCCACTCGGGCTTGCCCGAGCCTAGCTCGGCGGCGGCCACCACTACTGTCGTCGTGGGTCGAGCGCCGCCCGACGTCCGCCCGCGCCCGAGCCTCCAGAAGACGAAGGCTACCGCGCACAGGATGGTGAGGGCGCCTAGGGTTGTCCCTATGCCGACTCCTATCTTGGCGGTGAGGGAGAGGCCGCTGCTGGGGCTGTCGGATGCGAGGGCGCCAGGGCCGGCTGAGGATGACGATAGGGCTGAGGCTGAGGCGGCGACGGCGGCTGCGGCGGCGCTGCTGCTGCTGCTGCTACTGCTGCCTCCTGGTACTGCTGGAGAGATTGTGGTCTTGCCCGCCGTTAGGACGGCCGCTGTGCCGGAAGGCTGGGAGGAAGAGGAGGCAACACTGCTGGCAGTGGTGCCCGTGGCGATGCTGCCTGCGTCAATGTCGCCTGTGAAGTCGAGGGGGTTCAGGTACCCGCAATTGTCGCCGTAGGTCTCGGTGCAGTAGGCTTTCCCTGCGGTGCTGGTGTTTACGTCTAGACAGTTGGAGAAGTTTGTGTCGCATGCGAAACTGGGGACCGTGTCTGTGAATGTTGTTGCTCGGTTGCTGTTAGTTGCGGGTTTGGAAAGAAAGAAGGAAAGAAAGAAAGAATAATTATATAAAAGGGACAGCCGCCCTAAACGGAAACGCAACGGTAGAGAATGTCCTTATTTTTCTTATATATAAGAAAGAAGAAAACAACTCTTTCCTGAAGACATGGTATGGAGTCACAGGAAATTCGCACCGAAGTAGTATGTCAGCCCAGGTGCCGTGCCGTTACTGCAGGTGCACGTCCAGTCCAGTGTGTCCTGTCCCGCAAGTATTTTGATCAGTACGCCGAGACATGAAAATTTGCCATCTCGCAGCCTCGATGTTCCGTCACTCACAGAGTCGCAGGTATTGGCAGTCACCTGACTGCTACAGAGGATCTGGCAGGTGTTTTCCTGGTCATTACACCATGTCTCTTTGCATGTCGTCAATTGAGTCAGTTTGTTTCTTTGGCTTCATTCGTGGCCGATTACAGTCGGATTGTCTTTCTCATGCCCAAGCATACCTCGTGTTGAATCCGGGACGGAAGCCGGGTCGATAGTATAAGCGGACATCTTGTGCCCTCTTGGATCATCGTCCTGTCTGCCGACTTGGGCAACCCAGAAGTATCCAGTTTCAAATCGACTCGAACTTGGCCACAGCCCTATATCTTAGGATGTAATGAAATAAGTTCGGGTGCGTAGAAAGAATCCGGTCTGATCAATAAGCTTGGCGTGGGCAGGAGGACATGGCTGCGTCTGTGGCACGGGGTGGTGAGGCCGCAAATTCGGCACTTTAGGGTGACCGAATGCCAACCAAGAGCGAAATGTGAGAGAGCACAAAATAAAACAAAGACACATCAGAGAGAACAATAGATATAGAGAGAAAGTAATAAGCATAAAAGGTAGGTTCCTCTAGCAAAGTATGCCTGGCATATATATGTACTAACTAATTAGAAGCAGGGCGGGAGGATTTGAATACCTGCGCATCTTGAAACCTCAAGCGAATACCAACACACCTGCTTGGGAAAGGTTTAAACACTCGGGGGCCACTTATCTGAAGTATGACGCTAGCTGAGATGAAAATAAACTCGTCAAGATTACCTGTTAGATAGTTGCATAGATAATTATGAGGTAGGCAACCAGGGAGGCCTTGCTCCTCTTCTTCCTTTTCACTGCTTCGAGGATTTAGCACACTTATGTTGCTTTTGGTCATGGGCAAATACGCATGCATGGAATCTCGGTCCCGGAATGGGGTTCTGACCGTCGGGTGTAGGTGTTCTTGGTGGCTAAAGAGGTCACTTCGTATTTTAAAATCTGTTTTAAAAGGTAAGAGGCAATCGGGGATCATTTACGATCCGGTGAGTGAATGACTTGTACTCAACGCCCACTGTAATTGTGAATTAATAGGTCCGTTTGGGACCAGGATTCTTAATTGCCGTCAGGCCATTTTCATATAATTAGTCATTGTCCCTTTGGGAGCATGATTTCCTCTCTACAGCGTCGATTCTTATTTTCATTTCCCCTAATTAGTTGCAGGTGCCGATTCTTTCGGACTCAGGTCCGCCTACCTGAACCCCCTTCACCAATTCATGAGGAAGCACGGTTAGACTCAATTGTAGCCTCATTCGCCACAAAATACCTATTTCCGCTGTCAAAATCCATTCCTGGATACCTTGTTATCTTCCGCAGGGTTACTTCCATCTGCTGATGCTGGGGAGAACGGGCGGTTGGTTTCTAGCACTTTACGTCTCACACTCTCTGATTCAAAGCTTAATTACAGTGTATTTTCCTATAATCACCTAAGCTGAATCTCTGGACCAAAGTCTTCCATTCCCAAATCCCATAGCTTCCATAAGTGTTACCAGAACAAATGTTTGGGATCTAATGCTAAGATCAGCCAATATTGTATTCTCTTGTATAAGCAACATTGCCATTGGTGGCCAAAACCAATGGGCTATGTTTAGATCTTTGAACAGGAAACTTCCTCTGAGCCTCCAAGACCAAGATAACTTGCCGAGATATGCCCACTATTTCCATGTCTTCTTTACCAATTGGAACCTCGATGGCAGTTGCTACCAAGACAAAGCACAATACCTCCTTCGTAGACTCCTTTCGAAATTATCTTTTATTGTTTGTTCAGTTGTAACACATGTTGTTGAGGACTAGCGAGATTCATCAATCATCCCGAGTTCATCCTGGACAGTAATGAAAAGGACGTCAAAGCTGGCATAGTGTAAGAGAAGACATATTTGGCAGCCAAAGAAGTCCTTGCTTATATTAGGAATATAATTGCTGTAGCAGCTGGAATTCTTGGAGGAATGACTAGACTTTAACTGGGGATAAAGTCATGATCAGTTAAAAGACCTCACTTCTGCAAAATCAGTCAAAATCTCCTCGAACAGAAACTGTGAGGAAGTGGATTATGACTGAGCTAAAGACGCTATTCTCTGTGCGAAGAGCCCGTCAACCTACAATCACAGGAATAATATGGTTTGATAAAATGTTCCAAAGTTGCCGCTTGACAGGGTCTTTATAAAAAATGAAATGAAAAACAAGCGGGTGACAGGACTATGCAAAAAGTAATTACACACTGACAATGTCAGGCGTGCGGTACATGCGGATGTCCGGTCTCTCCCGGGTCATTGGACATTCCCCAGCGTGGTCGGGAGGCTCACACAAATACCCCGAGGAAACCCGTCAGCTGAGATGATCACACCCTCCTCTAAAAAGGGGTTTGTAACACAAGACGGAGATTTGAAAAGAAAAAAAAAAGTTTAAAAAGAACAAGAAAAAGGAAAAGAAAGTAAAAACGGTAACACAAGCGAGCGAACAAAGTAAACCATCGTCGGGGCCTTCCGCGACAGCAGAGGCACACGTCGGAACTCGGTGTGTTGCGTGCATCAGGAATCAGGAACCAGGAACCGTGCATGAATGATGATCGGCGGTATTTCCCAGATCTATTATATCGCGACCAGCCCGCGCGCGTCGGCAACCGCGTCTGTGTCCAATAGTTCTAGGAGACAGCACCAATAAAACCTGCATGCAGGTCACACACACACACAGACAGCCTGCGTCGGAAGACGGGTGACGATCGCATTTCTGGTACCGAGCACAATGAAAACCCTTAAAAAAAAACTTTTTCGGCGAGACGCTGAGGGTTCTGATTAGACGCGGCGCGGCACACCTTTGCCAGTCCCTGTGCTAAATGCGGTATCATGCAGTAAATAGATTATATGCAACACCAAAGTGGTACCAGCCTTCTCTGGCTAAGAACGTTTAATTGAGTTTAAGGCAAGACAATTGTCATTAATGATTACCCACATTTATTCATCATGTGAGAGGTAGAGAGTCGGAACCACGGTGCATTGATGGTAATTTGACCGTCACCAAGCATGACTATGTCACGGTCAGCCCGGTCAGGGACTTGGCTAGACCGTGACGCCTTATCATATGTTTGTCTTTGCTGCTATCTTGCCGGTGTCCTGAAAGACTTACCGCGAGCCCATAAATACCACGTTCTTTCCGAATAGATAATATAATTATTTCAGCACGCCATTCGATAGGAGACTCATCTCAGCGGTTTCCCTTGTCAGCTCAGGGAAGTTGAATCACAGTAAACATGGTACAAGTTACATCTCTCGTTATACTGGCAACGGCGTGGTGTCTCCAGGGTGGCCATGCCCTGCGGATACCATCTTCCGGTGATGAAGTCGTCAAAAGAAACGAGACAGGGAGCGAGGTCACACCTGACCAGATCGCAGCTTCTATCAATGCCATGAACACAGCATGGTTCGTTTACCAGAAGATTCTCGGACAACTTGTGTGGGTAAATGCTGACGGAGAGATAGGTATAATGAGACAGATGGGCGATGGGTACGTAAAGCAGCATTTCATAATAGCAGGCTCCAATTCATGCTGTAGCACCGAGCCTCTTCAAGCAACCGCATTTATGTTGCTAAGAAACTTTCAATAACAATTCTGAGTTGATGAATGAGTGAGGCTAATCTCCAGCACAGAACTCGACAACTGCTTGGTGGCTCACTGGAAACGCTCTTCAGGCTGTTTGTGACTACAGTAAGTTTACATTTCGATTCAAGGTCCTCCCACCCTTCCCCTCCGTTTTCTTTTTTCGGCCCCCCTCTGTGAGAGATATTGACGATTTTGAATAGTGTTCACCACCAAGGATAACGAGTATCTCTCTTTGGCAGAGGGAACCACTCAGAAACAGTCCGGCCCCCTCGCGTGGTGGCCCGAGGGAGGCGGTGACTTTCGCGCGGATAGCACCGATGATACGGGCTGGTGGGCTCTGGCCATGGTACGAATGTACGACATTACAGCCAACAGCACCTATCTGAAATACGCAGAGCTGGACGAGGCCTATATCTACAGCTACTGGAATAGCACCTGCGGAGGGGGCGTGATCTGGGACATTCCGGACCTGACGTACAAGAACGCCATCAGTAACGAGTTGTACATGAAACTGGCAGCCTCGTTGCATAACCGTGTCCCAGGAGATACGCAGTACTTGTCCAGAGCCCTGGAAGCTTGGAACTGGTTCAACCACTCCGGTATGATCAACTCGCAGCACCTGATCAACGATGGCCTAGATGACAGCTGTGTCAACAACAACGAGACCGAATGGACGTACAACCAAGGCGTGATCCTCGGCGCTTTATCAGAGATATACCTGGCGACCAAGGACTCCACATACATCGACGCAGCAAGGACCATCGCAGACGCTGTTATTGCAAGCGACATACTGTCACCAGGAGGCATCCTGACAGAATACGGATGCGAGCCTGAAGGCGACTGTGACGAGAACGAACAGACCTTTAAGGGGATCTTTACGCGGAATCTTGCCGAGCTCAATGTGCTGATCACAGACAGGCCATACAGCTCATACCTTGCCGAGAACGCTCAGTCTGCTTGGGCAAGAGATCGCAGCGGACATTCAGACCTGTTTGGACTATCGTGGGCTGGTCCTTACTCGCCCGCGTCTGTTGGCACACAAACATCTGTGATTAGCCTTTTGGTCGCAAACATCTGGCAGTGACAGCAGCCGTTTAATACTAGAGAGATTTGCTAGTTTAAGATGATAGATACATGATCTTCATAGCTTGGCCGAATACGCAGATGTTCTCGTTACTAGCTATGCTATGAGCTACTACTCATGACGACCTTCGTCAGAACAAGCCGAATTTTGAAGGGGGCTACCGAAATCAATAATAATAATATGGTAACATGACTGGAGCGAATGCCTGGTGTTGAAGATCATTCCTTGACGTTATTATTTTTCAAGTGGTATGACATGAAGGCCAATGGGAAGAGCCTTTCACCATCCGCGACCAGCAAGTCTGTCCTCCTTCTTCATGCTGTCGCAGTTGATGCCAACCATGGCCTCCCCAAGACCGATGCTGCACTCAGCCAGCACCTTGGGGTCTTTGTAGTGCGTAGTCGCCTTGACAATAGCCTTGGCCCGCTTGGCCGCGTCGCCCGACTTGAAGATGCCACTGCCGACAAAAACGCCATCACAGCCAAGCTGCATCATCAGAGCGGCATCCGCAGGGGTGGCAACCCCTCCAGCGGCAAAGTTGACGACAGGAAGACGGCCCAGCTCGGCCGTCTGCCTCAACAGGGCCGCGTCGCAGCCCAGCTCCTTCGCCAGCGCCCGAATGCCCACCTCGCCCTCGGCAGCCAGCGTGGCTTTCGCCTTGGCAATATCGGCACTCACCGTGCGCATGTGCCTGACGGCCTCGACGACGTCGCCCGTGCCAGCCTCGCCCTTGGTGCGGATCATGGCGGCGCCCTCTGCGATGCGCCGGAGGGCCTCGCCCAGGTTGCGGCACCCACACACAAAGGGCACGCCGAAGCCGCCCTTCTCGACGTGGTAGGCGTTGTCGGCCGGGGTGAGCACCTCGGACTCGTCAATGTAGTCGACGCCCAGGGCCTCGAGGATCTGGCACTCGACAAAGTGGCCGATGCGGGCTTTGGCCATGACGGGGATCGTCACGGCGTCCTGGATCTCCTTGATGACGGCTGGGTCGGACATGCGCGCCACGCCGCCGTCCTTGCGGATGTCGGCGGGCACGCGCTCCAGGGCCATGACGGCGCAGGCACCGGCCTCCTCGGCGATGCGGGCTTGTTGTGCGTTGGTCACGTCCATGATCACGCCGCCCTTGAGCATCTGGGCGAGGCCCGCCTTGACGGCAAACGATGTCTTGGAGGACGAGCTGCCATTGTTGTGGTTATTGCTGGTAGTAGCCGGTGTGGCCAGGTTGACGGTCGTGCGACTGGTTCCGTTGCTTGTCGCCATTGTGAGGAAAAGAACAAGTTCTATGTGAAGAACCTATGACCACCAGGGCTTGAGAATTGTTGCGTAAAAATTGCAGAGCAGGTGTCTATCTGCTTTGAGAGGGAGTGAGGAAGTGAGTTGATGTCGAATGGCTAATAATTTACCACTTGAGATCGAAGGCGGGATCAATACCTTTTATGCCGAAATTCGATGACTGGCTGTAGTAGTCGTAGGGGATGGCCAAGAAGAGCTTCTAGAAGGCTTCGATACAAAAGGAACCCTGAACCCTTTTCTTCTTCTTCTTCTTTTCTTCTTTCGAGATAGTATGCAAGGGCTAAGTAAGGGTGTGCTGTATGTAATGCTGCACAAGGTTTTCTAGTCTCGCCACTATTTCCGCCGAGACCTTGGGTTGGAAAAATAATCAAGGGATGATTTGAGCCAGCATGCGAGCCAGGTTAAAGGTCACGCTGTTGATCTTCAGAGGTCAGGACAGGGCACGAGTCGGAGGTCGTACCACAGTAAGACAAGAAAATGGTCGATCACATGCAGACTTGTTGATAGTTTGATATGTTACCGTCGTCTTCTTTGTGTTCTGAGTAAGAATGCTATACGCACGTGAGCACGTTTTATGCAATGCCCCGAGTAATCCAGAGACTGTTTGTGACTCAGTCAGATTTGCGCAAGAAACCCGATGTCGGTTTCCCTAGGGGAGAGAGAGAGGGGGGGGGGTGGAGGGAATATGTCTAGGACGTCATATGACTACAATATAATAAACGCCTCATAAGAAAAGAAGAAAAAAAGGATTCTGAGCCATCGACTATTACCTAAGTACTGTACTTTCTAGCCTTGTTGGAATTTACTATGTAATAATGGATTTGTTCGGGGTTCCGCGGCATCTTTTCTCACACCAAAGTTGCCTCACACACACCATCACCTTGGAAGGAAACGAACCCTGACTCTTTGCTTTGCTTATTCCAGGAACTAAAAGTGAATCAATCAGCAAGCATCTCATTTGTCCGTTCTCCTATTACTTTTTCCTTCTTGTGGTACGCCTATTTATCGTCTGACTCGGTCGGCGACTTTGCTGCCAAACAAACACCAGATAATAACTATCAAATCACGCCGTGACGTTCTTGAATCATTACGAGCCCACGGTACTGTATTCTCTTCTGACTCGTCCTTTGCCTGAGCTAATTATAAGCTTGTGGTCGAGGCATTCATCCTATTCCTTTTCTTGAAATCTCTGGTCTACTTGCTTTACTCACTCACCGCAAATCTTCTTCAGAGTGCAGACAAAAGCCCAACCGATCATAGCCGCAGATGGCCGTCACTATTGGCGTCTTAGCCCTTCAAGGGGGGTTTCTCGAGCACCTATCACTCCTCCAGAGATCAGCACAGCACCTTGCCAGCGCACCAGAATACGCTGGGAGATTCACCTTTGAGCCCATCGAGGTCAGGAATCCTCAAGACCTCACACGATGTGATGCCCTCGTCATCCCTGGCGGTGAGAGCACAACCATTGCCCTCATCGCAGCACAATCCGGGCTTCTCGAGCCCTTGAGAGAATTTGTCAAGTCAGTTTTTGGGAACAAGCAACCCTCCTCCCCCTCCCCTCCCCCCCCTTCTTTCACCTCCAACCAAAACCCTTGGCTGTTGTTGATCCGCAGGATCATCTTGTTGGATCACGCTAAATCAGGCGGTGCAGGACCTCTCAGAAGCCAACCTGGGGCACATGCGCAGGACTCATCCTCCTCGCAGAGCAAGCGAATGCTACCAAGAAGGGGGGCCAGGAGCTCATTGGCGGCCTGGACGTCCGGGTGCACCGGAACCACTTTGGTCGACAGATCGAGAGCTTCGTGGCCGACGTCCGGCTTCCCTTTCTGGCGCAGTCGGGGGCGCTCTCTGCGGCGGATTGCGCGGCTCCCTTTCCGGGGGTCTTCATTCGGGCGCCTATCGTGGAGCAGCTGCTGGTCGGCATGCAGGGCCAGCAGCAGGAGGAAGAGGAGAAGACGGTGGCGGTGACAGTAATCGACACCGTGGAGCCAGGCATCGAGGTGTCGAGCGGGGACCCTGAGAAGGCCAAGGTCGAGATCCTGGGCGTGCTGCCCGATCGGACTAAGAGAGTAAAGGGAGGACCGGTGGAAAACTCGGTCGAGGTGCATGGAGGTGACATCAACAACATCGTTGCTGTCAGACAGGGCAATGTCATGGGGACCAGCTTCCACCCGGAGCTGACGGATGATATTCGCATACATGTCTGGTGGCTCGAGCAGGTGCTCAAGACCCTATGAGCATTTTGCGAGACGCCCCACGCCTTTTTGGATCCTCTGTTCATAATGGCATGGGGCTTGAGAAGGATTCAAGACGTTGTAGACATTTACCTTGCTTGCATACCTAGACTCGTATTTTCCCACATATTAGAACGATTAGCATCCAATAGCCTCTGCAGCGATCTACGACACTGCATTAATTACTCAGATTTTTTTGGTTCCCGCAGAATAATAATTTGAAATGCAGGGAGCCTATCATCATTCACGACCTCTTGCATATCAAGAGTTGATCGGTCGTGGTGACATCCTGGTCTCGCAACTCTGATATGTACATTCATGGGTACCTCTCATCCTAGCATTCACCTGGTTTTATCTCTGATAATTACTTCATGACCGTCCTAGGATTGTCGGTTTGCACACCCGCCCACTGGCGATACGACACTCGGCCCAGGCCTTACGACACTCGAGGATAACCTCTTTTCCTTTGTTTACCTAGTTTCAGCTCGCATATGGAGGCGAGGGAGGGTTCAGTCAGACAGCTCGCTGTCGCTATCTTCGGATTTCGAGTCGCTGAATAGGTGACGGTATATGTACACACATTTGTAAATAGCCTCAGCCTAACTCAGCGCGCCTTGTACCCCCCCAAGAAGGTCTTCGAGCGTTTAGCTACGCTTTTCGTTCACCCGGCATTAAATAAAACAAACAAACAAACCCTAGGATTTTCGGTCTGACAAATATCAGGGAGATAATCTGAGATGGACCTCGACCATGTCTGTGATGTGTTTTTAAGAGAAACATCTTGACCGAGTGAGACTGTTGATCATCTCAATTTGAGACACAAGAGACCTACAAGTCTCGGTGCCTGCTGCGTTATGGCACATTTACTTGATCGAGTCTGGAATATGGTGATAAAACTCTTAGCTGCTATAGGAAAGTACGCCATAGCTCAACATTTCCCCAAATGAACCATGCCTGGAACTCCGAAAGACTGAGTCGACGCGAGAACTGAGAGTCATGTCGGACGTTTGTGTTTAAAAGACAAGACTACTGATCTCGGCGACTCGTGAGCTCCTCAGAAACTCGTCCCCTGGTCATGGTTCACACGACCACTCGTCGGCCGCCCCAGTCCATTCCGGATCGTATCCTCAACCTCCACCAGCCTCTTAGGCAGCGCGATGCCCAGGCCGAAGAACACAAAAAGCGCCCACTTCCATCGGAACGGGTTGAACACCACGCAGAACGTGAACCACCACACCAGCTCGAGGTACGTGAAGAAGTCGAACGCTCCTGTCGGGCTCCTCGCCTTGAGCAGCTTGGTCATGTCGATCCAGCGCTCCATCCAGAATGCGCTCGGCCGCGTGAGCGGGTCAACCAGGAACATCAGGAGGATGCGCGTGTATATGCCGATATGCCAGTTGCCGACAGAGCCTATCCCTGCCAGGTAGGTGCAGTTGATGGCTGAGACGGACGGGTGCGTCGGTGGGAAGGTCTGCAGATACCAGTTGGGCGCGCCGTACGGCTCCTCGAAGCTGTCCTGCGGGAGGAAGGACAGCGAGGGCCGCGAGAAGCCCGTAGCAAGGACGATCAGGTCCGCCTCGATAACATCCTCGCGGCCGGTGCCGCCGGCGGGCACACCTTTGGCCCGACGATTGACCTTGATGCCGTCCTCTTGGACTTCTTCAATGTCGCAACGCACCCATTCGGCCGTACCGCTGCGGATCTTGTCCATTACGTCAGAGTTGACCATGGGCGTATCCATGAACACGCCCTTGTTGGCAGGAGCAATGTCCTCAAGGTCGCGGTAGAAGAACTTTTTCAGTAGTTTCTCTGGGATCCATGAGAAGAGGGTCTCCTGGCCGAAGATGTTGAAAGCAAACAGTGTGTCGATGAAGGCATTCCTAGGGATGATCCACTTATCACTCCGGGCCAGAATGGAGATCTTGGAAGCCTCCTCGGCTGAAGCGAACTCGAGTGCCTCGACAGCACTGGCTCCTCCACCGATGACGGCAATTTTCTTTCCCTTGGCCTTCTTTCCGGTCAGCTCGCTAGAGTGGTAGATCTGGCCGCGGAACTTGTCCATGCCCGGAATGTGCGGTCCTAGAAAGCCATGTCAGTACCGCTCTACCACAAGTGCTGTGCATTGAACAAGTTTCACTCACGCTTGGCCTCCCCACAAGTGCCCACCGCAGCGATGAGACCGTCAAACCTCCCGTTGGACGGGTCGTTGATGATCCATCGTCCCTTCTCATCTTGATAGACCTTGTTGACCTTGGTATTGAATTTAGTTTTCTCATCCAGACCGTATCTCTTCCACAGCTGATTAAGCTGGCTGAGAATCTGTTGTCTGTCGGGGTATCCGCGCTCCCACTGAACAGAAGGGTGAAACCGGTACATCAGGGAATGGATCTGAAGGCTCGAGGTGTTGTTCACCCTCTGCACAAGCCCCCCCAAAAAAAAGAGTCAGTCAATGACTTCTGGAAAGGTCATCAGGCACACAGGTGGGACTGATAAGCCAACGACGTACACTCCAAATGCCTCCGAGGTGGTCCTTGTCTCCAGCTTCAAAGATCTGGACGTCGAATCCATGGCCTACACAATGAGCTGCAGCCGAAACCCCGGTGATTCCAGCACCGATGATGGCAACATTGGGCCTGGTCAAGGGTTGGTTGGAGCTCGGAAGTTTGGGCGATAGGATCTTGTCGGTGACGAACTGGCCGATTTGGTAGGTGAAAAGGAAGGGATGGAGGATGGGGTTCTCAACCCTCGATTCGGAAGGCATCGTGCAGAGAGCTCTTTCTGTTTGCTGTATTTGTGAGGAAAAGTATGATATCATATAGTAGGAAAGAATTTCCTCAAAGAGCGACCAGTAGATCAATCCAGCGATCAACGCAGATCAATTGATTGAATAACGATGAGATACCGCTTGGAAATATTGTATAATGGAGAGAGCAGGACAGCTTATATTGGTTTTTTTTCTTGCATTGGTCTCCCCGAGTTTTGGCTTCTGATCCGAATTGCCTAACCACGACGTCATACCTAACGCCCCCACGCATGCGCGCTGATGCAATTGACATGTGAAGGCTGCAGCCCCTGAGAAACAGGAATTCGTTCACTCACAAGCTCAAACCCGAGAGAATTGACCAGGACCAAATACCCACCCAAAAGCCATGTCCACAACGATAGTAATATAGCCTGTTTATTCCGTATCACCACGTAGGTAAACATCTTAACCGGATCGCATGTGAAATTCTTCGTTTCTCTTGGATCATGGGAAGAATTGCATCATGGAAGAGCATAAGCTCATCTCGACAGCGATATACTTTTGGCATCGTCAGGGGACGGTTTCACGCGGAGAGGTGGATGACCATCGCCTTCGTATCTTGCCGTTTAGTATGAGCCAGGAGCGTCGACTTTGAGCAATGCTTATTTTGCAAGTGATCTCTCGCCTCGGTCAGGATCTTCGACCCTTGCCTCTATCCCTGCGACCGCTGTCCAGCACCTTAAGCCGCTTCTGATATCTATCGCCCATATTGTTATCGCCGCTGCCCCTGGGACCATCGACGGTCTCGGGACCTCTCTTGCGGCTCTTCTCCAGCAGCGCCCTCGTTCCACTGCCGCCATCCTTCTTCTTGGTCAACCTATTGATCCTGTCGACGCCCATGCTGAGATCCCTGAACTCTTCACCACCATAGTTCATGCGGCCCCTGCGGCTCTCCACTGTCGCTGCCTTTGCACGGTCCTTCTTGTTGGCCAGAGGCAGTCGCACAAAGTTGCGCTCTTCGTAGTCGCGGCGCTCCTCCTCCTCCTTCCGCTCGGATGCCGTCTTCATTCTCCGCCCAAACTGCACAATGTTTGTACCAATGCTGGGCTGTGCAAGAGGGGTACTGGACATCTCATCTGCGACGAACTCGTCCATCGTCGCCGATTTGATGGGGCCTCGCTCCCGCTTCTCCCGTCTCTCGGTTGTCGGCATGGCCGTGGGTGCGACCTTGGGAGGTCGGTATATACCATCGGCATCCTTCTTGGATTTTGCAGCGGACTGATTGGTAGATCGAGAGACGGCGCTCATACTGGGCCGGAAGGCTAGGTCAGCCACGTTGGTCCGGCTTTCTCTATCATCCTTGTCGTCCTCGTCGGAATCCTCGTCGCTTCCGGTGCCAGATTCTGAGCCGTGGTCGGAGTCTGCGGCAGCTTGTGCGGCCTTCTCGTTTCGCGCTGCATCGTCGGCCGCGCGCAGGACTTTTTCGATCTGGTAACGCAGTTTGTCTTCGAGGGGCCGAACGCCTTTCTCGAGGTAGAGCCTCAGCTCGACGAGCTTCTTGACGACTCCATCATCGACGCTTGACCTGTCGCCGCCTGAATCGTCTGCATCGCGCTGTTTTCCCTTCCGCAGCTTGACTAGGATTAGAAAGACCAAGTTCTGGAGGTAGGACAGGAGCAGCTCGTTCTTGACGTCGAGCAGTGAGAGGCCGTCTTTTGGTGACTCGACTGAAGGTATTTTTGCAGAAGCCTCGAAAGTAGAAGAGAGAGACTGCGTCAGAGAATCCAGGAGTCCTGGCAGCGTTGTTGCAGCCATGATACTGAGAGGATTGGATTGTTGCAGGAAGAACGTGCAAAAAGGAAGAATATTCTACTTTTACTGAAAATTGGTAACTTTTTCTCTCTCTTTTTTTTATTGTTGTTTTTTACTGGGCCGCTCTGCCTGCCCCAAAGGAAACACAAGGGTCTTCTACCTAATTATTGGTTTAAGTTCTAGGTGACTAAGCTGATTTTTTTTTTTTTTTGAAACAAGCAAGCCTGCCAAGATTCCGACCCCCTGGGATTGGAATGCGACGGGCCGGCGGCAGTGTGACGACTGTTCCCTTCTTACACGCACGCGTGCTTACTTACTTCCCTTTGTATTTCGGAAGTAGACAGCTGGCGCAATAAAAATAACTTCCAACGGCGCCGCCTCTAAAACCGGCGCCATCACCAATTGTCAAGTTGATATCCCAAGTCTTTGCGCTCATCCATCCCGAATCTTCGACACCATAGATGTGATGCTTGACGGTGGCTGTCATTCCCTCAGCGTCTTCCGAAGAGCTATCTGATCAAGCTTCAGCACAAGCACCTATTGGACCCAAGCACGTTCGTCGCCACCCCACGCCGCCCCCTTCGGTCCCTCCTTGTGCGAATCGACGTTGCCCCGTCTGCAGGCAGCCGATGCAGACTGGTATACTGATCTACTTCCCCGTCATGTAGAAAAGCACACCCTAAAATGCAAATACCGAGCCAGGCGTCGCCCTCGAGGGCGGCGTTCTTCGCATCCCTCCTCCTCCTCCCCCAGCTCACATCCGCCTTCTACCTGCCCGGTGTCGCACCGACGTCCTACAAGAAGGGCGACAAGGTTCCTGTCTATGTTAACACCATCAAGCCCGTCGCCGCCCCTGGCGACCAGATGCTGCACTCTGTTGTGGCCTACGACTACTACCTTCCCATATTCAAGCTATGTCAGCCCGAAGGAGGGCCGCAGCCAGTCAGTGAGAGTCTGGGAAGCATTCTCTTCGGCGACAGGATCATGACCTCGCCCTTTGAGCTCAAGATGGCCACCAATGAGTCCTGTAAGGCTCTGTGTGAGGTTCCATACACGCCGAGTGCGTCAAAATTCGTCAATGAGAAGATCGACCTGGGCTACAGCCTCAACTGGTTGGTGGATGGGCTTCCGGCCGGACAGGACATCACCGACGAGCTCACCGGGACGGATTTTTACAGCCCGGGATTTTTGATTGGCGAGACAATAGAAGACAAGCAGATCTTCAACAACCACTACGACATTATCATCGACTACCACGAAGTCGGCGGCAACCCCGATCAGCTGCGCGTGGTGGGCGTTCTTGTCCAACCTCGGTCGCTCGACTACGGCGACAAGGAACCTGACTGTGCCGACAAGACATATCCTAATGTCCACCTGTCTGCGGACGGCCAGACTGTTGTCAAGTTCTCATACGGGGTGTATTGGATCAAGTCACCAACGGCCTGGGCGACGCGATGGGATAAATACCTCCATGTCTTCGACCCCAAGATCCACTGGTTCTCCCTTGTCAACTCGGCCATCATCGTGGTCTTCCTGGTCATGACCGTCATGTCGGTCCTGGTGCGCACGCTCAAGAAGGATATTGCTAGGTACAATCGCCTGGACTCGATCAACCTCGAGGATCTGAACGGAACCTCGGTGGTCGAGGATGGAGTGCAGGAGGACTCGGGCTGGAAGCTGGTGCATGGCGACGTGTTCCGCACGCCCTCGCACCCTCTGCTGCTCTCTGTCCTGCTTGGAAACGGTGCGCAACTCTTCGTCATGACGGGCTTCACCATCTGTTTCGCGCTGTTGGGATTCCTGTCGCCCTCGAACCGTGGCGCACTAGGCACGATTATGGTTCTGCTCTACACCCTCCTGGGTTTCGTCGGTGGCTACGTCTCAGCGCGTGTGTACAAGTCACTCGACGGCGAGAAGTGGAAGCTGAACATCGCCTTGACGCCACTTCTCGTGCCGAGCATCGTCTTCTCCATCTTCTTCCTGCTCAACCTGTTCCTCTGGGCTAAGCAGTCTGCCGGCGCTGTACCTTTCACGACCATGCTCGTCCTGGTCCTCATCTGGTTTGTCATCTCGGTGCCTCTGTCTGGAGCTGGTTCCTGGGTAGGCTTCAAGTCGCCCGCCGTCGAGGCCCCCGTCCGCACCAACCAGATCCCGCGCCAGATTCCGCCCCCGACAACCTACCTCAAGCCGATCCCCAGCATGCTGCTGGTGGGCATGCTGCCCTTCGGCGCCATCTTTGTTGAGCTGTACTTCATCATGAGCTCCATCTGGTTCAGCAAGATCTACTACATGTTTGGCTTCCTATTCTTGTGCTACGGCCTGATGATCATCACCTGCGCGGCCGTCACTGTCCTGATGGTATACTTCCTGCTCTGCGCAGAAAATTATCACTGGCAGTGGCGGTCTTTCCTGGCCGCAGGCATGTGCGCCGGTTATATTTTCCTCAACGCACTGGTTTACTGGGTCTCGAAGCTTTCGCTCGGTGGTCTGGTAGGCAGTGCGCTCTACATTGGCTACAGCGCCCTCATTTCTTTCCTATTCTTCATTTTGACTGGTGAGCTTCTTTTGTTGTCTGCAGCTTCCTGCCCATATTGTGCCGATGACTAACAGCGCCACAGGATCTATCGGCTTCTTTTCGAGTTGGTGGTTCGTGCGGAAGATCTACGGCTCCATCAAGATCGACTGAGGGTCAGGAACCTACATCGTAACCACGGGAAAATAAAAGATGTGGTTCGGAACGGGTCGGGAGAAACATCTGTATATTGTTACGCTGTATCATCAACGCGCGTGATTCCTCTTCAAAGAATCCTGCTTAGACCCGGTATTTCATTGGATTTGAATGACCGGACAGTAGGAGGGGGGGGGGAGGGTGGGTTCGCAAAAGACAGCTCGGCGTCCAGGCTCAATGGAATTGATTTTCAACCTCTTCATCAAATCGCCCACAATGCCTAGATGTTGCTGGGACTATCATCACCCAAGTCTAGAACACGTAGGCTTCTTGCGGCTCACCCATCAATCATCCTCGTCATCATCCAAACCCATGAACTGGAATTGGCTCCGCCCAGGCTGCGCCGTCGTAGGACTTGGACCACCACCCCCGTATGACATGGCTCCCTGGCCAGTGACACTCCCCCTCCGCATAGCCTCCTCCTGCGCCCGTTCCCGTTCGCGATGCCTCTCGCGCGCGATCCGCGCCTCCTCTTCCCGTAGCCTGCGCAGGTTCTCTTCCCGCTCTTGCATTTCCTTCTCTTCTTGCACTCGTCGCTCTTCCTCCTCGCGCTTCCTCTTGGCCTCCTCCTCCGCCGGATCGTACCCCCGCGGGTCAATCCCCTGCGCCATCAGCCCTTCGAGCGACGCAAGGGCGCTGCGCCGTATGGTGTGCTCGGTCGGCCACGGCTGGAACGTCTGGTCCGTTAGCGGATCGAGGAACCGGTTCCACTCCTCGGGCAGCGCAGTGCTGCTCGCCGCCTGCTGCTGCTGCTGCTGCTGCTGCTGCTGTTGTGCTGCCACCGGACCAGCAGCAGTAGCAGGTGACCTCGCCGCACCGTTCGCCGCGGCAGGTGTCTGTGCCCCAGCGGCAGGTGTCTGTGCCGCTGTCGTGTTGGGCGTGCCCGCCGCGTCGCCGGTGCTGGGCCCGCTATCCTCGCCACTCGCGCCGACACCACTCGCGCCGACACCACCACCACCACCAGCCGTCGCAGATGCTACGGCGGTAGCAGCCGCCGCTGCAGAGGCGAGCACACTCGACGCCGGCATGGTGGTCTTGCTGATCCTGCTCGCGTACTGCAGCAGATCCTGCCAGCTGACATCATAGCGCGGCCCGTCGGCGGGCAGGGTGGTGATGCTGGTAGAGCTCATATCGCGGCGGGTGGTCCAGAGGAGGCGCATCGTGTCGCGGATCTGGGCGTCGAGGGCGGAGGAGGCGGCTTTGAGGCTGGTGAGGAGGGTGTGGTTGGTCTGGTGCGCCTGGAGCAGCTGCAGGCCCTCGGCAAGGGCGCGGTCGGCGGCGGCAAGCTCGTGGCCTGCGGCGGACTGGGGCGTGTACTTTGCGACGGACTCGGTGAGGGTCACGAGGGCGCGCTCGACGCGCTCGAAGCGTGCGTCTATGTAGGTGTCCATTGTGGGGGTTGCTCGGGAGGGGCCAATGGAGATCTACCGGTGTCGGGGGCAGACGGGTTTTGTAGCACCCCCGGGCGCTCTGAAAGAAAGGAAGGGGGTAAAGTAGAATCAGTGCTGCATTTTGAGGCTGGGTTGGAAAGAAGTTCACATTGGAAAAAAAGTACTATGGTACAATGGTGCAGTACTTACAGTAGTTGAAGGCTCTAGAGCTTGAAGCAGGGGTGGTTGGCTCCTATGATGTGCAGGGGACAGGGAAGGAAGCTAAAAGGCTGCAGGAGTTCCAGAGAGCTGTACCATAGCACTGTATGTAGTAAAAGCCCAAAAACTCAGGCACTAAAAATTCCAATCCCGGCTGAACCCGGCCTGAGGAACTCCCCAAGTCGCGCATCACTGTTTGGAGCCAGTAGCCATCACTACATTTCCAAGCTTGCTGTCGACAAAGTCTAGGAGCTACATCGCACCTGCTCACCACCCACCACATCAAGATGTTCCCTGTGAGCCATCTCTCCCTCCATAACCAAGCCCTGCCAAACAATCAATTGGACCTTTCAACAGCCTCAACCCTCCTGAATACGCTGTAGCTGACAGTCCCTTCGATGCAGACTCAGATCCGCCGGGCAGAGCCCTACCCTCAGTACAAGAGCCCTTACGGTCCTAAGTAAGACTCTATGCTACCTTTCCGATCGGCCGCGACAGCACCCGAAACTTCGAGAACTCCATACCTGATGTGCTCTCCGGCATAAACGAAGTTACAGCAGTCTCGATGTCTCTTCGGGGCGCGGTGGGGTTGAGGCCATGGGCTGACAGCGAGGGGTTTTTTTTTCTGCAGGTACAACTTCCAGCCACATGCTGCTGGCATTACAGGCAAGCAGGCCATCGGACTGTACGTGCTCACCGTTCCCTATCTCCTGGGCGCGACTTCATGAAGGCGGGACTCGAAAGTTGGAACTAGAGGACGAGGGGGAAAAGAGGCATTGAGAATACATGACGTTGGGGTCGTGCTTTTCACCATGCTGCCTGTCAGAATACACAGACCAAGGAAGATGGCAGATGATTAAGATGGCTCGAATGTTGATAGGCCTATGCTGCTTCCAGCGTCATGGCCTGGTAACAAGATATGCCGAGCAAGGCTGACACGGATATCTCTACAGGGGCGTGAAGACTGCAGGCCTCGGCGGTGTTGCCCTGTTTGCAGTCATCTTCTATGCTTCAGGCATCCCCAAGGTACAGCGTGACATCCTCCAGGTAGGCAGCCACTCCTCCCTGAACGTGTGTGTGTGTGTGCTGTTCACACCAAGCTCACATGATCATATAGAAAGTTCCATTCATCGGCAGCTACTTCATTAACGAGATCCCTCCAGAGGACAACGTAAGTGGTCTCATACCTTACTCTGAAGTTTTACGCCGTTTTGGAACTGTGGCTAACTAAACATCATAGCCCTTCTAAATCTTTTTTTGATGCTCTATTCGCATGGCACAGAAGTAGACTGGAGAGCACAAAGACAAGTGAGAAACTTAAAGGAAAGCATGCATAAGGTCTCGCATGCTAGGTCTTGTGTGCGTGTATAGAAGAGTCCAAGAACTTTCACAATAGATTTGACCATCTGAAATGGTTGCCTCCCAGAGCTACACCGATTTCTTCTTTGCCTCATAATCATACATGCCTCTTAAGGCTGTCAATGTCCGAGTCCAGCCAGCTAAGACATCAATGTCAAAAACTCTAATGTAGATCAGCTTAGTATTTGATGACCTGCTCAACTGGTTCACAAACACAAGCCCTGCGAATGGTTGGCTCAAGGCTACTTCAACTAACCCCCTGGGGTTGATGGGCCGTGCTAACCCTCGCTAACCCTGGAACCACGTCAATAAGTTGCATCAAAGAAAGGCTGTCCACATCAAGGAGACTGAACAGATCGCAAACAACACAGCTCCCACAATATGCACACCAGGCTTGATCTGACAAATCTCGTCATTTGACCACAATCGAGCAATAAACGCGTCAGGATTACAAAATTTGCATTTCATCAACTTGGGAATCGGAGCGCGATGATATGATTGCCTGTTTTCGTCTTCCACCAGCTGGTCAATCCCCTCACTCCCCTTAAAGAGCCTCATGATGATGCATCTCGTCGAGCTAGTACACAAGTTTGACCCAATTCTTGTCTGTGTCCTAGCTCTTGGCTTACTGCAACTCCTCATGAGGGTTCAGTCCAACCAGCAGACTCACGGATGGACACTGTCATTGGTGTGGCATCCTCTCTTGTACTTGGCCATCGCTGGTTTGTGCTGGCATGCTGTTGTGACGATATGGGTCCCAGAGCCATATCTAGATGAGGTCTTCCACATCCCACAGGCACAAAAGTACTGCCAGGGAAGATTCTTAGAGTGGGATGACAAGATTACCACTCCTCCTGGCCTGTGAGCAGTCCTACCCTCTCTCTCTCTCTCTCTCTCTCACCCTGCATCGTGTATGCCCCAACCAGCTACAAACAGTTCAATTCAACTGAATGCTTTTCCCTTCTCCAGGTACATGCTCAGCTACGTCCTCCTACGCATGTGCTTCATATTCAAAAACTGTTCTGCCGAAGCCCTGCGCCTCACCAACTGGCTCGCCATCATCTTCATGCCGTTTGTCGCGCTTCAGTGCCGTCGCCTGATCGAGGCTCGCCTGACCGAGCGCAACTCAGATGGTCGGAAGTCCCGCCCGTTTGAGCTGAGCGTCTATGCCATTCACACGGGGCTCAACATCGCGCTCTTCCCGCTTCTGTTCTTCTTCTCGGGCCTGTACTACACGGACGTCTTTTCAACCTTTGTCGTGCTGCTTGCGTACCAGAACCACCTGGGGCGGGTGGGTACTGAGCCAATCTCGCTGTGGAGCGATGCTCTTGTGGTTCTGCTGGGCGTCGCGGCACTGCTCATGAGGCAGACCAATGTATTTTGGGTCGTTGTCTTCATGGGTGGCCTCGAGGCTGTCCACAGAGTCAAGCTGTTGCGCCCGCCCCCCACAAGCTTTGGTCACTCTGATCGGGAGACCAGGTTCAAGTTCTTCCTTTGGAGGTACTCTCAGGGAGAGGTGCATGACCCCCCACTGAACGAAGCTGGACTCGAAGGTGAGCTCTTCTCCCTGAATAGGGGTGTCAGCATCGAGACCTGGTTGCTGACAACAGTCTGGGGACAGATGTGTTCCTCTGCGGGCTGAGCATTGGCATTGCAGTCTGTTGTAACATCTTTCGTGTGCTCAGGCAGATCTGGGCCCATATCGTAGTGGTGACCCTCTTTGTAGGCTTTGTGGCATGGAATGGCAGTGTTGTGCTTGGTATGATATTCCTTAACCTCTCACAGATAAGGGCACGGTCGTTCAGGAGGTGTGCTAATGCAGACTGTCTACACAGGTGACAAGTCCAACCACATCGCAACCATCCACCTGGCCCAGATGCTCTATATCTGGCCTCTATTTGCCTTCTTCTCGGCACCACTACTCCTTCCCCGGATCCTGCAGCCAGTCTTAAGCTTCTTTGAGGAGTCGCCATCCACTGCCCAAAGGACATCCAAGCAGCCCACCTCCAGCTCTGTCACAACCCTCCTCAACCTAGCAGGCTATGCCTCCCTGGCGCCTCTGTTCCTGGCCATCGTCCAATACAACACCATCATCCACCCCTTCACCCTGGCAGACAACAGGCACTACATGTTCTACATCTTCAGATACAGCATTCTCCGCGCAGGCTGGGTACGCTATGCTTTGGTGCCAGCATACATCCTTTGTGCTCTCCTCTGCTGGAAGGTCCTGGGCGGGCTGATTCGTCCCTCACCCGGTCCAGTAGCCAAGGGCAAGGACAAGGACAAGGAGAAGAAAGCTGGCAGCAAGGAGGAGGAAGAGGAGGACCAAGCCAGCAGCGATGGCAACAACACCAACACCCCACCATCATCCGTCCAACCCACCACCCACAACGCCGCCCACGATGACCTCTCAAGCCCGGCAACCACCTCCCACCTAGGCCCCTCCCTCTCGACGGCCCTCATCTGGCTCCTCACCACCGCCCTCTCCCTCATCACCGCCCCGCTCGTCGAGCCGCGGTACTTCATCCTCCCCTGGGTCTTCTGGCGCCTCCTCGTGCCGTCCTGGTCTGTGCCCCGCGGCCTGCAGAAGGGCTGGCCCCTCCGGCTCGGCGGGCGGTATGACGTGCGGCTGTGGGCCGAGACGGCGTGGTTTGTGCTGGTCAACGTGGTGACCATGTATATATTCATCACGAGGCCTTTCTTCTGGCGGAATGAGGACGGGTCGCTGGCAGATGGGGGACGGGTGCAAAGGTTCATGTGGTGATGATGATGATGATGAGACGAGTGGATGAGTGGATGAGTGGATATCGCGGTAAAGAAGGTATTTCTGCGTTCTTGGGACAGCGTATTTGCGGTCATATCACACGGGGCGCACGGACATTGTATTGTCCTTATGCCTCTCATTTCCATGTCAAATTACTACAGGGGGGCCCGTGTTGTAGTCAGTCTATCAGGGGGGCCGGGAACAGGCAACGGGGCAATGTTGAATAATTCGTCTGGCGTAATAGATCCAAAACTGACAACGAGCAGGGAGGCAGGTGATGGGTAGCAGTCCAAAAGATAAATGATGCTTTTCTTCCATCTGACACAGTGGTGGCTCTTGAGTAGTAGTTATCTGCCATCAAAGCAAGGGACAGCCGACAAGATGTGGTGATACATGTCCTCTCCATATATCCAATGTCATATATATGCAAACAGAACCAACATGATGATGATATACACAATCGAGTATGCAACCTTCCTTCCCTTTCCGTCCCAATCCAGAACGCCAAAAACCTCAATATCCATGCCTGTTCAAATCTTGTGGCCCATATCACCCAGGGGTCCTTTGGCCAGCGCTGATTTTATCCCTCTCTGCTTTTTCATCTATCAGCCCAGCCCTGTAGTATCATCGTTGCTATTGTTGTTGGAAACCCTCTCATCGCCGGGGCTCATAAGCTCATCCGATCCAGGCTCAGCCTGTCCCCGCTCTTGACCCTCCTCACAACACCTAGCTTGAAGAACTTTTCCTCGCCACCAGCCGTCCTCCCGCCGATATACATCCTGTCGGCGCCCAGGACCTCCCGGAAGCCTTCAGAGCTGGAGTCGCTGCCGCGCCGCCGTGGATGCTGCGGGATGGGTATGCCCCTCGGCGAGTGTAACCTGGCGGCGGCAGCAGCGGCGGCCTGTGCTGCGGTCCCGGAGGTCGCTGTGGAGGTGGAGTGGCCGCGAGAGGAGCTAGAGGATGGGGTCGACACCGAGTAGGACGTGGTGGTTGTGGTAGACGTGGCCGTGGAGGAGGTTGTGGGCTGGGGTTTATTTGCCGAGGATGGAAGGGAGGAGGCTGGCTGTTGCCGGAAGGCTGCGAAGAAGCTGGAGAGGAAGAAGGGTCGCTGGGGCGCCATCGTGATGATAAAATGGCTGTGTGCGTGTGCGCACGTATATTATGGTATGTGTCTTGAGGTGAAGTGCGGGATTTGTCGGATGGGCGATGAGAGTTCGTTCGCCTGTCCGAGAAACAGATGCTGAGGGCCAACACAGGCGAACAGCAGGCGTGATTATATATATATATATATATTCCCGCAAACGGGACTGTATGGGTTTAACGTTTGACGATATCCTCGATCCGTCTAGTGTTCGTGTCGAGTAGGTAGTTGTGCGATTCGGGGGAGAAGGGGGTCGGATATTCGTCGCTCGAAGGAGGAGGAGGAGGAGGATCACACTTCTGATTTGGTATTGTGATATTATGATGTTTGTCCCACAGAGGGAAAGAGCAGATACACCGCCCAGCCTGATAAAGTTTGTTGGACAGGGAGGGAGGGGGGAAAGGATCGGTTGAGCCTCCCAAGTCTTCGGAACAACTCAAGGTCGTAACCAATGTCGTCGATCCAACAACAGTGCTACTGTGGAATTCGGTTGTATCGCGCGTAGACCGGCGTCGTATGCAGGTGGGAGATGAGGAAGCAGGGCGAGGAAAAGGGCGAGAGGAGATGGTAGGGTAGGGTAGGGTAGGGTAGGATGGCAGAGTTTTTGTCCTTGTTCTGATCTCGCAGGGTGACTTCGATCTAGAGGACTTGATGGTGTAAAGAACTAGAGACGGGGGTTGACGTACTGCACTCCCCCCCCCCCCCGTACACGCTTGAGTACGACCACCTGCAGCCACTATACTCTCCGCAGTACGTACCTGCAAGCGTTACAACCCGGGGCAAGTCCTTGGCCCATCTGGGTTCTCCTTCCCTCTCGGCCAATGTCGGAACGCGCATTTCGATCTTCGGCCAGGAGGAAGCAACGGGTTGGCTGCTAGTGGCCGGGTACCTCCCTGTGTGGTGGGTCTCGTTTAGCGAGTGGGGGGAGCCTGCGGGGAAACAATGCCACTGAAGGCACTGAAGGCCAGTGGAGGGATGGCAGATTGATGGACGCCTGACGGGTCCCTTGACCCAGAGCCTCTGCGGGGTTATTGCTGTGGCACGGTGGGTTCTCGCGGGGAAGGGTGGGTAGGGGAATACGTACCGTGGTACTGGCTGCTATGGTATGTACGTACTGTACTACTACCTACTATGTACTACAGTATGTTCTACAGGGCGTATACTGCACTGCAACACACTCTCAGGACCTGCCTACAGGCAGTGGGTAGTGCATCATCCTTCACAATGATGCGGCTCTGGTATGGTAGCATAGTATCCATGACATTCATTGCTGTACCACTACTCTCTTTAAGAAAAGCTTAAGGACCAATTCATGTCATGCATACGTTCCCTCACGAGTCAGCATCCTATACACCTTCGATCGAGTCCAGGGGAATACGTCTAGGCCTTCTCTCTCTCCCTATCTCTCTCTCTACGAGACAGGGGGATCACATCTACATGCACCTCATCACATTCGAGCCCCCAAAAAGGGTAGGCAGGGTGAACAGCAGGTGATAATTATCAGGCCACTTCTGCTTACTACCACAACCTCACTGGGAATCGCAATCCCCGCATTCTCACCACCATCACGTCCTCTCGGCTTAGAGGTTGGATGGCTCGGCTCGAACTGCCGCAACGGCTACTCTGGGCGGACAGGCGGTCTCGCCGAGGATGAGAGGAGTCGAGGCTCGCCTGATCTCTTGCGGGATATTTCCGCAGCTGCTGGGCCATACGGTATCGTTTGATACATGCCGAAGATGTTCGGCCCAATGGAAATACCGTCTCAGTGTGGTGTCCTAATCCCTTGTATAGGACCTCGAGCAGAGGAGGAGGTGGAGGAGGAGGAAGAGGAGGTTGTGTTTTTTTTGAATCGGAAAGTCCAGCCCAGATCTAATAGCTGCATCCTAACCACAACGACTAGGTGAAATTGCATGAGATTCCACGTCCTTCTTGTCCATCTTGCATCGTCAAGTAAAGAGGTACAGTGCTCTATGTCCTAGACCATCTACAATCCTTGCTATGGAGAAATGGCTTACCGGGCCCATCTCTCGCCGGCCCTCGATCCACTGGGAACGAAGTGTGTCCTGCGTTTGATTCTCTTACTACGTTCATGGTGACTTCCAGAGAACCTTGCCAGGAAGGAAGTACAAGCAAGGTTTTCGTTTTCAGTATCTCGGCATCAAAATTCTTTCCAACTACTCTGAATGCTGTTCGTCGTATGCTAAACACAGTAGCCCCTATACTTGCCGGGCCACCTTGTATTGGTGCATCGAATCAGTGTCAAGCGATACCTTCACTCTTCTCACATCTTGCTATCTAGTGGCCTCGTCGTATTGCTTCGGCCAGACTGCCTCCTCATACACATATGTCCTACTCCTGTGGCAATCATGGAACGAGAGTACGATGGAATTATGAGCCTCATGGAGGATAATAAGGTTAATGATAAGTTTTGTACTTGGGACATTTAGCAGTGGGCTTTGGACCCTGGCACGCAACGCAGCATGTTGCAAAGAATATTATTATCAAGCAAGAGGTCTGTCAACCTCATTCTTGTGCTAATCAAGTTGATCAAAGCCAGTACTAGTTACAAATCTAGACGTGTTTCCGAAAAGAACATAAAGTTATGCCAGCTGAAAAGCCTTCTCCCGTTCGGACATCCAAAAAGCTAGAGCAGGTCAGCAAGGGCATTGCATCCTGTCGAAACATCGATGAGCCCGCTCTACATATTCGGTCAACAACTGCTTCCTCGATAAACCCTAGCACCTAAGTATCTTACCTGGTCCACACTGCCACTGGAGCAGCAGGCGGCAGTCTGTGAGCACTGGTTTCCCAGGATATCACTGAGGTCTTGGTGGGGCCGGTCAGCTTCCCCGCGGACAAAATGAAAGGAAAAAGAAGAAGAGAAAAAATAAAATAAAAAAGGACTCCGATACCTCGAGAGAAACGGGGAGGAGAAAACGCACCACCTAGGATGGGGATCTTGGAGCACCCACTCAGCAGCCCCAGGCCGGCGTCGCCGTTGAGAATGCCCCCGAGAAGCCCTGAGAGGAGCCCAGAGGCCTCTGTGTTGGTGTCGCCAGACTCTGACTCTTGGTTGCAGCAGCTCAGGACGCTGTTGTCGCCACACGCCTGCTGGGCCTGGCCGAGGGTCGTACCGCTGGGGACGCTGCCAGAGCCAGAGCCCGAAGTCGAGCCTACACTGGAGCCCGGGGTCGATGGGGAGGGAGGGGAGGAGGAGGACCCGTGTCCAGAGCCGGGCGAACGCGATGGGTAGCCAGAGGTGCCATGCGGACTGATGCCGACGGGGTCGCCACTGATAGGAATGTACCCAGCCACAGCCGTAGTGGCAAACAGGGCGAAGGCGAGCTTGTACTGCATTCTGTTGAGAGATCGAGAACTGGTACTGGAAAGAGTGGTCGAAGTTTATGGGCAATGTACTGCTAGGCTGTGGAGTAGAGGGCTGGTGCTGCTGGTGGTGGGAGGCATTTGAGCTGTCTTTACGAGGAGATCCGGGCTTCTTATATAGATGGCAATGATGCGATCTTCGACTCTCAGGTGCCTCTCATTGGCCTCTATAGACAAGTGTTCCCGTTCAGGTCCGGAACACAGAAGCCATGCCGTCAAATAGTTCTCGGTAGACAAGTCATCATCGCTTCTCATTAATATTACGATCATCATCGTCATCATCATCATCATCATCATCATCATTATTTGGTCGCTGAAGGTGGCAAATTCAACGAGAAGTATCTCTTTTCTAAGTAGGCAATACCCTCGAAGGCTTTGTGGGTGTGTGACCTAGAGCTCGGAAAGATTAGTTGACGACCCGAAACATGATCTGGTAGATCGGACGCCCAAGCTTCTTTGTCGGGTTCTTGTCTCTCGTTTTGTACTCTCTGGAGGGAGCACATGGAGAGACATGTACATATTCTCTGGTCTGCGGCATTTTTAGTGTTGCTACAAAATCTCCATGTTGGGCTTTAGAATGAATAGACCATTTTTCACAAGACACCAGACTCGATCAAGATACATCAGTACGTTGAGCAAGATCTTGTTTAGCCACGGGCTGGATTTTGATCTAGAATTATCTTGTTCAGGTGCGAGGTCACGATCGAACCCACCCTTTTAAGGGACTCCTGTTATTTATCACTGCCTTGGAGCTGAAGCTTGGGATGATGGAAAGCGCCCAGACGAGCAATGGCAAAAAAAGTCTCACAAAATCCTCAGTCAAAAACTTCAACAATATTGAATGATGGCATCTGATGTGCTGTGCGAGGTCAATGTACGAAACATCGCTGCCTGGTTTCCCAGAGCTTGGCTGGATCTACATGCATATTAGAAGGCCAGCAATGCCGTTCTTGGCAGGTCGATAAATTAAATACTGCGGTTGGTTCGAAGAGACAGGCAGCCGAAATTTGTCGTTCGCAACGCGTCATATTATAAGGCAACAAGATAAATACTCTCTTCTACTCAGATAGATGACGCGGATACAGTCCAAGAAGAGGTTGGTTCAGCTTACTCTGTGAGCACCTGTCGAATTGCCTCGTCACCTCGGTCAAACATCCTTCACACAGACAAATTATGAGGTTGGATCTGTTGGTTGTACGTAGACAGCACTCCCAGCAATTTCTCCCAAAAGGGAAAGTTGAAATCAACTTACACTTCCGTTGGGCTGATATTATTAAATCTATGAATATAAGTAATCCACATGCCCGGCTTCAAGTCTCCCTGACTTGACAACGAAAACATTCCATGTAGCAAAATCCGAGCATTACTACAGTTCGGCTATGTATTCATTTGTTTGCCCTCCCCCATGGTGGGAGAAGGGACATTTTTCGGTCTGCGTAGAGAAGGCTTATTTGGATTTCCTCATCCCATTGGCAATGGTTGCGCTCTCACTGTTCATCCTTCTTTCCAGCGCTTTTCTACGTCAACAACAGCGTCTTCGAGAAAGTACTGTACCCAACCCAGCAGCCGAAAGCGAGGACGAGATATCGACATCGCGTAATGGAGATGTCCAACACTGCAACACCACAACCCGGCGCGCTCAGTTTCTCGAAGCTGTTGTCCTTATCATCGACATCATCATCAGCTGCATTTTCATTGCGACTAGCGAAAATTCAGGACATGCCCTCGGGTTGCTGCTCCTGTCTCTGTATCTAGTGGCGCTCGTGGGAACGAGGCGCCTTGATTGGCAACTACAAGCCAGTCTACAAGCCCACTCCGAGGCAATTTACTATGTGCAATGGATTTGCTTCTTCCTCGCCACATCACCACATGTCGCTATTGCACCTAGCAGCACGACCTGGGTCTTCTCTCTGGCCCATTTGGTACTGTTCAGCGGACTGATTCTGGTGTATTGGTCCACTCCACACTTTCCACAGGATGTCAAGCATGCGGCTCTACACGAGACAGCCACCCGCATATCGCAATTATCCTTCTCATGGACGGGCGATCTCTTATGGAAGGCTTCTAGGGCAGGACCGCTCCAGCAAATCGATCTATACCCTCTCAGCTCAAATCTCGCCGCCGCCGCCGTCATACCTGATTTCCGTGACAAGACGACCGCTTCACTGTCTTTGCTGTTACGACTTTTTCAATATCTCAAGCCCGACTTGCTTCAACAAGGCATCTGGGCTACGGTCACTGGTGTTGCTGTCTTTGTGCCTCCGTTACTCATCAAGCTCATCCTCGAGCACCTTCAGTCTCCGAATGATGCCCCAGCGAGCACACCGTGGCTGTACGTGTTTGGATTGCTTATAGCAAGTCTCGTCACTGGCGCATCACAATGCCAATGTGATTGGGTGGGCAACCACATTTCTTCCAAAGAAAGAACCATCCTCCTGGATGTGATCTACGCCAAGGTACTCCGGAGACGGATGGAGAGGCCGTCTTCAGGAGAGGAAAAGGCGGGAAAGGAAAGCCAACACACCTCCGACGGCACCATCTTCAATTTCGTGGCGGCAGATGTGCATTTCATCAGCTCTATGTGTAGCTTCCTCTACCTCGTCTGGGTGACATTCCCAGTCCAGATCACTATTGGTACTTGGCTCCTCTATCAGATCCTAGGGGTCAGCGGCATACTCGGTATCGCCTTCATGGTCGCTCTGCTGCCTCTGAACATATTGCTGTCGAGGCGCCTAGGCGCGGTGCAGGCCAAAGTACTGCAAGCTGGCGATGCCCGGATCCAGGCCAGCAATGAGCTCCTCAACGCGATCCGTACGATCAAGTTTTATGCGTGGGAGGCGTCTTTTAAAGGGCGTGTTCTGGAGAAAAGACGCGAGGAGATGAGGAGGATGCGCTCTCGCTTCATCTGGTGGTCGATCTCCCTGACAATCTTTTACTCGATTCCCTTTATCATCACGATCCTTACCTTTCTCTTTTATACTGTTGTCTTTGGCCAGACGCTTACGACGTCGGTTGCTTTCCCGGCCTTGGCCACGTTCGCAGTAGTGCGAATCCCTCTGAATAGAAGTTCGGACCGTCCATCCATCCTTATCCTTATTTTCATAGCTAACTTTTCATACTTCTTCAGTGGCCGACTCAATCACCTTTCTTATTCAAGCTTATATGTCGCTCCGCCGCGTGGATCAGTTCCTGCAGACACCGGAGACGGCCAAATACTCACAGGCTGCGGCTTCACAGTCAACATTTGTTGGCTTCAGTCGTGCCACCCTGACATGGCCTACGAGCGGATCCGCTGAAGAAGCATCTCAAGCTGGCGAGGAGACGGCACTTTTAGCGAATGAACAACCGTCCTTCAGGTTCAGACTTGAAAATCTGAATATGATATTCCGAGAAAACGCACTCAATGTTGTGTGTGGGCCGAGCGGCTCGGGAAAGTCGTCCTTGCTTCTTGCTTTGATGGGAGAAATGCAGCTCGAGGCCGGCCAGGTCTTCTCTCCGTCCAACAGCGGCATCAGGATGTCCCGGAGCAGCAATTCTGGCCCAAGCAGTGACTTCCCAGCTGGACTGGACGATGCAACAGCATACTGCCCCCACGAGCCCTGGATAATGAACCAAAGCATACGCGCTAATATCCTGCTCGGCCTGCCCTTCAACGGCCCGCGATACGAAGAGGTGTTACGTTCCGTCGCCTTGCACGCAGACCTGGACAGTTTGAAACGTGGCGACCAGACAGTGGCTGGTGAGAACGGAAGCCGACTGTCTGGTGGACAACAACAACGAGTGTCTCTTGCCCGAGCATTGTACGGTACCTCGAGATACGTGTTTTTGGATGATTGCTTGAGTGCCTTGGACTCTCGTACTGCTCGGCATGTGTTCTTTGAGGCAATAAAGGGGCGTTTGATGGATGGGCGCACATGCGTACTTGCTACTCACTACACGCACTTGGCCGTACCTAGCTGTGATTTTGTGGTCAAGCTTGAGGCCGGGAGGGTTGTCGCTCAAGGTGCCCCTGGTCAGGGGCTTGGGCTCAATGACACGTACGATACCAAAGCATCGAAGGATAACGAAGGTTCGATGGAAAATATCAAGCTTCAGGATGGGGCTTGGGGTGTTTCTACTCCTGGGGAAGCCTCACGAGTTGGACAGCTAACCGATTCCCAAGAAGATGAAGACGACGAGACCAAAGCAGAAGGCTCAGTGCCATGGCCTGTTATTAGAGACTATCTCAAGTCCATGGGATCTACGATCTTTTGGATCTTGGTTGTCATCGCATTTGGCGCGCAGCAGTTGAGCGGCTTGAGCATAAATCTCTGGGTCCGAGAATGGGCATCCCAGTACGACAATCTGGACCCAAAACGGGACCAGGTGAACCCCCACAACTTGCAGATCGTCGAGAAGGTGCCAGCTTGGTATTACCTCTCTATCTACACTATTTTATGCCTGGGCTTCGCAATCATCACATTCCTGCGAGACCTGATCACATTCTCAGCGTCACTCAAAGCATCCTCAGCCATTTACGAACGCCTGCTCGACTCGGTGCTTTTCGCCAGACTCGCCTTCTTTGACCGCCCGATCGGCCAGATCATCAACCGCCTGTCCAAGGACATATCCACCGTGGACCAGTCGCTGGCATCTTCATCAGTCAGTGCCCTGCAGCTTGCAGCAACATTGTTGATGGTCGTACTTCTCATGATCTGGGTTCTTCCTGGAAAGCTGGTCCTGCTCCTCCTGCTCGCAGGCATTTTTGCCTTGTACTACCTCATCACGGCCGTGTACATCTGCGGAGCACAGGACCTCAAGCGCATCGAGGCCGTCTCCCGCTCACCACTGTACCAGCATGTAGGCGAGACTATCGCTGGCTACGTGAGCATCCGCGGCTACGGACGCGAAGCCACGTTCACCAAGAAACAAGGCACCTTGGTCGACAGCCTCAACCAGCCGGCCCTGCTCCTTCAGGCCAGCAGACAGTGGCTCATTATGCGGGTCGACACGCTCAGCAGCATTGTCATCTTTATGGTTGGAGTTTTTGTTATCTTAAGCGCCGGGTCGATCGATGCTGGTGCTGCTGGTCTGATCTTGACGTATGCTGCGACGTTCACCGAGTACATGCAGTGGCTTGTGCAGATTTATGCGATGGTGCAGCAGGATTTGACATCTGTCGAGAGGATAGCTGAGTACATTTCCATTGAAAAGGAGACTGCCGGTCCAGTGCAAGGGTATGATCGTCATAATAGATCGCAGACTGTGCCGGAGAACTGGCCAAGACGACAAAAAGGCGGCGTGCGATTCCACAACTTTACCGCTCGCTATGACCAGCATTCAGAACCTGTTCTTCACGGCATCAACCTGTACGCCAAGCCAGGCGAGAGACTTGCCATAGTCGGACGCACAGGTGCAGGAAAGTCGTCGCTGGCACTGGCACTCCTGCGAGTCTTGGAGGCCGACTTGAACCACAGAGGACGAATCGAGATAGACGGAGTTGATATTGCCAACGTCAAACTCTCCAGGCTCCGAGGCCAGGCCGTCACCATAATCGCTCAAGAGCCACAGCTCTTCAACGGTAGCGTGCGCACCAACCTGGACCCACTGGGACAACACAGCGACGCCGAAATAGAGGACGTACTGCGTTCCATGCAGCCACCAAGCCAGCAGCAGCAGCAGCAGCAGCACTACCCTGGCACCAGCAGCAGCAGCTCTGACTTACCTCTCGACCTACTCCAGCCCGCAAACGCCCTCTCCCGCGGCCAGCGCCAGCTCCTGTGCGTCGCGCGTGCCTTGCTGAGGCGGTCCGGCGTTCTGATCCTCGACGAGGCCACAGCCAACGTCGACCACGCTGCAGACGCCGCCATCCAGGCAGGCCTGAAAAGTCGGGTTGCTGCCGGGACGACGGTGATCACGATCGCCCATCGACTGTTGACAATCGCAGACTATGATCGCGTCGTGGTTCTCGATGCTGGGCGGGTGGTGGAGGAGGGTTCTGTTCGGGAGCTGCTTCGGCGGGATGGGAGGGAGGGAGCGTTTCGGCGGCTGTGCGAGGAGTCGGGGCATTTGATGGAAATTTTGAATGTAGCTAAATGATGGGGAGTGAAGGGGACACGTTAAGTGGTTTATGGGTGAGCTGAGGGTATTATACTGTGGTATACATGTAGTTTTGTGGGCCTATTATTGTTTGCATATAGAATAGATCAGTTGCTTTGCTCAATATGAGTTTCCTGAAGCGTGAACGTATTTGTCTAATATGCTACATTAGGTGAAGCCAATTGTAAAAGCCACGTGCATTGAGCACAAGTAATTTATATGCTCGCTTTGCTTAATGACCAAATAGGGGGCATGGTTGGCTGTAACTCCTCTAATTCCTAAGTTGCGTTCTAAAATGCTGTTTCTAGCGATGTACCATCTAACCACTAATGATCCTCATGCTTCCTGAGCCTTGACGAAGGCCACCAAGGAAGAGCCATGTGGCAGTACGATGCCTACCTTGGACACAGCCCACAGTATAACGGCCAGTCCGACCCAGTGCAACAGGCCTCTCGCGAGGATAAATCTCTTGACCATCTTCATGTTCTTCTGGTCATTCATCCTCGGGTATTCCTTGTCCAGTGGCACCTTGTTCCCCAGAAACCCACAGAGCGGCACCCACCCATCCTCCGCCACGAATTCCAGCACCTGCCGCCCCCTCTTGTTGGCCTCCTCTCTCACCCATTCGTTATGCCTCTCGTAGATCCCCTCATCGCGAAAGGTACACCCCCATCGCTCCACGAACAGGTCGTCCGTCGCCTTCATCATCCGCATCATCGCCCGGTCGCTCTGCACGAGGAAAGTCGCCACCCAGAAGCCCCAGCTGTCGAAGAAGCGCAGCCCCTCTCCAAAGCTCCGGTGCCAGCTTGCGGCGCCGCCCTTGCGCGTGTTAAGGATGATGGCCGCGTCGGGGTACATGTCCATCAAGTCGTCTGCGAAGACGATACTGGGGAAGTCGGCGACGGCCCCGAAGCCCGTGAAGAGGCGCGCGAGGATCTTGCGGCGCTTGGAGGTGTCTTGCTCAAGGATGGCGGCTGTGACGAGGTGCTGGCGCTCGGCGGAGGGTTGGACGTGTGCCATGTGCATGCATGGTGTGTAGCCCAGTGTCTCGAGGGCGGACTGGAGGGACGAGGTGGCACACCGGGGGAGGCCGAGGGCGAGGACGCGGGGGGAGAGAGTGGTGTTGATGTTCTGAGGGACGAGTGTTTCGTGGGCGAAGCGAACCATGGTCACAACAAAACGAAAAAAAGGTCAAAAGGGGCCGTGTAGTTAGTTGTCTGCCGGAAGACGGCGTGGGAGAAAGTTGCTGGTGCTTTCGATGGATGTGCCTGAGACTTGAGTCCAAGGGGTAAAGACAAGACAGCCGTGTGAATTCAAATGGCCTGTTTCTATAGTCAAACAGACATTTGCTTAACGAAACATTGTTGGTATCCCCACCTAATTTATATCTTGTTGATTTAGTAATTCAGAGTGGTCTGGTCTCGGGTTCCCCCATTAAGTGCTTATACACTATATTGAAATCTCGGCCTCAAGATGTTCGGTCCCGAGCGGTCGGCCGGGGTCCTGGCCACAGAAACAGCTGAAGAGGCCGAGAACCCCGTAGGATCTCAATAGCTTTCGTCTTTCTCTGAGGGCGGGGCGGGGTACCGACATGACCATACAAGCATGTGGTAATCCTCTGAATTTGTCCAATGGGGTGTTTCCGCGTCGATGCCTTGTGTATTTTCGGTACCGGTATGTCCTTTCACTATGGAAGGTTGAGAACTCGTGAGTTTCAAGGAAACGAGCAGCCCGTGGGATTGTTGAGACCAGCATGGAGGACCAAACTGCCATAGGAGGAACATCTGACCATATGTCCGCCTCGTAGGAATCCGTAGATACCTCTCGGACTCGACGAGCTCTGTAGGGAGAATATTGATAGATGCCACGCCGTAGAATCTCGTTTTCCGTCCAAGCCAACAAGTATGGGGAAATCCGTTACTTTCCTAGATCGCCTCCTAATGCGTCGAGGATCTGTGAAGGATTTGTGGACATGCCCTGTTGGCCGAAGAGGACATCGGATATGAAGGGCGACTCCTTGCCCGCAGATGAGGCAGATTCCAAGCCGACAGAGACACTCTGCGCGGAGTCCGTTCCTGGCAAGAGACCGACACCCGAGCAGCATCTCCGCGGCTTCACAAGAGTCGAGGCGTCCAATCGAAAGCTGCACCATCGAGGTGCCAAGCTGCGCATGGTGCTGCTAGGTGCCGTCGTGTGACGTGAAGTGACTTGTAACATGGCTCGTACAAGCCTTGCGCGCTGGATTGTGAACCCCGTTACATGACAGACCGTCCGGTGCGGTGAGCATTGGCGAAGCACAAGCTTTCCCAGCTCAGCCCACGTAGCCGGGTGTATCTTGTCATTGTCATCTCCGAGCACGTTCTCTAAGGTCCACATTCAGCCCACAAGGCATTGTACTTTCCCAAATATTTGGACATTCCTTTGGACATTCCTTCCATCTTCGATGTGTCCAGTAAGGGCAGCCATACCACGTGAGTGTCATCACTGGAGAAGTCTGTCTCCTCACAACGACACCTGGGCTTAGACCGTGAACTCATCCGGTTGACACATGTGGTCTGTTGCAGCGGACAACATAGTCTTTGCTCACTGCTTGTCGCGGTGGCCTGCGACTTGTCTTCGTATAAAAGGCTTCCAGAGAGATGGTCAAGGGTCCACAACAGAGGCATCAGACCCGTGCCCTGAATGTCTGACGTCCTTGCAGTGACCTAGTACTTTGTCTTCCGGCACGGCGGCCCTCATTTTGACGTCTTCGGTCAACGTGGGCGATTTTGGTTCTGCTGGTGTGGTGCGTTGGAGGGCGGAGAAAACGGCGGGCGATAGCTGAGCTGAGGACGACATCAGGGTGGCCAGGCCATAGTGCTGGACCGGGAGATCTGTGACGATCCGTGGGCGCGGCCGAGTCGTACCTGCTAATGAGCCCTCACTCGCAGGACCCGGTTCAACAACAGCCTGGCCCTGCTGGGTCAACGTCTCTTCGAGGGATCCCAATCGCTGCAGATATTCCCTCCGGATCTTGAGCTTCTCCTGTTTGTAGTACACAAAGTAATAGTATATCCACATGAGGAAGAAGATGGCGAATGCAGAGCCGACTGCAAGTCCCACGATGCTAGCCGTCGTGAAACCACCATGACTGTTGTCGTTGTCATCTTCTGAGTCCGTAGTGGTGGGACAGGCACTCAATGAGCAACGGCGGAGTATGTCGAGAAGTGGGCGTGCTTTAGCTGCTGCGAATCGGGTGGAAAAGATGAGCAGTCTGGAGGCGGAGGAGCCCAGAACCCGCCTGGGGGCCATCGCTGGTTGACCGTGTCGGTGGAGCGCACCAGTCTGTGACGGCGGCGCCTGGGGATGCCGAGAGAGCGACAGCTCAGAGAGCAGTGGCATTAACCAGCATGGTACTTGCTGTGGGAGAGTCGTGGGGGAGCGCAAAAGATTGCCATCTGTCAGGAAAGAGAGAAAGAGACAGAAAGAGAGAGTCTTCCAAGGTTTCCACCGGACAAGATGTTGGCCCGGAGTCGAGATCGACTTTCTTTCCCAAGGAGGTGATAGATAGCCTGAGTCTGTCAATTAGGAATTCGGAGTCCCTTCAGCCCTATCTGTGAGGGACGAGAGGGAGGCAAGGAAGTACAGGAGACATGGGTTTTTCATCTGTCCGCTATGAGAGCAGGAGGTAGAAGGATGTAGCGAAACAAGACTACCACCTCTCAGTTGTGGATACGAACTTGTAGTCCCGACTCGAGAGGGTGGTGAGGGGTGTGACCTGCCAGAAGCAGGTTAGACAGGAGAAAGAGCATGCCTGCTGCGCGACCATCTCAAGGCCTACCAATCGATAGGGGTCGGTAAGAATTGGGAAGCATACCAAATACTTCTAGAAGGACGTTAGTTTGGTAGGATTTACACTCCTACATAAGATGTGCAAGGGGGGGATGAATGATCGAGGGATGTTTGCAACCTCTCAACCCTCCCAACCTCCCACCCCCCCTCCCCTCCAACGGAGCTCGTGAACCCGCGAGGGGACAGGGCTGAGTGCGTGAAGCGTATACGATGAAACACCTGCCTTGTCAGGTGGCATGTCCAGGATATACAGGCGAGACCAGCCAATCCATCCAAAATGTAGTCAGTCAATCAGTCGGTCAGTCCTACACATCCGAGCGTTGGGGGCTTCCACCCTGGGGACTTGTTCGAGTCCATTGAGGGGGGGGGGGGGTTTGGGGGCCAGAAAGAGGTCACGTCACAGCCTCTATGATGTTCTCTTTCGATACTATAAGTCTACAAGATCAGCCGGGAAGATAAACCTGCTTGCTGGTACCGGAGACTGATAGTGATAGATGCCAAATCGGGTTCAACCTGCAGGTCGATAATGGCAGCATCTCCTCGTGACGGTGGGACTAAACGACGCCATCGTAGAAATGACAGGAGCCTTTATAGAGCCATCAAAAGTGATAATGAGGAAGGACATAGTAGTGAGCGTAAGAATTAATTTTTTTGCTTTTCTAAAATAGAGAAGGGAAAAGAAAAGAGAGTGAGCGACAACGGGATCAGAGCAAGGTGGAAGCAGCATTTGCGCTTGAAGCTATCCGCACCTTCAATCTTTCGGATGAGGTTGAACGAAGGAGGCTTGTCCAGGGCTTGACTGCCCTGAGCTGGGGTGACCTGGACCATCCCCCCCCCCTAACACGTCAGAGTGTGCCAGCGCAGAGGCTCCGTTAGGGTCTCATTTTCCTTCTCTTCCTCTCGTCCCAGCCAATACTGGCGGCTTTTTTACCCACTGGGCTCCTCATGTTGCGTGGCACAGCCTCTTATTCAGCCATAGGCCGTTGCATAAGCCGCCCGCGTAATGCGACACATCTCACGGCCCAATGCAACAACCCCCCTCCGCCTCCTCACACTTCCTTTCAGGCTGAACATCTCTCCTCTCTCTCTCCCCCCCCCCCTCCACCTTGTGAACTCCTTCCCATCTCCTACCACCTCCACCTTCTTCTCCTCCTCCTCCTTCAACCACCATCACATCATCGCCGTTAGACCTCCAAGTTCGGGAAACAAAGAGGCAGAACCCCGTTATTTGCTCGCGCTGTCGACGACCCCCCCGTTCAGTCGAGAGATTGATTCAGATTGAGATTCGAGGGATCCGCTGTCGGGTGGACCGTATCCTGTTTAGCGGCAATAAGCACAACCAAGGCCCCCGGAATAGCACTGGCCCGGACGTCATCCAAGAGGGAAGAAGAGAGGAGAGAATCATCACCGAGACAACCCATCCCCCTCCTAAAGCATCAACCATCGTCTATAAACTTTTTCCTTTTTCTTTTCTCCTTGTCGCCATCATGACCTGGGAACTCACTCGCCGTCGCTTCACTCGAGCGATCAACAGCAAATACATTTATGATCGCATCGTAAGTTCTACTGTGTCCTCCAGCCTCAGTCTGACTCGCCTGGCAATTGCAGTCCGAGTGTCCCTGTCTGCCTCCTTGTGTGGACCGCCACGAGCTCCCACCGACGCACATTCCTTGTCTCGGTGTCGTCATGTCCTCTTCCAACTCTTTCTACCTTGAAGGCGATCAACCACACGCACACGAATCCAACCATCTTTTTTTTTACTCACCCGCTCACAACCCTAATCTAAAGCACATTTGCTGATTCTTCTCTTGCTACCTACTTAGCCACTCCTCCACGCCATCATCTTCCTAATCGAAATGACTATCGTCGCGCGGCTGGTCTCTAGGTACAATGCCTACTACAGCGAACGCCCAGGTATGTTATATTAGGAACCCGGATGATATGATGATGATGATGATGATGATGAAGATGATGAAGATGACGATGTTGTCGTCGAAATGATGCCCTGTTCATGGTGCGCAGTGTAATGCTGATGCTTGCGACACACAGTCCTCACCATGATGGTGACCAACGCCGTCCTGGGTGGCATAGCCGACACCGTCGCCCAGTCCATCACTGCCATCCGCGAGCGCTCCCTCAGGAAGCGCTCCCCCAGCGCCCGCGACGATAACATGGCCTTCGAGCTCGACGCCAAGGATCCCTTCACCGAGCGCGAGCTGATTCCCGAGTCCAAGCAGCTGCCTCCGCCCTTCGACTTTGAGCGGCTGACGAGGTTTATGGCCTACGGTTTCGGCATGGCACCCATACAGTTCAAGTGGTTCAAGTTCCTGGAGAAGACGTTCCCCATCACCAAGTCTGCTGCCTTCGTCCAGGCCATGAAGAGGGTCGCCTTTGACCAGCTCATCTTCGCCCCTCTGGGTCTGGTCTGGTTCTATACCGCCATGACTGTTGCCGAGGGCGGTGGCCGGCGTGCTGTCTACACCAAGCTCCGGGACATGTACGTCCCGACCCTCAAGGCCAACTATGCTGTGTGGCCTGCGGTGCAGGTGATCAACTTCCGTTTGATGCCCGTCCAGTTCCAGCTTGTGAGTTTCACACCTTTTGAGGGTGGGTTGGGGGGGGGGGGGTTTGTCGACATCGCGGGGAAATTGCCTTTACTGACAAAAAAAACTCTTGCACAGCCCTTCGTTTCCACCGTCGGTATCGCATGGACTGCCTACCTCTCACTCACCAATGCTGCTGAGGATGTGGCCCACCCTGTTGCTGCCTCGAACAACCCCGACATCCGCCTGGAGTAGATATGTTGCACGCGCAATGGACACTGGTACAATTTTTCTGTGTTACTGTTACTGGCTACGATCGACAATGAAACCTAGACTTCCTCTTGTCTCTCGGGCATCATCAACGGCGCTGGTATGAATTTCTGGTGGTTGTAAATGGTCTTGTATATATGTAGAGTCTGCTCAGGTTATACGGCGTTAGTATGCTGTCCTTCTTTAGGTCTCGGTCGGACGGCTTCAATTTCATACGGTATATTCTACTTGGCTTTCTTTCAATGGACCAATGACGGTACTGACTGGTTCGGAGAAACTTCGAATTCCTCACGATGTGTAAAGGAACCCGGGTATGAATTACCCGGCAAGCTGCAATGATTGTCCGACCATTACAGCAAGTACGGCCATGGGATGGCTCTTATAAACATTGCCGCCGTGGTCTTGCTCTATACTGGTAACGTTGGGTATGCAATCTGGCGTCCGTAGGAACGACGATCATTGCATAGTTTGACCATTGGCCGAGAGTCCAAAGAAACCAGGTTCCATGCTCTCGGCATTTGAGCCAATAGCTAGAAGTTCTCCAAGCAAAACTTGATCAGTCACTCTCCCTCATAAGAAGTCCTTGTGGGTATTTTACTGAGCCAGGCATCCGGACACAAGCAGTCGAGAATCGAATGGAGCCAAAAGCACCTAATAAATCGCCGAAGGGAAGAATTAGGATAATATTTCTAGCGGTAGTAATGATGATGGAAAGGGAAGTGAAGGGGGGGGGCGAAGGGGAACTCATAGGCTGTTGACAGGTGATTCTGACATCGGCATCTTTCCGGCCCTTTGAGGAGGAAACCCAAGAATCGATCGATAGCCCATTTCTTTTTTCTAAATTTTCATGAAACGGTTCGCCCGGCTGAACACGAGATCGGAGAGGGCCAAGTCTCGAAACCTCTGCCCCAGAACCTCCTGATTCTGAACCATCAACGCCGAGAAATACCGCGGCGAGAGAATCAGCTGAGAACGGCAGCCCACCACCCACCCACTCACTCACTTCTGGCGCGCCCCGAACCCGACGTCACTAGGGGAGACTCCACTGGGCGACGACCCCGCCCCCACTATACATAATACAAAACCTCCTCTGCGCTTTTTCTCCCCCAAGCGCTGGAGCTATCTAAACACCTCCCGTTCCTGATCCTCTCCTCCTGGAGACAGACATACACCACAAGCCACGCCTACATTTACACCTTTTCGAAAAATCTCAATTTTTCTCGATTGATACCCCTACGAACCCTGCCAGGATGTCTTTGGCCAGCAAGCTTTCCATTACCGATGTCGACCTCAAGGGCAAGCGAGTCCTCATCCGGGTGAGTTGCATCAGCTGATCCGGCTAGTCCCTTTTGCCTTGAGAGACTCTATGCGTTGCACCTGTTTTTTTCTTTTCTTTCAGAGACAACAGCGTCGATCTTTCTTCTCTCCACGGCCATTCTTCCCCTTCCTAGACTCCTTCGTCCAGCTGTGCTTCTCGATGTTGAGGGCGGAGCGCCCTCAAGAGTTCAGAAGCTTGATTGCTCGTGTCGAGAGAGCTATCCTGGACACCCAAAACACTGTCTATAAAAAGGAGATCGCTAACAACAATCCCTGCCGTAATAGGTCGACTTCAATGTGCCCCTCGATGCGGACAAGAAGGTGACCAACAACCAGCGTATCACGGGTGCCATCCCGACCATCAAGTATGCCGTCGACAACGGCGCCAAGGCCGTGGTCCTCATGTCCCATCTCGGCCGGCCCAACGGCAGCGTGAACGCCAAGTACAGCCTCAAGCCCGTCGTTCCCGAGCTGGAGAAGCTGCTGGGCAAGTCTGTCACCTTCGCCCCCGACTGCGTCGGCCCGGAGGTCGAGGAGATCGTCAACAAGACCGAGGGCGGCGGCGTGGTCCTGCTGGAGAACCTGCGCTTCCACATCGAGGAGGAGGGCTCTGCCAAGGACAAGGACGGCAAAAAGACCAAGGCGGACAAGGAGCAGGTCGCAGAGTTCAGGAAGGGTCTGACTGCCCTGGGTGATGTCTACATCAGTAAGAAGAACACGTTTTTTTCTCTCTTTGGGCGCTCTAGCCTACTCTCCCTCGGGAATATCTGATCAATATGCTAATAATAATAACCCCCCCCCCCTGTGCAGACGACGCCTTCGGCACCGCCCACCGCGCCCACTCCTCCATGGTCGGCGTGGACCTCCCACAGAAGGCAGCCGGCTTCCTCATGAAGAAGGAGCTCGACTACTTCGCCAAGGCCCTGGAGTCGCCCCAGCGGCCCTTCCTCGCCATCCTGGGCGGCGCCAAGGTCTCGGACAAGATCCAGCTGATCGACAACCTGCTGGACAAGGTGAACACCCTGGTGGTGTGCGGCGGTATGGCCTTCACCTTCAAGAAGACCCTGTACAACGTGCCCATCGGCACCTCCCTCTTCGACGAGGCCGGCGCCAAGACGGTGCCCCAGCTGATGGAGAAGGCCAAGAAGAACGGCGTCAAGGTCGTCCTGCCCGTCGACTACATCACCGCCGACAAGTTTGACGCCAACGCCACCACCGGCAAGGCCACGGATGCCGAGGGTATCCCCGACGGCTGGATGGGCCTGGACTGCGGCGAGGAGTCCGTCAAGCTGTACAAGGAGGCCATCGACGACGCCAAGACCATCCTGTGGAACGGCCCCGCGGGCGTGTTCGAGTTCGAAAAGTTCGCCAACGGCACCAAGGCCACCCTCGATGCCGCCGTCGCCGCGGCACAGGGCGGCAAGATTGTCATCATCGGCGGTGGTGACACCGCCACCGTGGCCGCCAAGTATGGTGTCGAGGACAAGCTGTCTCACGTCTCGACCGGCGGTGGTGCCAGCCTGGAGCTCCTCGAGGGCAAGGAGCTGCCTGGCGTGACGGCGCTGTCGAGCAAGTAAGTCTGGTATTCTCGAGAGACGAGCGGCTAAGGGATGCCCTGCGGGAGGAAAGGGTTTGCTGATGATGATGATCCTCGCTTGGTTGGGAAGGTTGGGAAAAGCCATTGCTAGTCTTTAGCTTGCAAGTCATAGAGAAAGTAACAGAATGCAAAAAATAAAAAAAGGAAATTGAAGAAAAAAAATTGACATTTCAAATAGATTATAGCATGTTCTCCCCCCCCCCCCCCCAACTCACACACCCCCCACACCTTGGTCATGGAAAGATAAAGAGAAATGACTACGATAAGTCGCACTTGTTGGATATTTTAGATTCATTTCTCATTAATGTAGCCTATGCCCTAGTCAAGCGGCCCGGTCTCTCTCCTAAGCATCCTCCCTAGAGCATCTGCCAGTTTTGGTCCCGGACGCATGTTTCACACACAAAGCTGGCATATAGGAACGGATAGCTCATCCTCGTAGACGCTCAGCCGATAGGATGTAGCGAGGTGGCATCAGTATCCATTTGCCCTCGCGAGTGGTCATACGTGTCCTGCCCTTACTGTGCCCCCCTCGATATCCATTCCACTGGGGTTCGATTTTTTGCCCGAGCCGGGCGTTGTGTGGAGGCCCATGCTGGAGCTGTTTTGCGCGGTATCTATGGGCACAGACCCCCCGTGGGCATCGTGGCCGTGGTCGTGGCCATCCTACCGGCGCTTTGACGACTCGACCTTCTTGTGTTCCTCCCTGCGAGTTCGAAAGAGGGTCAGCCAGCTGCATCTATCTCTTGTGTGGTGGGTAGTCAATGTTGTTGTCAACCCCCTCGCACCCCCCCCTCCCTCTCGCGGGCGGGGTGTGGAGGGTGTTGCCCGAGCTTAGCTATCGTGCAGCCAGCCGAGGAGGGGTCCTGCGTGGGCTGTGGTGCGGTGTGTGTACATACTGGAGCTGCTTCGAGAAATCATCGCTCGTATCGTCGTCATCCCACGACTCCTCCCACAGGTGCTTCGTCGTCTCGCCGCTGTTGGCAGCCTCGGTCTCCTCTGCCGGCCAGTCTGTGTTGTTTGATCAAAAGATCAAAAGTGTCAGCCAGGGGGGGTTTTGATGTCACTGCCTCGGGAGGGGATCTGTTCCCCCATGGACTTCTATATGAGAGAGTATACGTACCCTCGACGGGGAAATCCTCGAACTCGTCGTCTTCCTCCAGCGCGATGTTTTTGGTGGCGTCATCGGGCTTGCCTGCCTCGTTGGAAGCGGCGGGTTGATTCTCTTTTTGAGGGGCGGCAGAGGCCATAGTGCTGAGATGCGGTGATGATTAGGACTGGATGGAGGAAAAAAGGTCCTGAATATGTGTGGTATGGAGAAAGCCTGGTGATATCCTGTGGAGGGAGGGTTGGTTGTTCAGATTCTTGTTGGAGAGTTAGTTGGGCCTGTGAAGTAGTCGAGTGTGTGATTAAGCTACAGTGGGAGCGGTAGCAGGTCGTCTAGCTCCAGCGGCAGGCACCAAGCTGCTGACGGATAGCGCCTGGCGAGCCCCCCCCCCCCTTTCTTCCGTTCCTCTTCCCTTCGCTTTTTGCGCCCCTCCTTGTGGCTTGTCCCTTCCACCGTGGCTAGTGCTCAACGCCCCCCACCTGAAATCCCCCACCTGCTCGCCTTTCACGTCTCAAAAGGTCTTTCTGTCATCTCGCCGGAGGATGACGGTGCCTTGCTGAGCCAGCTCCACTCATTTACGGCTGACCCTGCCGACTAGACGAGGAACTCAGCATGGTTCCGGAGATACCGGCGTCTCACTGCATCAATTCCGCATGGGATGGAACACGCTGCGGTGTAGGGTCCTTTGTCTTGGGTGTCTTGGGTGCGGTAGGGCTGGATCTTGGTTGGCAGGATTGTTATTTGATTGCATGGCAAGGCAGGCCAACCCTTGAGCCTACTTGTGGATGCCTCCCCCCCCTCCCCTCCTTCAGCCTTTCTTCTACTTTTTGTCTTGTCTTCTCTCAGTCCCTCGCCTCACCTTCGAGGCAGTGCTGACGTGCCTGGATTTCGGTGACGGACCTTAGGAATCGTAAGCGCTGTTTTTTTTTTTTTTTTTGGGACGTCGCCGCAGCCTTTTCTCCCTGCGGCATATATATACTGACTAGCCCAACGCGTACGTCATCTTTGCTTTGATTTATTCTTTATACGAGGCCTAGAACGAAGACTCGCTAGGTCCAGAGAAAAGAAAGAGCGAGGTCTTCCCTACAATCCGCTGCCATACAAGCACCCGAATACGAACAAGCCCACAACTCGCTCAAGAACTGTCTGTGGTCGAGGAACGATAGCATATATACAGCTGCTTTCTTTCTTCACGTTTGTTGCAATTGCGGAGCCTGTATCTTTTGAGCCTTACAACTCTCAAGGGACATGGCTGTTCTCTGAGGATCCAGTACTCAGCCTGTCCTGCAGCAAAATATCATCGTCGTCATCCAGAACGCCAGGTTCCATATTCGACACGCTTAGAGGGTCTCACAATTCTTACCGAGTCTCACAGCAGAGAGAAAAGCATTGAGCTCATCACGCGTAGAAGCCGTCAGTCATCATGCGCTCCTGGTTCAAATCCAGCAGCTCCGGATCTTCCAAGCCAGGCAGCATCCTCTCCTCCAGCCGCAACGCCAGCACCAATCAAGTCGCTGACCCGCGAGATGTGGAGATCTCGGATCTGCGCGATGCCATGGAGGCCACGGGCCGGATCATCAACGACGATATCGAGGGTGCGGAGGCGCAGCTGCGGGCTCGACAGGACTCGTCCTCGTTTCACCAGCTCGGCCTCGGCATAGCCGTGTTCATGAGGTCCATTCTCGGCTTCGAGAAGGACATCATGACCGAGGCTTCAGCCCGACTGGCTGAGTGTGAGAGCCGTGCCTGGAGTGACATGAAGAAGGCCCAGAAGCAGGCTGATGGCGGCGGCGGCTGGTTCAGAGGAGTAGCGGCCAACGGCGGCGGCGGCGGCGGCGGCGGCGGACCGTCTGTCCCTGCGAAGGGCTGCGAGATGTATCCCCCTGGTACCGAGTACCAGCTGGTAAACGCTGAGGCACAGATCATGGGGGCTGTTGTGTCTGTCATGCACGAAAGCCTGACAGAGGGCATCAGGGGGTTCTATAAGCTGCGGAAGGCCTTCATCACGCTCGACACCATCATGGAGGCGGAGGCCAAAATGTTGGCGGCATACCCAGGCAACGGCACTGCGAAAGGACCGAACGCGCCGTCGCTAGGCCAAGGAGCTGTTGGGTCTCAGAAGAACATCGACTCTGACAGCGACCTCGAGTTCGTTGATGCTGCAGAGGAAGAACCGAGGACATCAGCCACCTACGGGGGCCACCTCGAGAAGACTAATAGCAGATCGGCACCCAGCTCGATCCTCGAGAAGGATCTGGAGGGCCTCACCCTCGACACAGCGGCAGCCTCTTCCGTACCACCAACAAGACCAGACACACCCACCGCCCAGGAGCAGCAGCACAGGTCTCCCCTCCCGAGCCCACCTAGGGCGACCCTCCGCGCCAACGCCGGCCCGGACTTTTCACTATTCACCAATCCCGTCGACGTCTTCGTGCACTCTGGGGCTAACATGTGTTTCGGTACCCTCTTGCTCATCATCTCCATGGTCCCGCCTGCCTTCTCCCGCCTGCTGTACATCATTGGCTTCAAAGGTGATCGCAATCGTGGCGTACAGGTAGGTTGATCCCTTCGATATGGCTTTTTTTGGGGGGAGGGGGCAAATTATGGCTTGTACAACTGATGCTATGTTGTGTAAAAAAAACATATAAAATAAAAATACTGACAACTGTGATCGCTCAGATGCTCTGGCAATCGACCAAGTTCTCGAATATCAACGCCGGTGTCGCGGGCCTCATGCTCCTCGCATATTACAACGGCCTGCTCGCCTTTACAGAAATCTTGCCATCCGACTCTGACGCGGCTGAGCTCGCCGAGGAGGACGAGATCGTGGGCTATCCCAAGGAGCAGTGCACCGCCCTGCTCGGGCGCATGCGCACACAGTATCCGGACAGCCGGATGTGGAAGGTGGAGGAAGCCCGTGTCCTGGCCAACGCGCGGAGGCTTCCCGAGGCGATCGAGGTGCTCAAGGCCAACGGCGACAGCAAGATGCGGCAGGTGACGACGATGAACGAGTTCGAGCTGTCCGTCAACGCCCTGTTCGTGATGGACTGGCAGACGATGAAAGAGGGCTTCCTGAGGTGTATCGAGCTGAACGACTGGAGCCACAGCCTGTATTACTACTTTATCGGGTGTGCGGAGCTGGAAATGTACCGGGATGCGGTGCTGGCGTCGAAGGAGGATGGGACCAGCCAGCAGGCGAGGTCGACCCTCGAAACGGAAGCCAAGAGACACAAGAAGACCGCGGAGGAGTACCTGCGCAAGTGCCCGGCGTTGGCGGGGCGGAAGAAATTCCTGGCGCGGCAGATGCCCCTCGAGGTGTTTGCCCAGAGGAAAGTCGCAAAGTGGGAGTCGAGAGCCAAGGAGTGGGGTGTCGATCTTGCCGACGCCGCGGGGGTGAGTCCCGGCCAGGAGATGACGTACCTGTGGACAGGGTCGAAGAGAATGACAGATGATGCGCTCGAGAAGGCCCTCGGGTGCCTGGCCTGGGAGAGGTGTACAGCGGGCACAGAAAATATCGAGAAGCTGAAGGCCATCCCGGATGAGGCTGCCATCAAGGCCGTTGCGGAGGCCGCGCTGTTGGGTAACCTCGGTCGGTATGAGGAAGCCAGAGAGAGGGTGGAACCTGTGTCTAAACAAGATCGGTACGGGACGAACAAAAGCCGACTCCCCCCCCCCCCCCGACCCCCCTCTTCCTTCTTCCCCTTTTTCCTCAAAACTTCCCACTCCAGAATCATCTATACTAACGGTCGTTTCCTTTTATGAAGGGCACTATTCAAGGGGGAGTCTCGGGATGACTGGCCTGCACCCTGCGCGCACTACGAGCTTGGCGTTCTGGCTTGGAAGGAGAGCTGCGACCCCAAGTGTTGGCCGCAAGGGGGAGACGAGAAGCAGATCGAGACGTTCAGGCGTGACAAGATTAAGGTATGCGAGGAATACCTGGACCACGTCAAGACGTGGGAGGCGTTTGTGCTTGACGCACGCGTGGGCATGAAGGTGCAGTCGGGGTTTGACACGATCGCCTGGTTGAAGGGGAAGAAGGGGTGGGCTTGATGGAAAGGGCCCTGGCGAACCTTATGGCCTTGGCATGAGTCTGTCTTGATTCTCTTTCTGCATAAACAAGATTGAGCCAGCGTTGTGCACATCAGCTTTTGGCACAGATTTCCTATGGGCCTGTCTTCTACACCATATATATACGGGGAGGATGTGAAGGTGGGCTGGGATTTTCCGGAGTACACCGTAGAAAGACTATAGTTGGCGTTGAAAGAGGCTATATGGACATGACAGTATGGTTTGGCATATTTATACAAATGGTTTTTTTCTTATCTTCTTTTCTTTTTCTTCTCTCCCTTCCCCCCAGGTGGGTATCTCAAATCATAGAAAATCAACCGCCACAAGGCGAAAGAAAGAAGAGAGAGAGACAGAGAGAAGAAGAAGAAGAAGAAGAAGAAGAAGAAAAAGGCCAGCCAGATCCATTTTTTTAAGCCCGAATCGCTGAGCAATGACGTCGCGAGAAGGCCTGGAAAAGAAACGAAGTTGTGGTGGGCTGCGCATCCACCCTGTCGAAGCCAATCGGAGAAAATCAAGCGATGGGTAATTCCACAGTAAGGCGGGGATACTCAGGAGCAATTACAGGGTCCAAAAAGGCTCGGGATTGCGAGAGAGTATTTCGACGAGAACGAGAAGAAATCTGGAAATAAATAAATATTTCCTTTAAAGGGAGAGAGACTTTTTGCAATCTCCGGGCGTCGTCACTCCTGAAGGTGGTCGACTCCACGCGATTCATCAGCTTTGGCCGTTGGGCATAAAGTTTCCACGGTAGGTATCTGCAGCGATGGGGAGGAGGGGGAGAGGTAGTAGCAAAGGATACCTTTTGTGAGGGATGATAGGCTGACGAGGACATGAAGTGTTTATTTTATTATATTATTACGAGCCACAGGGTTTGGGTTTCATATATATATGTATGTGTATATATATATAATATATACATACATAGCAGATATAATATTCATAGATAGATATAATATACCATAGTACAGTTCATAGTGCGTGCGTACGGCCGGTCTTTCATCATCAATAAGCTCAACGCATCCTGAGGTCAAACCAGGAAAAATATCAGACCATACCTACTATAAGATATAGTATTATGGTATATGACCATAAAATATATAGATACAGCTCCAAATCCTATGCCCAGGTCTGCCGTTTGAGCGTCGGATGGTCTTCTTCGGTAGTGAACGTATATGGTCCTCGTTACGCTGTCTCACAGTGTCTCACAGTTCCACCCTCCTCGTACAGTCAAGTCGTAAACAAACCAAACCAAACCAAACCAAACAATCTTGTACCTCAAAGTCTTGAAATTGGTGTTTGAGACATCACGAGTATCATATAATCAAAGAAGATGGTTTCAATGCCCGGATCGCCCGAGTCCAATTTCCACCTTCTTTCTTCCTTTTTTTTTAAATTTTTTTTTAGGGCCTTAGGGGTCCTAGGCACTACTGGGGTCACTGGGCAGTGCTGGGATCCTCCTTTTTCAAGGCCAGCCAACCACCCATCACCACCACGACCCTTCTGAAACTGGCAATCCTTAGGGGCTCACTTTTACCAACATAAACAAACCTCAACGCACGCCCACGAACGACCAAACAACTCTCTCATCACATCACATTCTCATCACGTCAAGCCCGCCGCCCCCTCCCCCTGGGCAACTGAAAAGAAAAGACTCCCTCTCTCTCTCACACACTACAAGTTACACAATATAACTTAATTACCGTGTTAATCAATCAATCCCAACATCCATCCCATCCCCTGGGACTTTTGGCTGGCCACTGCATCGTAGGCTAAACCCTTTCCCCTCATAATTGAACCCCATCTATCATCTGTCATTTCTTCTTTCCTTCCCAACTGCCCACCACACCTGCAGGATCCCCCCTCGAAGCTGCAGGTCCAAATTACACACACTCTCTCTCCCTCACCCACACTCACTGCATGCAAAGGAACATCATACCGAGTACCTACCTCCTCGAGCCTGAACCGCCAGCGCTGGCTGTAGCAGCCACACACCTGCATGTGCCCCTGAACATCTGCAGGAACAGCGTCCCAAACCTCAAGGCCGCTTACTGATGCGACTCTTGACTGCAACCACAACTGCTGCAGCACCTCGTATCATCATCCATCCCATCTTGGCTATCCTCAATTTCGCCCCGTCTCACGTCGTCTTAGGCCCTGCCTGCAGGCTGCTCAGGCCGAGGCTGCTGCCGCCGCCGCCGCCGCTGCTGCTGCTCCTCCTCCTCCTCCTCCTCCTCCTCCACCAGGCGCGATGGATGCCGTGCCACCATCAATTCCCAGACATAGTCGACATTCTCGATACGGACAGTGGGAAAGCCCGTCCACAATCGGTATGCATGCCACCACCAAATCGGGGAAGACCCTTTGTTTTCCCTTTTGATTTGATTTCTTATTCTTTTTATTTTTATTGTCAATTCTTTCTTCCCTCCCTTCTCCATATTGACCTTCCTGTTCCTGTTCCTGTCCCCCCTCCCTGTTCCCTTTTTTTCCCCGCTAGGCACAAACAAAATCTTAATATCTTTTTTTTTATTTTTTTTATTTTTATTTTATATAAATTTTAACCCCTTCCATGCAGACACCCCAGCCGGCACATACAACCAACCACAATCCAGTCGACCACACGCCAGAAACGAGTCTGTCGCACATGCCTCTCCCGAGGTCATCTCCTCCCTGATCACGAGCCTCTCTGTCATCTCGCGTCCCGCTGCGGACCACTTCGACGTCCCCATCGACGCCATCCACACCTCGCCCAATTCCCCCGCCGCCACCGCCGCCACCTCCCCCGACGTCCCACGGCGCAACGGCTCCTTCGGCGTCGACTACGGCGCCTTCTCGAGGCTCTCTTCGACCGACCTGCGCGACGGCCTCGCCCCTGCCGACCTCGACGACCTCGCCGCTGCGCCCCCCGTCATCAAGACCGCCAAACCCCCGAGCGGCTTCTCCTCCCTCACGGCCCCGAAGTCTCCCCCCGCCGCCAGGGAAGGTGGTGGCCTCCGCAGCTTCCTCAGCAGCAGGACCACATCACGACCGTCCTCGCGCGGCTCAGCGGCGTCCAAGGATGCCGACATAGTCAGCGTGGGCAACATCTCCGTCGAGCGCGGCCTATCTCCCGTCGCGTCGCCAGGGGAGGTGAGGAGACAGCACTCGGCCGACAGCTGGGGCAGGAAGCCAGGCAGAGACCACACCCGGTTGTTGTATATGACCTCCAAGGAGAGGCTGCGAGAAGGTGACGACCGGAAGCGTGGCATCCTAGAGGGTCTGGAAGAAGGGAACAACAGCAACAACAACAACAACAACACCACTGGTCTCGCGGCGAGCGCCATGGCACGGAACGCGTCCCCGCGATCAGAACTTTCCCTGGGCGAGACGCCCATCACCGAGGAGCTACCGTCCTTTGACGAGCTGCTTGCTGCCGGCTACGGCAGCCACGGCCAGAGCGCAGACGGCGGCGGCCCCATGTCGCCACGAGCAATACCGCAACGAGACTCGAGCCTGCGGAGAACAGGCTCCAGCGCCGCAAGGCGATCGTCTGCCAGGATGAGCCGCACATCGAAGCGCGACAGTTCGCACGGGGCCATTCCCGAGGAGAGCTACTTTTCCACCATCGGCAGCGCCATGTCGGAGGACGGCCAGCCGTCGTCCAACAACAAGAGGAGCTCATATAGGGAGGGAGAGGGCGGCGGCGGCGGCGGCGGCGGTGGAGCAAGGGCCAACAAGAGGGACAGCGGGAACGGGCGGAACGGGGACGGGCTGCTCGACCCGTCTTGGGCCACCACGAGCAAGGCGAACCACTACATCGACCACTATGTGACCGACACCGAGGTCGACCTGGACGACGGCGCCCCGTCGCCCCATATCGCACAGGGCAAAAGGCGAGATCGGGACCTCAGCCGCGACCGGAGCAGCCGGAGACGGTCAGGCCGTAGCACCCCTGAGCTGCGGGTGAAGCGCAGCAGCTCGAGGCTAAAGCGCCTCTCCGCACCCCTCTCGCCGCGCGAGGAAAAGCCCAGGGACGAGGCCAACACGCTCAGCGTGGCCTACGAGCGGCCGCCCTCCGCAGACAGCATAGATGATGCCGTCGAGTCGTACATGCGCTCGTCACGCCTGAGCCAGAGGATCGCCCACCCCCAGACGGGCCGGATCATCAGCTTTAGCGAGGTTGGTGACCCCGAGGGGAGCGCAGTCTTCTGCTGCGTCGGCATGGGCCTCACGAGATACATCACCGCCTTCTACGACGAGCTCGCCCTGACGCTGAGGCTGCGGCTCATCACACCAGACCGTCCAGGCGTGGGCGACAGCGAGGCGTACGCAGAAGGCACTGCGACGCCTCTCAGCTGGCCGGGTAAGAACGATCTCTCTCTCTCTCTCTCTCTCTCTCCATCTTCCTTGATCTGTGCACCAAACCCCCCCCCCCCCTCTTAAAAAAAAAAAACAAGAGACACCACATACTGACGATCTCACTTAGATGATGTGTACGCAATCTGCCAATCCCTCAAGATTACGAAATTCTCCATCCTCGCCCACTCTGCCGGCGCCATCTACGCGCTCGCGACGGCACTGCGCATGCCACAACATATACGCGGACGGATCCACCTCCTGGCGCCATGGATCCCGCCGTCCCAAATGTCTGTCTTTGGCGCCTCGGCACAGGCCCCTCTACCGCCCTCCAATGCCATCCCCACGTCGCAAAAGATCCTCCGAGCGCTACCCACGCCCATACTCAAGGCCGCCAACTCAAGCTTCATGAACGCCACCAGCAGCAGCATCACGAGCAGCCTGCCCCGGCAGAAGCGCACGAAGCGCAAGGCGAGCGGCAAGGGCCCGCCCACCACCAACAATAACAACAACAGCAGCAGCAACGCCGCGGACAAGGAGGCCCAGCACGTCGGCGGCGCCAGGATCCCGCCCGACATGCCGACCCTGGCGCGGGGCATGGTGGCGACCGAAGAGATGGACTTGATCCGGCCACAGGGCTCCCTCTCGCCCACCACCACGGCGGCGGCGGCGGCGGCGGCGGCGGCGGCAGAGAACCGGTTCGGCGGGATCGGCTCTGGGGTGGGCCCACACGGCGGACCGACCAGCCACGAGGACGCCATCATCGCGGCGGCCGAGTCCACGCTAGCCGAGAAGGAGCGGCAGGCGACGTACGACGTGCGGCTAACGCAGGCGATCTGGGAGCTCGCGACGAGGGGGGCGAACCCGGCCGTCGACCTGCTCGTGTGCCTGGAGAGGCGGCACACCATCGGCTTCCGGTACGTGGACATCACGCGGCCGGTAGTCATCCACCACGGCAGCAGGGACACCAGAGTTCCCGTCGAGAACGTCAAGTGGCTCGGCAAGACGATGCGGAGGTGCGAGGTGCGCGTCCTCGAGGGCGAGGGCCACGGCCTCATGGCCAGTGCCACGGTCATGGGCACCGTGCTGATGGAGATCAGCAAGGAGTGGGAGGACTGGAACAATGTGACCGGCCAGACGAGGAGGGCACCAGGTGCAAAATAAAAGGAACAAAAACCCAAAACAAGACAAAAAAAAACCCCCCCAAAATAAAAGGGAGCGTGAAGAGCGAAGAGGGAGCGCTCGCCTTGGGTCACACTCACGACGAAGTAATGAACACCACCCGTATATTATATTCTATTTCTCTTAATACTCGACTATCTGAATGATAATAATGGTCGCTACCTCCCGTTTTCTGGTTTTCTTCTTTTTTTCCCCCCTTTTTAATGTCTACCCCAGCCGTCGTGTGATTCAAACAAGTGTTGTGGTAATTATCTTGTCTTTCTTCCAGTGGAGCAATTGACACCCGATTTTTTCGGCCCGTTCTCGGCAATTCGGTACCGACGTCGGCCTACGAATAGCCCGCTTCACAGGAGAGGCAGGCTGACATCGTTATAAATGAAGAGCTTCCTTGGAAAGTCACCACCGTACGATTCCCAAAGAGGAGGCATCATAGACACTTCCAGTATCTCCAGACAAGAGGAAAATATATACAACTTGGAAGAAGAAAAAAAGTCACAATGACGAGCCTGACGATGAACGATGGGGTTTCCATCCCACTTGTAGGCTCAGCCAGATCACATTCTATTCTCCCTCTTTTCCCACGTCGATAAGTAGCTACACAACTCCCCAAAGGCCAATGACTAACCTCAAAGACCTAACCCGCCCAGCTCGCCTTCGGCACCGGCACAGCCCTCCTCCGCACCAAGCTCGCCTCGTCCAACCGCGATCCCACCAAGACCGTCCGCCTCGAGACCGACGACCGGGTCGACCGCGACGTTGTCGAGCTCATCAAGACGGCCGTCCGCGCCGGGTACCGCCACCTCGACACGGCCGAGATGTACCAGACGGAGCTGGAGCTCGGGGCTGCGATCCGCGAGATGATTGCCGAGGGCGTGGTGCGGAGGGAGGATTTGTTTGTCACGACCAAGATCTCTTCCGAGTATGCGCGGGCCGGGGAGAAGATTGATGTTAGTTTGAAGAAGCTGGGGCTGGATTATGTGGACTTGTGAGTTTTCCTTTTTTTTTATTTCTTCTTTTTCTTTTTGGCATCCTGCAACTTTGGGATCGGATGAAGAAAAGTATTATATAAAATTTAGCATTCTCCCATATCTACTTCTTACCAAAGACCCTAAGTGTTGCCCTCTAACTAAACCATGATCTTTTTTTAATCATCCAACAACAGATACCTCATCCACACCCCCCTCCGTAGAGGTGCAGACGGCGACCTCCCAGCCGCCTGGGCGGCCCTCCAGGCCGTCAAAGCCACTGGCAAGGCCCGCTCCATCGGCGTCTCCGGCTACCAGCCAGACCACCTCCTCACCACCCTCGCCGCCCCGACGACCACCACGCCCCCGAGCATCAACCAGGTCGAGCTGCACCCGTACCTGCAGTGCCGCGAGCTCCTGGCCCTGTCCCGCGAGCGGGGCATCGCCGTCGCCGCGTACGGCGCCCTGCACCCGCTCACGCGCAACCCCAACCCGGCCGGCGGGCCCCTGGACGCGGTGCTGGAGAGGATCGCGGCGCGGCATGGGGTCTCGGTGGCGCTGGTCTGTCTGCGCTGGTGTGTGGAGCAGGGGGTCGTCGTGGTGACGACCTCGAGGCGGGCCGAGCGGATGCGTGAGTACCTGGGGGTGTTTGGCTTCAGGCTGGAGGAGGATGAGGTGCGGCAGATCTCCGAGGCTGGGAGGGCGAGCTTGCCTGGGGGCAAGGAGCTGGTTCCTCGGCAGGTGGCTTATCAGCGTGCTTTGGACGCCCAGGCTGAGGCCGAGGGTGAGAAGGCGAAGAAGGTGTGAGGGGTTAGAAAGAGAAAGGGAAAAGAGAAGGAGCCAGCTCTGATTCTTCCTCTGCTCTTCTTCCCACCCTGTTTCAGGGAAAGCTACGCAGAATCGAATGCTCTCCTCTATAATTCCTTCGCACTAGCCTTAAAATGAAAAAGAAATACGTGGTCTAAAGTAATATTGCGAGATCGAGGAGGCCCCCCTTTCAACGAGGCCCTACAGCATTGCTATTATATTTCAGCATATATATTTCACAAGCACCATGTCTACGGCTATTAATCTCTTTGTCCATTCTTCCCGCATCCCGTCTAAGCCATAGGTAGAGAATAGTTTAAGTGGTCGCTACAATTTAGAGAAGTCAGGGACTGTCCACAACGTGTTGGAATAACTCCGAAGATCAAATTAATTATACAAACTACTTTCCTGCTTCTACTGCAATATAAAATGACACTTGACTAGTCTTTATCGACTGCCAAGGCACCCAACATATCGGCCATTGTGGCACAAGACAATCAACAACTCCTAGAGCCTCTGCAAATACTCAGTAGCAATCCTGCCGAGAAAGCGCAAAATACTATCGATGGTTACAAACATACTAAGAACCTCACATGGTCGCAGCTCATGGTCGAGTCTAGACTGCAGATATAGCCTAATTAGTATTCACCAAGATCAAGAAATCTGACATGTAATTATCCAGGAGGTGGCATGTGCGCACTACAGTAATCATTCAAGTGATCAGCCACACCAGTTCTTCTAACAAGACGCCATTTAAGCATTGTGGTCTATCTCATAATGTGTCTCAGAGATCTGACATGAGACAGGGCAGATGGCTGTCCTCAAATATCCACCCATCGCCATTCCTGAATCCCGAAAATCCCTACGAATAATTCCTTTCCATTGCCCCACGATGAAATCTGCATACGAGTAGTAATCTGATCTCGATGCCTCCGATAGGGTCTTTTCTTCAAACGATCAGTCTACAATTATATTGCGATTCCTGTTCTTTTCCATTATTAATAGGAGCACATTGAATCAGGGCCCTCTCACATGACCATCAAGGACCAAGCAATTTAACGTTACCTTTGCAGGATGTGGCAGGACCTGAGGTGGTAATCATCATTATTGGTTTTGCACGAAAGCAAAAAGAAAGCAAATGACCCTTCGGCCATGAATAACAAGCATCTATCGAGGTTGGCCCATCTTCGTTCCAAGATTTGGGTGCATGGTGTCACGCTGTCCAAAACCTAAGAGTATCAGAAGTTCCAACTTTGACCGGTCACACGACAAATATACCAAGACTCTCTTCCTTTGCCATTGGCCTGTCCAACATCCCCTCCACATGCGGACATTACTAGTAGTTGTGCCAAGCCCCCTCACACCATTGGAGTTCTTTTTGTGCATGAATCCCCCCCCCCCCTCCTTCTCCTCTTTTGGTTTGGGGCTTCCAACAACCATTATTGACTTGACCGAGGTACTGGGTTGATGAGTAAGTATTTAGCCCACTTGACCATTCTTGACAAATTTCGATCATAATTACCTTTGAGACCTTGGACGAGTCACGCTGGGTGATATTACTTCGAGATAATGTCTTCGGTAATCGCTCGGAGAGACAAGAAGGGGCAATTTTGCGACGTCTTGGGCGCTTACACGCTTGTTGTATTCAGTTAGCTACGTAAAGTAATATGTAATAGGTTCTGAAGGCGGAGGAGTGCAGCCAAAAGGGGTTGTGTGCCATGAGTCTTCATTCAACCTCACGTTCCCCTTCTATTACACATGTGAATCAGATAGCACCTCAATCCTCAGTGGCTAAACAGCTGCTGCTGTGAAAATGGGCTACCGCATGATCATGACTCTCTCTTCGCCTGTCCCTGTCGCGTGGCTTGTCCGCTCGGGCGATTTTCTCCCAGAACATATCACTTTTCTTGGGGTCAGTTTTGGCTAAAATATGATAGGTATTTTGGTTGCGATGTCACCCTCCTCTTGACATTTGATGCTGAAAGCACGTGTGTTGATCGCCTGCAAAGGTATGAGGTGACATTCATGAGCACCCGGGCAAGGTTCTGCCAGCAACAATGAATGGTAGAAAGAACTAACCTTGGGGCTTCGAGAGACGTTCGAGTCGACTGCAGCATGATAGCTTGAGTTCCATGAGACAGGTTGCCATCCTGGGTCAGAGCGGTTCGTCGAAGCGGCGGCATGCCCGTGGCATACGGAGTTATCACGTCTAGAAGTTTTTCCTTGGCAGTAAATTCTCGATCGTGACGATGGTGGCTTTACACGCAATTTCTTTTTTCAGGTATATAAGGCGTTGATAGTCCGAACCTAGCTGGGGATGTGGCTATGGGCAGGATTTGAAGCCTTATCGAGCGCCATACTCATACAACCAACATCAAATACTTTTTCTTCTTGTATATATATATACATATATTGGCTTGACAATCTGCCGATCGTACATCATCCTGAATTGCTTCCATATTTTTTAACTCCTTCTGTTCTATTACCCCGAATCATACAAAATGGCCCGTCTGACAGTGCCGGTTCTTGCTCTGGTGTCCCTCGTCGCGGGCTGGGCGCCACCGGGCTATTCCGGCTTCAACGAAGTATGGGGCGCTGACTTTCCTTACGCAGCCGGCGTTGCTCCTGACGCCAGCAACTGGAACATCATAACCGGCTACCTAAACGTCAATGGCGAGTGGGAAGAATACACGTCCTCCTCTGCCAATGTACAGTGCTCCGGTGGACAGACGCTGCAGCTGGTTCCATGGAAGGACTCCTCTACCCAGTACGGGTGGACATCTGGGAGGGTCGAGTCCAAATACACCTTCACGCCTACCGCAGGAAAGGTCACAAGGGCCGAGGCCGATATTCGCTTCGGCACCAACGCCATCAGCACCAAGCAGGGCATCTGGCCGGCGTTCTGGATGCTGGGTGACTCGCTGCGGCATGGGGGGAGCTGGCCGGCCTGTGGAGAGCTGGACGTCCTGGAAACTGTCGACGGCGTCCTCACTGGCTACGGAACCGCGCACTGTGGTACCTACCCAGGCGGTGTCTGTAACGAGGGCACAGGAATCGGAAGCCACATCGCTATCCCGGATCAGAGCTGGCATGTCTGGAGGGTCGAGTGGGATCGCACGTCCAACAACTGGGAGACCGAGACCATCAAGTGGTCTATGGACGGAACCGTCTTCCAGACCCTGACCGGAAGCCAGCTCACCCAGGACACGTGGGCTTCTCTGTGCCACTCGCCCCTCTACTTTATCCTGAATGTTGCTGTGGGCGGAACTTGGGTAAGCATAGCTTTTATTTCTTTTTGGTTATTTTCTTTCAATCTCCAACCCTCAGTCGTGCTTTAATTAAGGCGAAGAGCATTGTAAGCTGACAGACCCCGCAGCCTGGATATCCAAACTCTGCAACGCTGGATGGATATGGAGCCATGATGGAAGTCGGTTATGTTGCTCAGTATGTCTCGAGCTAATTGACTTATATCATCAACGCAAAATCGGCGTTGTGGGGATCATACCTATATCTAGATGTAGCAGTGATCAGGGACAATAGGAGGGAATGGGTTTGGGATGTTTGAATGCACAACATAGCTACCACTTTCAGAACACGAGACGAGTGTTTGAGGGGGGTTTTTCTTTTTGTAAATTCTTCTTTCTATTAAATTGTACTAGAGACTGGATTTACAATCTCTGAGTCTTGGTCTTACCTTTCCAGTGTCACTCCTCATTATTAACAACGTGCTCTCCCTCTGAATGCGCACGAATGTCGTCTCAACCTGAAGCCGAAACCATGACGACGACGTTTGAGGCAGAGGGAGTCCAGTGTTGAATGGCCCTCATCTGGTTAATTAGTACCATAGAGTATCATGTACTTACTATTCAAGTCGGATGCTGCTCTCCTTGTGTTTCTCTTTCCTGCTTTTCTTTTCCCTCCCCCCCCCCCCACTCTCTCCCCAAAGTTTTCTTTCTTTTTCTTCTGGATGTGTGGATACATATTGTTTCAATTTATGTAAGATAAGGAAGAAGTGAGTTTTAATATTCCTTGGCGAAGACAATTGTCTAGTTAGGGCCAGCTTCTACGTCAATTACAGGCCCCGTGTCGAACCAGTATTCATTGCTAGTATCCAAGGGATATCACTGCACTTGTCGTCGACAGCTTTTTGGAGGCCTTAGTTACTTATTGGATGACAGAGCTGTCGACGGCAGCACTCAGTGATCAGTTATTCCAAATTGGCACTCACACAAATGAGGCTTCGGGAATCTCGGCTGCTTTTTTCTTACGAGGTGGTGCTCACTGCTCAGCCGCTTGCGTATCATTTCGGAAAATAATGGATTCAGGGCTTAGGAGGCGAGAGGCCTCTAGAGGTGAAATCCCATAGAGGTCGGTTCCAAGTGCCACATGGTGACATGGAGTCTTAAGGCTGAAAAGGAACACGGCATCCCGGTAGGATAGGCGGGGGAATGCTCATCTCTGACCTTGGATAGGATTCAATCTCATTCAACGTGAAGGAGACGTTACCACCGAACAGGGGAGCCCCCCGCAGGATCGCCATCTCGTACCCGCCCGTTAAACTTGTCAGGTAAGCTTATGCATTAATCACCCAATCACCCAACGATCGGCAGTGTCACACGTTTTTGTTCTGTCCTCCTTCGTAGCAGCTTCCAGGCTCCCCTCAGGTTGATAATTGCTAGGGTCTTATGAGCATTTCTTGGTACTCATTTTCACGGCGTTCATGAATACCTTGTACGTTGTTTCTGTCCGAGAAAGACCTTGTTGTTCGAACCCAGGAAAGGATTCTTGCCACTACCAAGGTATACTTAGTGGGGAAATTGGGCAAAGTTACTATGTACACCGCCTAGACGTAGGATCCTACCAGAAGCTGAGACATTGCAAAGTATCGGAAGGGAATACGAAGGGGCCGCTGACATCTGACTTCAGCACTCTCGTAATGTACGGTGGGGTGCCACCTACAGTATGTGTTGTCTCTGCCGAGAGCCCGAATAGAGGATCAATGCGTGACAGGCCCCCTCTCTTCTGCCGCGTGGCTGACAACAATTCGCCTCAACACATGAGTATATAAAGCACGAGAATTGCTTCAATTTTCCACTGAGCTTGCATAATCCCACCCCAGTGCTCCGTCAATACATACTTTGTTTGTTCACTCTCAATCCATACCTTCGTTCCACTTCGCAACCATCAGACATCCAACAGATTGCCAACATGGTCTCTCTTACCACCCTCGCTACATCCGCCCTGGCTGTTCTGCCTCTGGCCAGCGCTTATGTCACAGGCTTTACTGCCCCGGCTACCGCCACGGTCGGCAGCACCATCGATGCGACGCTGCAGACAGCGATATACATTGAGAATTGGGAGGACTACTCCATTATTTGGGTACGTTTCTCTGAACAACCTGTTCTTCTGCTCACTTTCCCTGTGAACTCGCTTTCGAGCCTTCTCACTCCTGGTTAATTCCCGTTGAGTGTGACTTTGGAAACTCAAGTTCGAGCTTTTTTAATTCCTTTTTCTTTTTCCTCCATTGGCTCTACCGAAACCGGTAAAGCTAAAAGCAATTCGATGTTTCCATTTCAAATCGCATCCGTATTTCACATTTCTAAACTAACTCTCATTACTTCAGGGTCTTGACCCAGTTGCATGGGACTGCTCGATATGCATCGGAACACAGATTGGCTATGTGGCCCTGACAGGCACGGAGGGCGCGGCATACCCTTACACATTCACCGAGAGCGTGACGATTCCTTCCGGCACCTCCGCTGGTGATTACTACTTGAAGGCTGCGATTCCTCACCTCGTTGGTGTAAGTGACTCTCCTTTTTGTCTTGCAGGCTCAAGAGTGTATCTGTAAACTAATTCAATGTGGTTTCCAGGCTTCTGGTGAGATGGGCTTCAATATCTACAGTGTCAATGTCACCGTCTCGTAAGGGGGGGTTGACGACGGGTACCAGTTCTTGTGGGCAGAGAAGTTCGGAGACTGTCTAAATTATACAGGGACGACGAGTGCATGGTAAAATAATGAATTGCTCGGGACATGGCGTTGGTCAAGTTTGGAGTTCAGTATCAGAAAAAAGTGTGTTAGATATATAGTATAATCCCTCTCATGAAGAAGAATGTATGAAGACTTATGTAAATCAACCTCGGATCCCGCCATCTTTGATAGAGCATTTATGCTCCCTCCTTCAATCTCTTTTATACCAACTAACGGGCATGACTTCGAAACGTAGCTTGAAGTATTACAGTACATTGTACCCCCTCCGTGTGATCAATGAGGATCGTTAAATCGTAATTACTCCAGGATTCTTATTATATCCTGCAGGCCTTCCCCATAACCTTGCAGAGCGATGAAATTTCCAACGTAGAATACATGGCTTAGATAGCACACATTCACCTGTTTTCTGAGGTCGATGCATATCAGACCACTGCGAACGGAGTTTAAACCCAGCGATCTGGAAAACTGTAACCGATCTAGCCAATCTACTGCGCCTTACGAGCGCAGAGCAGAGAAAAGCTTAACCGCAGCGTAAGACGGAGAGATTTCTCCGTCCGCAGTACAGGATCGCTAAGGCACCTGCAAGGGGTCATTAGAGTGGCGGCATGCTGTTTTCAGCTAACTTCATCTTTTCACATCACCTCTCACGCGCTGGGAAGCCCAATACTTCACATAGTATTAACACCCGGATTTTGAATCCTGTGCCAGCGAAGCAACGTATCCAAAATGAAAGGCCCACGTTTCTTTGCGTCCTTGCTTCTTACCCTATCCACTGCCGCCGACACTTTTGTTGTCCCTCAGGAGGCCCACCGCGTGCAAGCCCCCATCTCAGACGCAGTTCCGTTCGCTCTCCGCGATGCCCACATCGATGACGTTGATGAGGCCACCATTGTCAATTACGAGGCTTTCAGGCGCGGTGAAACATGGAAGTACATTTACCAGTTCGCAGACGAGGTGGAGCCTGGGTATACTTTGGCCTGTCAACGTGAGGCTTTCGATAAGCTTATTCGTGACGACGGCGAGAGATACAAACTCAGGGTATTAACGGTGCCCGATTCAACGTCTGAAAGAGGAGAGAGAGTCGTCTCCATTTCTGCTTGGGACTACGCAATGACGGGAATTCTGGACCGGTCAACGCTCTCGTCTTCTTCATTGATCATGTCTGAAGGGGCTTTTCTGCTGCCGGACAGCGGCCTCGCACCTGGCACCTCCTTCAACTGTTCCGCCCATCTTGATGCCAATATGACCCGTGCTTTGCACTGTAAGTAATAAACTACTACAAAGAGTCTCACGTGTGTGGAGTGATGTGTCGTGCACCCATCGGGTCTTCCGATCCTCAACCAAGATCCTCCGTGGATATACCGTTTCCGATTCTGATAAAAAATACTGACATATACAAGATATGGATCATATGAGTTCTGCGTATCGCAAGAACATTCTGGGACCCTTCAGTCGATACCTCTACCTTGGACTACTGGCCACGCATCCAGACTGGGACGGGAACGGTTTCGCGGCTGAGCACCTTCATTGGGGCAAGGCCGAGGTCGCGAGGCTCAATCGCGAAGGAGATGTCGATGTTAAGCGAATGCCAATCACTCTGGTGGCAACACCAGCTGGATACCCGTTGTACATGAGTGAAGGTTTCGACGAGCTGGACAACATTACGATCGAGCGACTGGATGGGAAGGGGACCCTATGGTGGGAAGCTATGAAATATGACGACGACGCTGAATAATCTAGCCAAAACTTGGACACACGGCGGGAACAAAGCTGTCTGGCCCTTCTTTTGCCTCATGGGATCTTTGAAACCTGATTGTACCTCAGCCAGCGGCCTCTTGCTTGAGAGACTTCGATGGAGCTGGGAAATCCATAATTGACCCCTACGACGAGCATATAAGAGTTTCCACAAGTGTTGTGGACGATAGCAAGGTGTTTACTTATTTGGATGATGATTTCAAGACCGAAATTTGTATAAAATTACGTGGTAACGGAAGCTTGAGCTCAACGCAAAACAAACAGTACTTAGGCATTGCCTCTCTACCAATCGTGGTTGAAATGACTATGCCGCGCTTATTTCCGTGCGTTTCTTCCCCCTTCTTTCGTTTAATTACATGAACCACCTCAAAAGCTGGATCAAGGGTGCCTGGCTGAGTACTTAGTGACTAGACTTGGAGTCAAATAATCGTTCACAATCTTTTATCAACGCCTGGGCAATTTGAAGTAAAGATGTCAATTTTTCAACCTGAACATTGTCATCTTGGTAGAAGCAGGTCCTCAAGGTCGGCTCAGCCATCACCATGCAAGCCCTCTGCATTTTAGCTAATAATATGCAACCCTTACGCGGTACGGTCCGCCTCTTCCAATTTTTCTTAGGATTTGAAGAGGCAGGAGATCATCGGTGAGCTCGCAGGGCGTGAGTAACCCTAGCTAGAAAATTGATCTGTCCAAGAAACGAAAGTTGTCTGGGTTTGCAGATACGGACTTTCGCCACAATACAAAAGGCGGATTTGTGCGAATATACTGGACGATCTCCTAAGTATGTCACTTTAGGTAATATTTAACCTTAATAACCAAGACGGGGACGGAGAAGCGGACTCAAGTGGCACCAACGGTTACACTAAATAAGTAATTGTCATAGAATTATAACTTTTTTTGAAGACTTAACATACTGCACTATTAACTGGATAGGACAGTTGCTAAACTCTGCGTCAAACCGTAAGATATATATACCTTCCTATAATCATTAGGGAAGCTAATACTGGACCTGTAGACTATGAAGTGTTGGTCTCGAATGACCCAAGCCAGCTCATTTAGGCTTGCACCCCGAACAGACGGGCTACTCGGGTATGGCCGTTCTGATCCAGAAAAGAACCAAATAGCTTGAACATCGTGCCGGGCCGCGAAGTTGCCTGTCCCTGAAAAATGGAAGACCTAAGCCTTGAGACCGTAGATGCCGCACTGTGCCCTGGAGGAAACAAACCCCTCTATAACAAAGGTGTTTCGTCTTGGCTCGCAAAGACACGATGATTCTAGTTTAATTTAGGGGATGATCTCAAAGGCCTCGCTTTGCTACGTGAGAGTTGGGAGCAACCTTAAGCCGACCTTAATAAATAATTAGTAGCCGACAGAGAGCGTCCACGGATGGATAGGATGCGTCTGAAGACTAGAAGTGCACGTAGATCCGGCATAGTGCCCTCCGTGAAAATCCCCAACTCTCAACAGCTGACTCGGCCGGTCTTAGGGAAAGATAGAGACGGTATGTACATTTGTATCGGAATATTATTGTAGATCTCAGAATGCTTGAGTCTCTTTACCTCATCCTCAACCACTACCCGAGCCTATCATCTCTTTCCACGGCGGATCTTGAAATATGTACTATAGTATTCGCTAGGCAACACTTGGAAGATGGTGCAGATGTGGAGAGAGATCTGCCTGAGCACCCTGGTCAGCCTTTCACTCCCCAGATAGGAGAGCTCCATGAAGTCTTACCAGCGTGACGCCGAGGCTGTTGAGTACGTTATCTACTTACCTCAGAGACAGGCAGTTTTGTTTGGCCAAGATCGCAATGCGTACATAATTTCGGGATCTTGATGGAGGACGAGGCTGACTTGTTGAAAGAGTCGTAGTAATCTCTCTTTGCGTGCGGTCAGCACATAGGACTCATAAGATGTAGGATCTGTTCAGCTCATGATGGCTTCGAACATCCACATTGAGCTTAGTGGCCTGTTCAGCGGAATTGTCTTCGCTTGCTGAGTGGTAGGGGACACAAGTATGCCGAGGATTTTCCACAGCATGACTCAAAATTGAGTTCATTGTGGAGGCGTGCCCCCTTAGATTGCTCGGAGCTAGGATCCCCCCCCCCCTTTTTGCGAGTGCGAGATTGCACGCAGCTGGGCTTGTTGGGTCAAATACTCTTTCAATTTGTTCGATCCGTATGCTCGCACGGATGGAGTTTCTCACTGGGTTTGTATTATGTAGTATTCTCGTTTGAATTATAGCACGAGGTGTGTGAGAGCAAAGTCCACATAACAGCCCCATGGATCACCGCCAGGCCCAGTCACCGTCACCAACACAACCTTCAGTGGAGATACTCGGATGCCAGATGTTCGGCCCGAGCAAGGAAAAACCACCAGGAGACATAGCTTGGTTGTCTCATATTGCTCAGAAGACATGTCATCCTTATCTTTTGATACTATGGTACATACGCATCATGTGTATCTTCAAGCATGTCGCGCCAACCCGGAAGTCAAACCCGCCACGCTTGCGAGCCAGGGCACGGTCCAGAGGTGCAGGTGTGGGCTGTCTTGTGATTTGCTGGAATTCGCCGTTGTATGGCCGTCGGAACATGAGTTGTCACTTGACCATGGCAACAATAGCCTGTGTTGGTTGGCGCCATTCGCCCCTTTCCATACTCGATAGGAGAGACAGAGGGGAAGAATGTGAGTTATGTAAGTTCTAGTGCGGTCTTGCGGGGTGCACATAGTAGAAGGAAGAATAATAATAATACTAAGTGCTTCCTCAGCCTTACTACGTATTCGTGCACTTCCCTAAGCACTAGAGCTGTCACTGCCGGCAGACTGTCAGTCCGCAGTGTCGGAACGAGGGATGGATTTGGCTGGCCGTCTCACGCTGCAAGATGCATCAACCCGAGCCGACATGCAGCAACCCCCCCCCCCCTCTTTTGACACTGTCTGGCTCTGTGCATACTGTGTACGTCGAGGTTACCGCGGGCGCTTGGCCCTCTTTGGATGTAGATCTCCGACATGGCTTGGTCGAGTGCTTGTCGCAGCTCTGGTCTGAAAAGAAAAAAAGGGGGGATGAGGGGGGAGGGGGGGGACGGCATCACGCCGGTGGGTTGGGACCAAACCCCTGGGTCTTAGATAGTATACACCTACTTCGTAAGCCTGGCCCTCACAACGCACGACATCTGCGGTAATGCGAGGCGAGACGGTGAAGGAGGAGCCCAGGCTCTCGCATGTTGGTGGCCAAGACGAGAAGGGCGACAAGCGAAGAGTGCGCCAGATCTCGGAAGAATGCTCCGAAAGTTCCCCATGGCATGCGATACCGGTGCGACATGTCGTTTCTCGATTGCCAAGATTCTCTCTCCCTCTCTCCCTCCCTCCCTCTCTCTCTCTCTCTTTTTTTATTAATTTTTCTTTTTAACCTCGGCGTGACTAGACGAGATTGGACAGAACCTTCGGTGTGCCAGAGCTTGTTCATGTACACCGTGCTCCATCATGTGGCGCGGCCTCCCAGCGGATGCTTGCCGAGATCTGACGTTGCTCCACTCGGAATGGACAGACGTTGGCCGTGACTGGGGCGCTGGAGCCGAGCAAGGTTTGTCTGGCAATATGATATGATAGAAGAGATGGGACGGGCCTTGCCATCCGGTCTTATGTCCAAAACAAGAAGCGATTGGTCTGGAGCAACCAGGTTGCCAAAAATGCTCCTAAGAGTTCCCAGGGGCCTGGGGCAGAAAAGCCCATTTCTTTCCCAAGGGACCCCCAATGGGGGAAGGAGAGGATCCTACGGTTCGTCTCGTCAACTTTCACGACGATCAGTATTTCTCTTCTCCTTGAATGTCCCAACTGACCTTGGTCTTGGCTCCGTAAGGTCGGCACATCGTCTCTCACCTCGGTTACTGAGAATCTATACAACGTCACTGCGACCGACAAACAGTCGATTACTGCTAGTCGTCTAACTTTTCTCACCCCTGAATCCCAGCTCCAATTCTTGTCAATGCAAGTCGAAACGTCTCGTCGTCACGCTTGACTCGGGACAAACAGACGCCATGTCGACAACATCGGAACGCGCGCCGTTCATCGAACCGCAGTTTTTGGAGGACCTGGACAATGGATCGTCATCGGTGGAAGCGCCTTACTCGGAGAACAAGGTCAAGGAGATCATCGATGCCTACGGCGAAGGTTTCCATGATTCAGCAGTACAGATACGGTGTGGGAACGTGCCGGGTGATGCGCTCCTCTTCCGCGTCCTGTTCGCCATACCGACGGATACGCTGGATATCGCCCTGAAGCACGGCTGGGTCTCACCGGACGACCCGCTGGTGGAAATGCACAAGAAGCTGGGGCAATTTTGCCCTCGCATGATTGACCAGCCCGAATTCACCGTCGACAAGGGCTTCGAGGGCACATGGCAGTTTCTTGGTAAAAGCTACTCCCTGGGCGAATTCCTGGAGGCACCAGGAATCCCGGGCGGGATCAAGGCGAACAAGGAGCAGTTTCTCGACCTCGGCCTCGCCGAGGTTCCCATCACGCATCTCGACTACCGAGAGCAGACGATGGGCTTTTACTTCCTCGCCCAGGGGCCTCTGACCAAGGAGAAACTCACAAAGACCGTCGCCATGGCCGGCGCACCGGAGCCTTCGGACGCCGTTTACGATGACATCGTGGGCGTGCTGCTGGAAGAGCCATACTATTGCACCGTTGTGATGGACTACGCCACGGGAAAGGTCCGCAGGATCGAGTATCACCTGCTTTTCCCGGTCAAGCTTCCGGATGACATGAGGATTCCGGATGTGGGGGAGCGCCTGACGACATTTTGGAACATCCCATCATACGAGTATGAAGACATGGACATCCTGTCATTTTGCTTTGGCCATTGTCCCAATGGCAACATCCTGGCGCTCAGGAGCTACTGCGGTGGATTGCGAAACCTGATGAAAGCGTGGGGTATCGTTGGGGTGTAGTGCTCGGGGGGGGGGGGGGGGCAAACGAGAAAGGTGAATGGCATGGCTTCTGCTACTTATGCCATGAGAGAGAGAGAGAGAGCAACAAGGCCGATGTTGAGAGCGTTCCCACGAGGAACCATCTTTCCAGCCGACATTTCTGAGGGAGACCTGTGGTCTTCGAAGTCAAAGATGGAGTTGACAGAAGATGTTCGGCAAGCATCAGCCGTACAGCATGGAAAGAGCCTGGAGCAAGGCAAGCCAAGGAGAAAAAGTCTGTACATTGCTTGCTTTCGATTTGCCTGGTTTACAAGAATTGGGGTTCACGGTGACACTTTTGTCCTGTCTCGATCATGGAGTCTGCCCTGCTTATATGCAAGAGCAACGGCTGCGCTGTTCATTCCCGTCACCTCAGTCACTGTGTCAGTACCTGGAGGGAGATCATTCAGCCACCGCTTCATACCGTTGCGTATTACTCTGGACTATTTGTTTGAGAAGATCAGGTCAAGTCTTTTTGCGTCTCTTTAATATTCTTTTGTGTCTGGATCTTGGGAGATGGGCAAGGGGTTGGGATGTTGTGACGTTGGACAAGCAATATCAGCCTGCGCACACATACATGTAATTATAAGTCATGGATAGAGAGGGGTTACCATCAAACGGCGTTACGGAATTGAGTCAAATCCCAAATTGAGTTTATTTAAAATCTCATTTACACAATGATTTCCTGCTGAATACAAGTTCCTGTAAGCGATTGTGAGTGTGTGTAGGATTAATTATGCGAACAGGTCTATAAAACTTCCCACTTGAGCGGGGGTTATGCAGAATATCTAATATGAAGAGCCATTGTAGGCTGATGTACGTTCGTTTTGAGAGGATCAATTCATCTTCATCAATTTGCATTCATGGTACCAGCAAAGGTCCAGAGTATCTCTATGGTCGCAAACGTAGTAGTGGTACCTCGGAAAGAATATCGAATACTATGCCCTAGATTTCTGCGAAGGAAAAGACAATCTTTGGCATTGATGAGTGAAAGTAGAGAATGGTAGCAAGATTTTACTAATAAGTTAGCCTTGTGAGCACTTGGGGGATTTTTTGTACTTTTAGAGCTTTGGCAATTTTTATGTATGAGATCGGCAAGGTCGAGGTTGGGTTGTTTTTTTATGTCATGCAGTTTCAGTTCCTAAAGTGTCACTATCTGATCCTCCGTACCTCGAGGCTTCTTCTATATGACCCGTGTCAAAGTTCTACTCTAGGAAGTCCATCTCGTCCTCGTCCACCCAGTTATGCGGGGGATGCGTTCGGCCAGCGAAGTTGTCAAAGACTGGCTGCTGGCTCGGTCCTCCATTGTTAGGCATGGTGTCGTTGTCGTCATAGTTGTTATTGTTGTTGTTGTCCCACTGCTCAGCAGCATCATAAGCCTGCATCCACTCAATCTCATTACCGTCGCCAAAGATGTTGCTAAGATCAGGCTCACCTGCATTGATGAGCCCTCCAGTCTGCGAAAAGATGGGGTCAACAAAGAAGGCTGGCTCGGCCAGTGGTCCAAAGCTGGGCAAGACAGGCTCATGATCCTGGGCAGGCTGTTTGCCCCTGGCCTTGCTGGGTCGAACATCAGCAGGAGCGGCCAGAGGAGCGATGTTGGGCAGGGGAAAGTCCATGGGAGCGTTTTGCCGGGCGTTGGCGGGGGCTGCGCGAGGCCGAGGCCGGGCTGGCTGGATCTGTGGTCCAGGTGCAGGGACGTCACCCTCGACATAAAAGTCGAAATTCGGGTTCGCTTGCTTGACCTTGCTGGCGAACCTAAGCTTGCTGTGCTGGATCCTGTTGAAGCGCTCATTCTGCAGCTTGGTGAGACGCTCAAATTTGGGGCGCTCAGCGATCCTGTCGATCCAGGCGTCACTCTCGAAGGCGCTGCGCACCAGCAGCTTGTTTGCAGCGAGGGCCTCTTCGACCTCCCGGAAGCGCAACATGTAGGTGTCATAGTCTCCACGACTCGCCCTGTATCTGGAGGGAAGGTTGAGGTCGCTCAGCTGGGCCTTGTACATGGCGCGAAGGAGCTTCCAGGCGCACATCTGCTTCTCGACCGGCCTCTTCGTCTTGACACAGTAGACTGCAGGGCTCTCTTTGCCGTCCGTTAGGGTGGCAGCGTTCTCGATGTTTGTCAGGTTGGACATGGCGGCAACCAGGCGCCGTGCCAGGCCGAGCTGCTCCTGGGGGTCGTCGGGGAAGTCGGAGACTAACCTCGTGTTAGTGAATGGGTTCTCCAGCTTGCGATAGGCGCGCTCAAACCTATTCAGATCTTCCATGCTGGTTATGTGGTCGATGGAGGCATCAGGGTTCTTCTCGCTGAACAGTACCTTCAGGCGAGCAATGTCGACCATCAGAGTATCAGCTCCTTGCATGTCAATAGCATCTCGTCGTGGCGGTGCTGGCGGCGTGTTGTTCACAGCCCAGTTGTTGATGATGCCCGGTCTATTGTTGCTGGGCATCGCTGCCCCGCGGCGGCGCTTGTTGCTTTGGTTCATCCTGTTGTTGGGCAGCGGCACATGACCTGGTGGGTTGTGAGCCTGCATGTTGAGGCCCGCGACGTCGGGGAGGCCTGCCATGATATTACCAATCGGCGGCAACGGGCCCGGATCATTGGCGCCCAAAGCCTTGCGTTTGGCAGGGCGCGGGTTGTCGGATGGGTTGACGTTGAGACTAGCTATCTGGCCTGGCAACTTGTTCTGCAGCCGGTCACTCAGCTGAGAGTATATGTCAGTCGCGATGTCTAGCATGATCTTGGGGCCGTTACCCCGGTTGTGCTGTCCCTGGGAATGATCCATGCTGGGTGGTTGGGATGGAAGGAAAGGTCAGGTCTTGCCTGAAGACGGGGAAGGGGTCCCCTGATGTCTGAGCTGAGGAGTTGGTCCGAAACCAGCGGACCAAGACAACAACCAGGTGGGGATGGTGAGAGCAGAGATCCCTTCCAGATGTTTGTGGAGCCAGTCCAGTCCAGCAAGATGATCTTGTTGTGTCGAGAGCTGTGAGGAATGAGAACGATTTCAAAAGTTTATTTTGGGAGAAGAGAAATTTTGTTATATAGTAACTCGGGACACCTGCTGCCTACGATAGAGCCATGAACAATTCATGTGAAAATACTTAAGCAGAGCAATTGTGTTGTAAGCCAGACAAGTGTCTGTAACAGCAGTATTGAGCCAAACTGGCATCAATGTTGTTGAACAAGACCTGACGTTGATAATTGGTTACGATGGTCAACCTTTCTACCCGAGATATGCTCTGCTCAAAAGCCTTTCTGGCCAGTATAACGGTCATTGGATCTTGAACAGGAACCGGAATCCATGAGGACTTGCGCCAATTGTAAAGGAAATTCGGCGCCTTGGTTCTTGCGTTTGGAAGAACCGTCACCTTGAGGGTCAGGTGATGAGCAGTAATCATCTGTAAACGCATGCCAAAGGGGTTTTTCATAGCCTTATCCAGTAATCAGATATGAACTCAACGGCATAGTCAGAGTTTATTACATGAGGGCATCCCCAGTGGTGACCCCATTGCTTGGCTAAGTGAGGAAAGACTGGCGTCTGATATCGTAAACGGACATCAACCTGTTTACAGTTCCTGAGCATGGAATTTTTCAAATACAATGCATTCAACTATGCAGGTCAGACTCGGCTCAAATGTGTCTATAATCAAACATGATCCCAAAAGTGGCAAGCCTGAAGTGATTCTGTAATACACGTCAATCGACTAATTACAAGCTGCTTGACACAAAGTAGAGGATTGCTTCTCGGGAATGTGGATTCATTTGTGTCCAAAGCCCTCACTGTCTAGAGAACACTCATTGTCTAATTCTATACATGGCACTTGGGGAGACAAGGTGGATTGTCCCCAGCAATGACTCGGCGCTTTGTAATAATACTCGAGGACATGGAATTCTTAAAGGCTTGTAGGCCATAGTTAAGCTACACTTTCAGGATCTTCCCTGGACTCGGGGTCCCGATATAGATATAGTACTGTCACTACAATAACGGGCCGTTACAACAACTATTAACTAGGAGCCCACTCTATAGTGAGGGCCACAATATTTCCTGTATGATTGAGGTACTAATGTTGAAGACAGGTACTTGTTTTCTCTGGCAGCACTGCAATATATATATATATAAACTAAGTACTTACATGAGCCTCAAAGGATTGGAGGGAAGGGCCAGTAAAGTTGGGGCTGATGTGGCGACGAAGACGGCATGGCTGGCGTCCTGTACTGTCACATCAAGTACCTCTTTACCAGATGATCCATAATAATACCTCAATCCATAATAATATCTCAAGAGGGAGTATTGAGGGTTGAGCAGTAGGGGGGTTGCAAAGATGCTCTTGGAAGTGAGGACTGATGATGATGAGAAGTAATGCATAGTGATCTACTAATTATTTGCCATCTGATGGGGTCCAAGGGTCAAAGTCAGGGGGTCAAGTTTTAGGGGTCACAGGCCCCAACTATGGTGCTCAGCACTTGACCCAGAGGGGCTGTAGGGCTGTAATTACCAATCCGGAATCCCCGCCCCCGCCCCCCTTACAGCAGCCCCAATACTGTAATAAAGACAAGGGCCCATCGGCGCGGGATCGGCTTACTGTTTGTCACAAGTCGGAGTCGAGTAGAGAGACTGTCTCTCGGGGCCCTCGTTTTAATTACGTCTTTTCCCACCCACCTCCCCTCGCTCTCCTTTTCCAGACAAAAGATGTCAATACCAGTGTGATCGCCGACCACCCCTCCACTGCCAGCAGATGAGAGAGAGAGAAATGGCAAGCACAATCACCTTGTACCGCGCCATGCTGCGGCGGCAGTCCCAGTTCCTCGCCCGCCAGCAGCAGCGAAGATGGCAGTCCAACAAGCCCGAGACTCCTATCCCTGGGCCCAACACTGTGCCTACGACAGATGTGCCCTTCTGGCTCCGGTTGGGCCCTCTGACCCGCGCGACCCAGGCGTACGGCCGCGCGCAGAGGAAGAGGCCCTGGCTCGTCCAGCTGTGCACGTCGCTGACCATCTTTTGCCTCGGCGATGTCTCTGCGCAGCACATGAGCGGGAGGGGCTATGACCCGGAGAGGACAGGCAGGTCCATGATCATCGGCGGCCTGATTTCCATACCCAACTTTGAATGGTAAGGACGCGCGCGCGCGCGCGCGAGAGAGAGAGAGAGAGAGAGAGAGAGAGAGAGAGAGAGAGAGAGGGAGGGAGGGAGGGAGGGAGGGAGGGAGGAATTGTATTCCCCTGTTGGAAAGAAAATGAAGAAGAAATATCATGCTAAATAGTACCAACTTGGCGCTCGCAGGTTCCTGTTTCTCTCGCGCAACTTCAACTACTCGTCATGGCTCCTGTCACTCGCCACCAAGATTTCGATCAACCAGTGTTTCTTCACACCCATCTTCAACACATATTTCTTTGGAATGCAGGCGTTCCTGGCCGGCGACAACTGGGTCGAGATCTGGGAGCGCATAAGACGAACGGTCCCGACCAGCATCGTCAACTCGCTCAAGGTGTGGCCCGCCGTCAGCGCCATCAACTTCACCTCCATCCCCATCGAGTACCGATCTATCTTTGCCGGGACGATCGCCGTCGGATGGCAGACCTACCTGTCGTGGCTGAACAGGCTGGCAGAGGAGGCAGAAGCAAGAGAGAGACCGGCTGGCAGGATACCGCCCTCGTCTTCTGCCGACATGATTACCGCATAGATTGAGAGCCGAGGGCCTCTCTTTTGCACATAGACATTCTGGATACACATGAGAAAGGAAGAAGAGGTTTAGAAATGGGATAGACGGCGTTCTGGGATATCCTCCAGGTTTAGAAATCAGAGGTATAGCGAAGACGGCTTTTTTCTTCTGGACTGCAGAAATTCGTACTGTGCATTTGGTACTGTTATGTTATGTGTTATACAGTGTGCACAAAGACCTTCGGACTGTATCCAGAATACATGCCGGGGGGGCTGGCAACTTCGGGACGCTTCAAGATTTGGGATACATTCTTTCCTCACAAGTCACGTCACCTCCAACCTTTTTCCCGTCCACACCACAGAGCCATTGAGTTGCTGGATGCAGTCTGGTGGCCCTCCTACACCATGGCGCATCCGATAACACGAGGTCTGTCGCCTCATCTCGCCACACTTCGCCTCTCCAGAGCAGCAGGTCGACCTCGCCTGTCGCCCACCTTCACGCGACGGACCTCCTCGACGAGCAGCCCTGCCGCCTCTTCCTCGACAGCCTCTACCACAGCTGCTGTGTCTCCTTCTCCTCCTCCTCCTCCTCCTCCTCGTCCACGCCGTCCTCTCCGTCTCGGGGCCCTTGCCCTCACGACCTCCCTCGCCGCGACCTTCACGCTCTTCTACCTCTACGCAACCGACACCCGCGCCTCCTACCACCAGTGGCTGGTCCCTCCTCTCCTCCGCGCCGTCTATCCCGACGCTGAGGAGGCCCACCATGTCGGCACCCGCGCCCTCAAGCTCCTCCACGAGCTAGGCCTCAACCCGCGCGAGCGCCCCACCCGCACCCCAGGCATCGTCCGCGAGCCCTCCGACCTCGCCGTGACCGTCTTCGACACCGCCCTGGCGAACCCCATCGGCATCTCCGCCGGTCTAGACAAGGACGCCGACATCCCCGACGCCCTGTTCGACCTAGGCGCCGGCGTCGTCGAGGTCGGCGGGTGCACGCCGCGCCCGCAGGAGGGCAACCCCAAGCCGCGCGTGTGGCGCATCCCTGCCGTCGAGGGCATGGTCAACCGGTACGGCCTGAACAGCCGCGGCGCCGACGCCATGGCCGCCCGGCTGCGAGACCGGGTCAGGCGGTTCGCCATCTCCGTCGGGCTTAGCGAGCGGGCCGTCCTCGACGGCGAGGGCGTGGACGTGCCTCCCGGCAGCCTGCTGCCGGGCCGGCTGCTGTGCGTGCAGGTCGCCAAGCAAAAGGAGACGGACGAGCGGGACGTCGACGCCGTGGCGCGGGACTACGTCTACTGCGTGAACCGCCTCGCCCCGTACGCCGACGTGCTGGTCGTCAACGTCAGCTCCCCCAACACGCCGGGCCTGCGCGACCTGCAGGCCGCCGAGCCGCTGGGCCGGATCCTCGCCGCCGTCGTGGGCGAGGCGCAGCGTACACAGAGGCGGACCAAGCCCAAGGTCATGGTCAAGGTGTCGCCGGACGAGGACGAGACCGCGCAGATGGAGGGGATCGTCCAGGCCGTGTACATGAGCGGCGTCGACGGCGTCATCGTGGGGAACACCACCAAGCGGAGGGCGGGGCTCGTGCCGGAGGGTGTGCGCCTCCTGCAGCGCGAGAGGCACGCCCTGCTGGAGACGGGTGGCTTCTCGGGCCCGGCCATGTTCGAGAGGACCCTGGACCTGGTGGGGCGGTACCGGAAGATGCTGGACGGGTACTCGATGCGAGACTCGGCAGAAGGAGGAGCAGTCACCCCTGCTGCTGCCGCTGCCGTGCCGGCTGTCGATGGGACGGTGACTGGGCAGGTCGAGAGCGGGAAGGGCAAGGAGGCCCCTCCCCAAAAGGTCATCTTTGCTACCGGCGGGATCAAGAACGGCGAGCAGGCGCTGAAGGTTCTGAACGCCGGGGCGAGCGTGGCTATGGTGTACACCGGCATGGTGTATGGCGGCGCGGGCACTGTCACGAGGATAAAGGGCGAGATGAGGAAGACGTTGGAAAGTGGGAGTGCATAGAGGAGAGAGAGAGAGAGAGGATGGGCTCTAGTGATGATTATTAGGTCACCTCTCGTGTAGGTGGGTGTAGGGCGGCAATAGACAAAAATGTGTTCTGTTGAAAGCATCTTTGCGGTATATATAATCTCATATATATATATATATATATATGAAGCTTGACCATGTTTTATCTCTTGTTCTGATGGTCTTGGCTCAAAACTGCGTACTCGATTCTGGCCTGAAGCCATCTGTTCGCGTCTTCGTGCTCTCAACTTGGGCATGTAGCTACATAATAATGATGATATTCTTCTAATGGATATTCAAGTATACATCGAGTAATCAGTAGACAGTCATACAAAAGTTACAACTTCGAATTGTGAATACTAACACAATCTGATTTGATTCTTGGAACAAGGGAAGAGATGAGCACAGGAAATCAGACTCAGCATCGGAAAAGAAAAGAAGTAAAGAAAGAGAGTGAAAAAGAGAGTGAAAAAGAGTCTGGTGGGATCTATACATGTATAAGTAAGTATTCACGCGACACTCGAAAAGAAAGAGCGATAACCAATAAATAAAACAATCAACCCGTGTTCCCTTCCCACTTGATCTTGTTCTGGAACCCAGCCTGACAAGAGAGATTGAGTCCTGCTCAATGATACCGCATACGTCGCACAATCACAAGAGAGTAGATATCTCTCTCTCACACACACACACATTCTCTTGCTCCTCCTCACACGTTCTCTCGATATGAAGTGGTAGCCTTCTCCGTATCAGCCGTGTCCATCCTCTCCAGCTTCTCGAAACCCAGAGCCTCAGAGAACCTCTCCCTCCGAGGCGCCATGACAGCCTCAGCAACCGAAGGATAAAGAATCGTAGCCTCGATCCCGCCAATCTCCATCCCCTCGTAGGCCTCACGGGCATCCAGAATGGGCCAGCCCGCCCGATCAAACCTCGATTGCACATTGGGCGTCATGTCCACAAAGCGAAACGCAATGTCCTTACCACCATACCGATGCACCTCCTGGACAAGCGTCTGCAGATGCGAGACGGCCGTGGTGTCCACATGGTTCACCCGGCCGAAATCAAGCACCACGAGGCCGAGAGGCGGCAGGATCCCCGGGTCCGAGACACCAGCAGCCCTACGTAGGCGATCCAGGCGCTTCTCGGCGCTGACGGACCAGTTGCGCTCCCTCTCGGTGCCGTGCGAACCGTCATATATGGGCTTGTGGTGAGTCTGGACCGAGTCCAGGATGCGCTGCGTGGTGCGGTACGAGTTGGGAAAGAAAAAGGACTCGCTGAAGCGGAAGACGTGGACGTCCTGCAGCATGCTATCGGCGACGTGGCTCGGTGGTAAGCCTCTCGCGGCGTCAAGCGACGAGGCGAGCTCAGATCGTGCCGGCGCAGGCGAGGCGGTCAGAGAGGTAAACGTCTGGCGGAGGATGTTGTAAACGATGTTGAAGGCGATGGGTATGAAGATGCCAAACTCGGTGGAGTAGAACAGACTCAGCCAAAAGGCCAGCATGGACGTGATGAAATCGGCCAGCGAGGTCTTCCAGAAGCGGTAGAAGGCAGACGGCGGGTAGATGAGCGGCCAGACGGCGCATATGATGATGGCCGCCAGCGTGGTCTTGGGGATCCAGTATAGCGTGCCTGACAGCTCGTAGATGCACACGAGGATCACGCCCGTCGTGAATAGGCCCGACAGCGGCGACTTCACCTTACACGACGAGTTAACCGACGTCCGCGACATGGCGCCGCCCACGCCCATCGCGTGGAAGAAACTGTTGAAGAAGTTGCACACGCCGAAATAGCAGAGCTCCTGGCTCTGGTCGGGGCTGTAGTTGTTCCGGATGCCAAAGGCACGCGCGATAGCGGTGTGCTCGATGGTGGCGCCGATGAAGACTGTGAGGGAGCCTGAGGCTACCTGACCCAGGAGATCAGCCGAGGGCACAGCAGGTGCTTGTTGGCCGTCCGAGGAGAGCTTGACTACGCTCCAGAGGTAGTTGTCCGGGTCCAGATTGTGGTTCACCGCGTAGCTGATGCCTGTGAAGAGCACCAGGGCCAGGAACGCCCTCGTGATGGAGAGCATCCACATGACTTTGTACTTGTCGCCCCATCTCTTGCCGCCCTCTTCCAGCAGCTTGAGGAACACTATGCCGGAGAAGCCGATGGCGCAGGTGAGGCCGCTTGCCTGCGGTAGAAATTGGAATGTCTCACGGATCTGCGTATAGGCTTTTGCAGAAGACGAGACATCTGTGCCGAAGAAGGACCCCATCTGGTTCAGGATGATTGTGATGGCCACAGCGGAGATAAAACCAGTGGTGATCGGGATGGAGACAAATTCCAAGAGGAATCCGAGCTTCAGGAACCCCATGATCATTCCGTATATGCCTATCATCAGGGCAACAGCTGATGCGATTTGCTGAGGGGTGTAAATTGTATCTGTACCGAGAGACAAGATAACTTTCGCGGTGAGAAGGCCGATGAGGGAGGTTGGACCGGTGGACAGATCTAGTCGAGACAGGTTGTCAGTAACTTGGTCTCATCTCTTTTCCTTTTTCTTCTCTCTCGGCAATGACAGGAAGCACAGCAGACACACCTTTGGTAGTCCCCATTATTGTGTATAGGGCACCTGGAAACCAGCTAGACATGAGGCCATACTGCACAGGAATGGTTGCCAGAGTCGCGTATGATATGCCTTGAGGGATAAGCATCAAGCCCACGGTCAGACCCGCGATGATGTCGTTGATGATCCATCCTGGATTGTAGCGAGGAAGCCATTGCACAATAGGCACCTTGTCCAGAAGGTACTGTGCGGAGGCAGAAGGGAACGATCGAGCGCCATGAGCCGCGAGACGGCCGACCCTATTCCAGGTCACATCCGTCCGCAAGTCGTCCTTGACGCTATCAATGATCTTCATGGTGACGCAAGGCACCTGAAGAATGAGAGCCAAGAGTCAAGTAATAATTTGTAAGGCTGTGATACTGCGGTTTTCCTGGGACTAAAGGGTTGTGAGTGATTTCTCATAATCCGAGTAATAACTTCTTGTGAGGCTGACTGCAGCAGTTTATATAGCCGCAAATTATGGTACAATACTTTGGATTCTCTTTACACATCAGTTCCATTTTTGCTCTACTTTCAATCATCCCAATTTATCCATCTCGAGCATGCCCCTCACAGCCTGCTGGATCACCAGACGGCTATGCCAGATGCTTGATGCTCGCGCCAAGCATGCAAGGAGCAGATTGAATCCCTGATAGTTTACCTTGGGCTTTATGCACACCATTGTCAGAAGGATCAAGCAAACACACACGACCACCTTCGGTGTTCGGTATCTTATAGTCTCAAACATGGGTCCAGGAGCCATGACTTTCTAGGAGGCAGAGCAGACAACAGGGTAGACGCCAGGGCAGTTGAGACCTCATCAACACGCACCCCGGCTCTCGCAGGCGACATGGAGCGACGACCTGATGTGTCCCTCCAATGGCAACAGACCTCATGCTGAAAGGGGGTGTGGTCAGGAAGAGACCAAAAAGCGAGTGGGACGCAACCAACAAACATAAACTATAATAGCGTGCAGGGACACTACTGGGGAGAATGCGGGGTGCAGCAGTGACAAGGCACTATAGTCTGAGGAGCAGACTAGTAGACGAGGTAAAGTCTTGATTCCTAGAGCTTTTTGAAGCATCCCGGCCCAAAGAGGATGGTGGACAGTGGTGGATAATCGCTACAGCGGCGGAGAGTATTCCCTCTGCGGGACAAGAAATGGGTTGCGGGGGAGTCAACCCCCTGGCAGGCTTGATTTAGATCACATCTGGGACGCACCTGACAGGATAGTCTAAGACCCATCTGATCTTCTTACATGTTGCGCTTATATTATTACATCTGGACAGAACGGGCCCCGTCGAGGTGCATTGCACTGCCCCCGCTCGTTTGTCTCAATTACAGTAATACGTCAGGGCTGCTGTTGGCTGAGAGGCGTCCATCGTTGTAAGGAAAATCTTTGATTCTGTGTGCCCACAAGATAAGGGTTAGAAATGTTAAGAGAGCGTAGACTTCAATGTTTTGTAAGAGGGTATGTATGTGTATGTGTGTGTGTGTGTGTGTATGTGTGTAGAGTAAGATCATAAAACGTACGAACAACAGCGTGCCCTTTCGCAGCGGGAGAAGTCCCCCCCCCCCCCACCCCCCCTCCTTCAAAGAGCCACAAGAGGTGTGTGTGTCTTAGGGACCAAGATGGTAAGTTCTCCGCGAGACCGCAGTCAAGGGCGATGTTGGAATCATTCAAAAATTGGGGTCTATGTTTAGGAACCAACCGCCTTCGAGTATCTCACCGGCGGCTCTGTAGGTTGACGATCCGATGGGGGTCACCTGGGTAACTCGCCAACTCTGGTTACGAACTTAGCTCCACAAGCGTCGATGAGATGAAGCCCAGGCTCAATGAAGAGCATGATTCCTTGGGCTTTGCCCTATCAGTGGTGCAGTACTGGGTACCAGATATTGGAGTTGGATAGCTCCATGTAGGAGACGATTCGTCTCATGCATGCCTCTCCTATCAAGTCATCCGCTTTGGACTGGGAGTGACAACCATGATAGACTTTTGATCGACCGTTCACTCGTGAGGGTATAATCGAGCCTGGCTGGCCTCATCCAAGGGGCTCCTTGCAAACTATCTTGGTGAGCAAGCAGCATCCAATAATGTGTTCATAATTCTGAAGGTTTCTCAGCGATACACGGCGCAAAGACATCATGTCTAATAATAGGTGTATGTGATGTGGCGATAGAGATAAGTTGAGCCGATATGGCCCAATGAAATGTGACAACTACATTGTCAAGAGGACGAGGCCAAACAATGAGGGTGGTATTCGGCGACATGCTCGGAACCTTCGAAACCTATTATGACATCAAACAAGAGTTGGACACCAGGCCGCAGCCGGTATTCTGTGTCTCGTGAGCGCGCGCCAGGCGCAGATGTATTATTTGGGATGGTGCTTCGAGACGCCAAACCATGCTAATGCTGACACCCTTGCCGTTGTCATTTATCATAACGTCTTGTTTCGCCCATTGAGGACTTCATCGTAGTGAATCGACGATGGAGACACGACGTTAAGATGGCTCGGTTACACAAACTTCATGTTTCGTGCCAAGCCTCGCTAAGCCCATGCAGGACTTGCTTGGCGCAGGAGATTTCTTGCACGGGTTCGAAGGAAAACGGCGATCCTCGTTGTCTTTCTCCACACGCCCTTGATCAGCTGATGTTCTGATTGACTGCGAAGAGGGAGGGTCACGTCGAGGCTGTGCTGAGGCCGTTGTCAGAGATTGATGATAATCCTACCTCACAACATTGAGGGCATCGTGAACAGTGACAACGCGCAGTTTCATTCACCATTCCGCAGCAATACCAATGAATCGTATTACCACGTCATGAATGGAATCGTTTCTGAGACTTGCTTACCATTTGCCATGCACTTCATCGTAGCCGCTCTGTCGGCCACATTTGTTTCATATTTTGGACCGCGAGAGGTTGCGATTCGCCACAAAGCAAGATAGAGATGCAGGCCAAAGTTGAAGCACGCACGCAATATGAATGATGCTATGCGGGTTTCTGATATAATTTGGAATCCATCCCGATGAAGACTTACCACCCTCGGATCACGAAACTTAAATTCCAACCTTAGAACGCTTATAGTGTCCAGCTCAAGGTTGACGTACAGACGATCTCAGACATGCCGATCCGCACCTAGGTGCCTTTTGTCATTGCTATTCATTTATAATCGCTGTATCCATCACAAATTTGGTCTCATGACTGCCAATTACCTGTAGACTCATCACTACTCACCAGTAAGTAATCACAGCTGGCAAGGCTGTAGCCGCTCACGAACTTGCCTAGTTGGGAGAGTGGAGCCCCAAAGCGTCGACCCACTCTCGCAACGCGGATCAAAAAGACCACAAGGATAGTAGAGCGTGGTGGAAGGCGATTCGTAAGAAGACAGGCTTCGTAGGGTACACAAGTTTCGTCGGAATTTTTTGGTTTACATCCGTCTTCATTTCCTGGCCACTAATACACAAAAGAGAGACTTCAGAGCTTGAGTGGGTATGATGGAGCAATCTCAGTAGATCTTTGACTGCATGCCAAGGACAAGGCTGGCAACTTGAGGTTGCGAGGATCTGTTGGTGTGGCACACGTAGGAGCTCCGAGTGGTAGATTTAACGGAGCGTCGGTGTATCATCAGCGAATGGGGCTGTTCCCGGCTCCGGAACGTGGACATTTCCGGCCGCCACCTTCCCTATCTTCACATGTTGTTTCGTCTTGACCGCAAAGGCCCGTTGATGGTCAGATTTCATGGCATAAATCGTTGAGATTCGCAACTTCAGACGAAGGTCCGTGTTCCATAGGTAAACCCCGGCGTTTATCCTATGTAGTATCTATATTCTATCTTTAGTTGCCACAATGAATACCGATCGGTCCCAGATTTTCATCACTTGTCCAGTGTATAATACAGACTAAACAGCTAATTATTCATAAGATTCTTGAAAGTCCCAGCGATACGATTTGCAAGCACAATTGATCTCTGTTCACATGCTATCAAGCACTGTTGGGTTGAACAACTCGAACAACCTTGATGAGGTGCCAATATGCAGAAATCAATACTTGTTGTGAGATGATGTATTACTAATACACCTACGGTGGCGGTGACAGTGAAGATTTTAAGCTTAACAACCTTTCTGTATTGTAACCTAGCATCTGGAAACACTACTATCCTGTTCGTGGTCTACTGTGAGTCTCAAAGATTAGAGACTATCTTGCAGTGCACGTCCATCACGCAAGGTAACTTGTTTCTATTCAGATGACACTAGTTGTAATCCCAAGTCTCAGTATAACATGTTATCTCTGTGGACAAAACTCAATCGGAAAAAGTCGCAATATTCTATTTATGGCACTATATGTGCAGGGCTCCTCTTCTCTTGAAACAATACCTGTACCAATCACTTCTTCTAATTGACTACCGTGGACGTCAATCCTCGGCATCCTTGTATCAAGATTTGCATTAAATAATTGCTCTGAACCACTAGTCTGCGCTGAAATATACGTCAAGCGCCATCTATCGGCAACCCGTATGTTTGGCCTGATAATCGTCTGACCCCCAGTCATCCTCTCGGAAGCTCAGATTGTCTCTGCGGTTTGATGTCAAGCTCTATCTATGGAACGCCATCCGAATACTCGCTTCAAGCTTAAATTCAGTAGGGAGAAAACTTCCGTCATAGGAACTGTTCGACACTAAACAAGCTTCCCGCCCAGACAAATCATCTTCAGTTGTAAACAACTCGGACGAAGATGATTGAATAAAGCACAATCGCTAGATTGACTAGAAACCTCAGGTTTAATGGACCCCTTACCTTAATTGTTTTAACATTGACCAGTCATCTCCCTTGTGCCTGAAATATGAGTAAAGCACATCGTTCACAGGCTCTTTAGCTCCTGTGGTGACCGGATGAGGAGAAGGCTTGAAGCGGATCTCAGGCATCGAGAGGTGCTCACTTTTGTGTGATATACCTGCAGGCAAATTTGAAATGCTGCAAACATGCCATGGACATTTGATTTGCGTTGAAATCGTAGGTTTGAGTGGTATTTTCTGTCTTTCGATCTGAATAATTCGGAGCAAAGAGCAACACAAGAATATATTCAGCGTGAACTTTGCCAAGGAATAAATCTAGGACTTTTCGTCTCTTTTCGCCGATTTTACTCATTCTACGAAAAGTTGCATATCCATCAAAAGTCCGGAGATCAGCTTTTCCATCGTGACTTCTGAAGAACATTGTCGGACACACTGCAGCTTAACATGTCCCGATACCCTCCTTCAGAATGTGAGGCGTAATTATTTGATGTTGGCTCTCGGTGTCGACAATGAGCGTGTACCTTTGCGGCTTCTTCTGCAACAGCCACTGTGCATTCTTAAGCAGATGGTTATGGATTCAATGAAAGCACGAAGGTTTGACATTTGTACGTCATATCGCTGTGAACAACTACGCGTCCCTGACGCCTAGAAACCAGAGGCAGGCAACCCACCTTCAAAATAATAATTAGCCTGTATAGCTCATTGATCCGAACGGAATATTATCCTTTGAAAATTGATTAGACGATCACGACAGTGTTGATGTGTATCATGCGACCCTTTAAAGAGATTGCGCATAGTAGTACTACTATATTAGCTATCAGGTACTTATCTGTCTTTATCGTAGGTTGCGTATAGAGACCGCTTGATATTGCAAGCGATGCGGACGACCTAGTGACACGGGAACGACACAAACGTTGAGTCAAGACAACAGGACATCGTGTTCGATGATGAATTAATTAATCATCAATTAGGCTACACTTCCAAGAAATAAGCAGACTTATGTAACCCCAATGAGAAGACGCAGAAGAACGGCGCCTTGATGCAGCTCAGAATATTATTCGATGTGCATGCCACACTCCAACCGAAAGAAAAGCAGAGGCCCTAGCAGTATAAAGCCTATAAGGAAATCCTCTGCTTCACTGCGTACTTTTGTCAACCTTTCCTAGCTGTCGCATGTCGTTTTGTCGTCAATTTGCTTTCATTCCGGTAGCGAAGGCTGGGCCACTCTTACACCTTGCAACGCTGGTGGCGTAGGTATGCCTCCAGACTGTGCAAGGTATTGGTGGATAACATCGTTGTAATGCAGATGATTAGGCGTCATCGTCACCGATGCGAATGCGTCCCTCAGAGGACAGACCATGAGCCCACCAGCCGCCAATCTCGATATTGGTCTCAGGTACGCTGCGGTGGCTCAATAACAGCCAAAGACCAAAGATCGGCTTGGCCAGGACGTCGAGGATCGCATAGGCCAAGATCTCACCATCGACAGATGTCTTGCGGGCACCATCGGCAAAGCCCCAGACACTAAAAAGGCCATGTCAGAGACCAAATATCCTGGAAGCACGAGGGGAGGGGGCTAAAGAGATGAGCTTACATCGGGTACGCTGTCCACAGAATGAAGGTGAACAGGGCGAGGGAGCCGAAGAGCTTGGTCACCTTGTTGCCCTTGGTCTTGACCGTCTTGCTTCCATGTAGAGCGACGTGCCAGATGACGAAGATGTATGCAATACAAGAGATGGCATACCATCCCCACTTCTGTGCCGTCTCTTCACTGCCATAGGCGGCGAAGAGGCCGGTCAAGACCATGACAAGGTCGGCACTGACCGCCATGATGGTGTGAGCCCCGTCGATTCCGGCCAGGAGGCAGAGATCAACCAGCAAGAGGGGCGTGGTGATGGCCCAGTCAACATAACGAGCATAGTAGACCTCACGGCAGACTTCGTGGTAGGTGTCAGGGACCTTGTCGTGAGCATTCTTGACCTGAATGCAGTGGTAATTGGCGCCGTGTCCGCTAGCCATGCCGAAGTAGGCCAGAGAGGCGGTGATGGTGATCATAGTAGTGACATAGTGGTAGAGGCGCCTCGAGACGGGAATGTTCCAGGACAGGAGGGCGAAGAAGCCAGAGGCAACTACCATGATGACGAAGACGACCCATAGGATGCTGTTGCCAGTCTCGGATGAGTGCTCATACTTGGTAGGTGTCGCTGGCCATGCACATTCAGTATTAGCAAGCTGTCACGAGCTGGGAAGAAGGCTCCATGGGCTGGCCGGGAGAGGAAGGGGATGGACACACGTATCACCGTCGGGATGGGATCAACCTCAAAAATGTTCTGCATCTTGACTGCCACTGATTGAAAACAACTGGACGAGCAAGAGAGTTGGCTATTGTTGAGAAGGGGGAAAGTTCGAAGGGTTTCGTCAAAACTGTTCACATAAAGGCTGAGGGAGAAAGTCACTCAGAACTGGCAAGACAGAGCAACAAAGAACAGACAATTCGAGAGGGGAAGCCTGGAGACTTGGAGTTTAATAAAACCCGTCCCATTAGTCTGGCGTGGCTGGGAAGGGGCGGCATTCTCTTATGAGCTCCTACTCTCGAAACTCAGGTGAGCTTTCTGATGAGGTCGGATCGACGTCATCAATTACGTTAGCGATCGTGCATCGCTATGTTTAAGCCTAGCGGTGTAATTGTTATGGGTAGTACAGTAGGGAGGCTCCTGCAAGCCGCCTATTTCCTTATTGGCCTAATAAATAATAACATGTTTGTGCCCTTCGCGCGAACGTCACCCTGTGACAATTCTCCCAACAAAATATTCCCGTCTATTATCCCGTATTACTGTCATATCCTTGGAGGTGTCTGTGGTGATGGTGTTTTTTCTCTCTCTCTTTTCTTCTTTTTGCTTGTCAAGGTTTAATTAAGCTGGTCATTTTTACCCCCACAATTCCATCATCATGCCGGAGCATTTGCTACAGACCAGGCAGGCTCTTTGGTCACCCGCCCAGGTGCAGCCCAGCTAGAGCTTACACGGTATTGTATCGATCCTGGTTTTGTCTGGGGGATCGGCGTGGAGTTTTCGGTAGATCGGCGAGCGGCTGTGAGGATCTAGGCAAACCCCGCGGTCTAAAACAATCAGAAACAGTCGTTCTAATACCGCTGATACGCGGACAAGGGTGCTAGCATGTCCACGCCGGCATGCTGGCACCCATCAAAATAAAGCCACTAACTAGCAGCACACGAAACCTGTTCATCAAGGACGCCAAGGAACAGCTTTAGCAGAGACGGGCCGTTGAAGATGAGAGAAGGCTCGCAGAGCACTAGGCCTAGAGGCTGGGACGACGTGGCTTGCACCCTGGGGGTGTTCTTATGCCTCGTTTAGCCTTTTGGGGGGGGGGGGGGAGGTACAACAGTTGAGGATGGCGCTGAGCTACCTCCACATGCCTGCTTGGGCTGTAGACTCAACACATTTTTGTTACGTCTCCGTGTCCAAACCTAACCTTGCTTAAGACCATCCACAAACCTTGAGCATCGGGAAAGGAACACCCTACAATAATACATAAGCCAAGGAAAGTGGCGTTCGCCTTCGGGTCCAGGTAGCTCTATGCGTCACAAACAAAGAGCTTCCCCGCAATTTTCGCCTTCTTGAAGTCGTATTGAACCGAGAAATGAGACAGAATCCAGCATTTTGAACAATACTACGTCCCCGCAAGGTGTTAGGTCCCTTGGAAGTCACTCTCAATCTAATTGGTACCTGTTTGAATTTGATGGCAGGCAAACTTCCTATAGCTATCAAATATTGCGTTGAGAAAAAGAAGATTACAAGAAAGAAAGAAAGAAAGAAAGAAAGAAAACAGTTACTGTGTCGTCAGGTTCCGCAATGGAGCTGTGGTAAAGAGTGACTCGACAAGCTGTTTGATCTTCACAACATTCTCGTGGCCTCCCTCCTTGGCCGCCTCGTAAGCCACACGATACACATGCAACGCCTCCGTGAACAAGGGGCGATGGTCCGACCACCCCGTCACCCGCCGTAGCTTTTCCGACCCTGTCCATTGTGGAAAATCGATAATCATTGGCGGCCAGGGATTCTCCTCTGCGGCCAGGCTGGCGGCGTCGTCGACATACCTGACGCCCTGGGCAATCTTGTATTCCGCGACGAGGGCCTTGCCCAGCTCGTCCACCGTCTCGTACCTCCGCGCCGAGATGTTAAACACCTGCCCCTCGACATCTGCGCGCTTCGGGTGTGCCGCGATGGCCACATAGGCGTCAGCGCAGTCGTCGATGTGCATGCAGTGGCAGATGCTGTCGGCGCGAGACGTCAACAGTAGGGCCTTGCCGGCGTCGGCGGCCTTCTGTGCGGCCTGGAAGAAGATGCCGTAGAAGCTCGACGAGCGACCGTGGACATTGGTAGGCCGCACTAGCACCGGCGAGAATGCATCGTGGTTCTCGAGTATCTTCTGGCTGTACTCGGCTCGGAGCTTTGCGAAAGCAGGTGGGTTGAGTGGGCTCTCTTCGGTATGCGGCGCCAGATTCGGGTCATTTGCAAAGTGAGGGCCCAGCCCGTAGTCCTTGCAGCCAGAGGTAAAGATCACGAGGGGTCTGACACCCTTGCTGGAGCTGCCGGCGCTGACCGCACGGAGCAGACTGATGATGTTGTTGTAGTGGCGCACATAGTCGCTGTGATCTTCGGTCGTGGACACGATGGCATCGAGTGTGGGCGGCAACTGGGCCGATATTCTGCCATGGGAATTTACATCATCGATAGCCCCAATGACGGGAAGTATCTCCTCGGTGGCTAGGGCGTGAACACCTGTTTCAGATCTCACAAGGCCGTATGTGATCCAACCGGCGCGGACAAAGGCTCTGGCGACGGCGTTGCCGATGTAGCCATTCGCCCCGGTGACAAAGGCTGTTTTCAACGTGGATCGGTTTTCAATTGTCATCTTTTCGCATTCCAGACTCAAGCAAGCATGTATGACGGCTTTCTTGGATGATTACAACGACTTCGTGTGCCAAAATGGAATATAAATGCTGTTATTGCTGGTGATCAATTCACCAAATAATGAGCTGACAAATCAGATTGTTGATTACATATAATATTTCATTTACGGCATGCATGTACTTACTGTATAGACCCACAAATCAAACCAAGTGGGATCCTACAGGCCTTGATAATACAGTACAATCTTTCAATGATAAAGAATTATTTGCTCCATCATGACCATGGAACCCGACTAAGTAATTAAAATACAGAGAGGAGCACTCGAGTTGTACCGTACCAGTGCATGGTTTTGAAATATATTCCCCCCCTCCCCCAAAAAATAGTCTCTCCGAGTTCTCGAAGCGTGCGTTATGAGGTATGAGCTCTATTGCAAAATCAGATATATGAAATATATGACGTCTTTGCTAGCACGTCAGTAACTCCGTTTCCATCAGGCACAACGTCTGGCAAGTAGCGTCGAGGAACAGTAAGAAGAGAAATAATATAGACTGTGTCCCATCGGACTCTGACATGTCCCACCAGGCCTTGATATCGGAGGGATATTCGTCCGTTATATGCCCCCTGAACAAAGTAACAAAGGGTTGCAGGAAGTGCAATCACTTTTTAAGGCAATTCATTCAGTATATTGTATGAAGATAGATTGCATATGCTCCGAGAAACCTTGCCCCGGGCCTATTAATCAAGCAAACAGTTGCAAATCTGACTTTCAAATAGTTACATCGAAACTTTAAGTGGAAGTCAACGACGCATGAGTAGTACTCAACATGTCCTTTTCCGCCTGATTAGAAGAAGAAGAAGAAGCATAACATCAAATGAAGAATGAAAGAATGTAAAGAAGCGAAGAACGGAGCAAAAAGAAAGCAATAAAACCCCAGCCAGACAAGGCCAATCAACACATCAATATTGTTCTTGAGTGGGAATTACTCAAACACCTGAATCGTCCTGCTTAAAGATATCCTTGGAAGGATAATAAGCATTCCAGCTGTTACACTGAGAGTTGAGCTGGTGAATATCATTTTTGTTCAGCCCGGCGACAAACGCGGAAGGCTGCTCAAGGAAGTTGTTTCCAAGGCCAGCAGAGACGTGCCATGCAATGTGGCAATGCCTGTTAAGAAAAAAATCTCGAGTCAGTCTTTTTCCCCTACAGTGAAACGTAGAGAAGGAAGGCAAGATAAGGACATACATCAGCCAAGCTCCTGGGTTGGTAGTCTGGAACGCAATGAGGAGCCAGCCCTTGGGAGGAAGCATCACAACATCACGCCGAACAGGGTTGTTGCCGTTCAGGCCCGACACATCCGACGACGAGAAGATATAGGGTGTCTGAGCTGTCGGTGACACATTAGGAGAGCGTCCAAGTACCACAAAATCATGACCGTGTAAGTGAATAGGGTGTGGCAGTGCGTTGCCAGTTGCGGTGGGGTCATTTTCAATCAGCCAGCATGCCCACTACGGATGTCATGTCAGCAATCATCAAGGCCACTTCTCGTTTCGTTTTGGATCTCTTGCAACAGGAGATGCCTACCTGATTTGCCTCCTCTACCACCCAGACGTTGTCACTCGAGGGCCAGCCGGTCGATTTGTTAATGACATATTGGGTGATGGGGTGACCCCAATCCACATCCAGAGTCGACCCGTTAATAGTCCACTTCCTGGTGGTGGTAGACAGTTGAACGTCCAAGGTATTGTTGCTAGCTGCAACAAAACCAGAGGTCGGTATGGAGCGGGTGACGACCGGGGTGAGATTGATGAGGTCCAAGCATTGGTGGTCGGCGGGAGCAGTGCCTTTATTAGTTGGGTGGCCGTTGGAAGCACCGTTGTAGTGAATAATAGCAGCCGGATAGGGATTGTTGGATTTGCCACAAAAGCCGCCTCCGCCGAATGTGACGTTCATCCAGTAGTTGCCCATAGCTTGGCTAGCATCGATTGTCACATCATAGCGCTGACCGATACCAACGAAGAGACTGTCTGTCGTGAAAGAATCCACCGGGACAAAGTCTGATCCGATGATCGTCATAGAATGGCCCACGATGGACACCTGGAAGTTGTTCTCGACGCCTGTGAGTGTATCAGACTAAGACTCTTTCTGCTCGATGTGGTTCAACAGAACAACCTACTAGTGTTGATTATTCGCAGGCGATGTCTCTTGCCTGGAGTCAGAGTGATTGTCTTATACCGGCCTTCCGTCGGATTAACCGGGTTGATGTTGGTTCCATTGAAGCTATTCTAAGGTCAGCACAAACATCCGATTTTCCTGATGAGTGATCCCAATGAGTGGAGTTGGCGAGTTGCCGGAAGTTTGCATTTCCAGCCAAACTGTGTCCCGGTATTGTCGTGGACATTTGCTGTTGATGGAGCGAAACATCGGAGCCACAGAACAAGGATGAAACACGGGGTTGGAGAAAAGGAGAGAAGGAACTGGAAATTCGTACAGTACGTTGTCGCTGGCGGGCGGTGCGTTGCTCTGAGTGTAAACAACAAGTTCATCTGCTGTTTTGTAGTAGTAATCCGAGAGGACAAGAGGACCCAGGTCAATATCGTAGGGAAGACTTGCGGGGCCGTCAATCTGGATCGCTCCCACGATGCCGTTTCCGTATTGTGCCGAGAAGTGAGAGTCTGCTAGAGGTCAGAATTGACGGGACCTCTTCAGCTGATTATGCGCCGAAACTTACGATACCAGCTAGTTCCATACTGGTGTGCTATGAACGTGTAGCTTTTTTGAGTTAGAAAATGATTGCACCGATCTAGGTCTTGTCCCAAGAAGTCTGTTCGACCAGCGAGGTACGGAGACTTGTGGGCCATGAGGTTGTTACTACTCACGTTCTGGAACCGCCATTCGGTGGAATGGGACATTCCGTAACACCGTTGACCCCGTCTTGCAGCTGCGGAAGAATGCTTCAGTATAACGGGACCAAAATCACAGCAGTACAGATAAGTCGCACAAAGGCTTGAGGAATATCAGAGGTCACTCACGTTGGTGTTAAGCTGTCTGATCCCATGCCAATGGATCGTTGTCCCTGAGCCAATGTTAAGAGATTTTGAGGTTGCCTTTTAAGAGGTCGGAAACAAAGATCTTACCATTGTATTTGAGTTTGTTCGTCACCTTTACAGAGATTGTATCTCCCCACTGAGCGTGAATGAGGGGACCTATAATCGGCTATGGTTAATTACACGCAAACTGTGATTACCGATTCATGTAGAAACTTACCAAGAATTTCCCCTAGATGAGGCTCTTAGTTAGCTAATACGATACGCAACTTGTCTCAGGAGTGTAGAGTGTACCATTGACGAGCATAACATCTTTCTTGACAACACCGTCCGGACCCAGCCAGTTCTCAGCTTGAGTGAGAGTCAAGTCATACTAAAAGTGCTCATGTTAAACTTGTGCAAGTGTGTGGTCAATTAGAGAGCCTACCTGTCGGACAACACCCGTCAATGGAGTTTTGACTTCCTGGTACATGTCAGTACTTCTTTTCCCCAAAACAGAGTACTCGGCACTATCTTTCAGGACAGAGTAGAGAACATCATTATCTTTGAAGAGAAACTCACATAGTCAGTGTTAATGTCGTACGAGCCGCTAATCCAGCAAGCACGATTGGAGGCCGTGTTACAATTCGATTGTTGGCGAGCCTCAAGAGGTTGGAGTAGCGAGGGTGCAGCCCAGCTCAGCTGAGATGCTATAAGCCCAGAGAACAGGGCTCGAAGGATTGAAGACATATTGGTAATGAAGGACGAAGACTGGCCCGCCACGAAAGTGGAACGAGATGCAAAGAAGGAAAGGATTGTGAATGGTGCTGTGGGAAACAACACTTCTTCGAAACAGAATAGAGGAAAGGAAGGATCTTTATATACCTCGAATCGAACCATCGGTATCGACATCCGCCAGCATCCACACCGGAGGCAATATGGATGAACAATATGTCGTAACAGGACATTGCTCGCGGCCGAAGGCTTACTGAACAGGCAACCGTCTAGTACACGGCCTCAGTTTCCCTGCCTGATAACACACATTCTGAAATCAGGGCGCAAAAGTTAGCAGTAATGCCCCGAAGACCACACAGTCATCTCCAAGATGGTGTGCAGAACCCAGTGCACTATTAGCTCTTGACAATGCTAGCTATGAGAAAGCTATGAGACCTTTAAAGACCATAGGAAATGAGGCTTCAATAGACTGACAGAGCCGGTAGCCCAATGTGTATGAGTGCCGCAACTCTGCAGCAGCACCATTTGAGCAGGAAGTCTGTTTTCCAATCTTTCCTAAAGGCTAAACACAGTATCAAGGTACGAACAAATTCTTGACATATCATAAACTAAAAGGAAAGGCACAGGCGGAGAATACGAGACAGGTCCAAGATGCAGAACATGCTGGTGATTCTAGTCTTAGAACACCACGTTCCACTAGTAAGGCACACATGGCAATAGCAGGGCAAGCAGATACCTGGTTAAAAAAGGCAGCAGTCTGCATCTAGGTCTAAATTATGGTCTCATGGTAAGAGCTGAAATTATGCTTAGTGTCGAGCCCGAGCTAAAAGGTAGAGCAGGAGGTAGGAAAACGGGATGCGTACAGCTCAGCATCCGTTCAAGGCATGAACCCTATAGAGGATCTAAAAATGTTGTACCTCGCATGGCCAAACATCTAGAGACGCCCTAGCATGTAATCAATTACGGGGCTATGGCGTTGCGCGCGATGAGGGCTTGGCTGCGCGCGTGGGGTCAGACCAGGTGGAGAGCGTGTTCAGCTTGGAATACGGCGCATAGTCTCGACATCCGCATGAATTTGATTCGTCGTCAAGCTAAGGCGTTTCTTGAGGCACCACATATGCCATGTCAGCAAGCCACAGAAGTCGAAGATGCCTAAAATGTGACACGAAATCACTTGGAACTTTGCCAAGGGAGAGGCTGCGGTCGGAAGCCGCCGATATTCTGACCTCGTCCTCTCGCCGGGTATCTTGAATGTATCCTTGACTTGATCACAGGGAGACTAGAAGGGGACCACATATGCTCGGGTCGAAAATATCTCTAATGTGCCTAGTCTTACATCCCGACGTCTGCTGCTATTAAATGTACCACACATGTACATAGATGTAGAGTAATCAGTACTTAGGTACTTTTTTTCTTTGTGTTCCCATCATCTCGTGTCAGCCAGGCTGCACTGAACCTCGAGTTTGTATTGGTGAAGACTGTGGATCACGAGCAGTATCAGCTTTGGTCAACGCCCTGCTCACCATCCATATCCTTCCTCATCCACGTTACATTAGATAGCTTGAAGCCACACGGTTCTTTGGGTCGATATGGGTTCTCGAATCTTGGTTGACGGCATCTCCTAATCGGATCTCTGATTCAGATCCAGGGCGTGCCATCTTGGCAGGTTGAATATGCCTCAGCACTCAATTCGGCTGTATAGTAGGCTTCGAGGGTGCATTTTCAGTAATATGACACTAGTTAGAAACTATCCATTATCTCGGATATGATGTAACAACTATCTGCGCCGTTCGTAGGAGTACAAACTTCAAAAAAGACAATAGTTGAGGCCATTTCGAAGGGATATGATGGTCGTGCACATGAGAAAAATCACAATTGCTTGGCACATTGTCGTCGACATGACGGAGGAACAAGAACAACTGTTGAAAACCTGGGCATTGGGGGTTCCTAACACCTAGGCACCGCTTGCATAAAATACCGTATACGGCCCAACAATGTTTCTCGTGCTCTTTCTATCAACTAGTGCTGAAACGTGTCAAAGGATGGGCGGGTCGTCTTAGTATCCTCGGATGGCTCATCATGTCAGCCCTTGCAGATCAGCACACCTAATATCTGTAGGGCGCAGTGCGAGATTCATGCAGATGATCATGTGGAAAGTCCATCAGACGATAATATTTGAGCTGTGGGAATAGCACATATCCAATAGTTTCCTGAGGCTTCGGACGCAGATGCTCTTTTAGAAGCTCCAGTTCACCATGCAGAACGTAGGTATAGACTGATTCCAATTGATATCAGAACGCTGGTGTGAGAGTTCACTATTTCAATGTTTAACTTCCCTAAACTGGCCGCTTTATGGAATATCGCGGACATGGTTTCTTAATCGTTCTCAGGCGATAGTAGGAGTAGCTGCCACCCAAATTGGGATATTTCTGCTAAATTCCTACTTCCAAGGTTTCCACCGGCAGTCGAAGTACTCAGTCTGCATCCCCTAATCGGCTGCATCCCGCCAAAGCAATCCTACTGGAGAAGGGGGGGGGGGGGTTCTCCCGAAGACTGTCGAGGTCCAGGCTGGTAGGTACATTGTGTAGGGAGCCGGATCAAGATGGATCAACGTATCATTGCTCGATAGACTTATGCCCAGGTGTGACATGCAGTCCCTATTCCGCAGGGAGAATAATAAGTCGATGTTGTATCCATAATTCAGCAGGGGCTCAGGCAGCCACGTACGTCATGGTGGTCTATGATGGTATCAAAATTCAATGTCCTTCTTATGCTCACATTTTTTGATCACTGATAAGATGAGAACCTTGATGCCTAGGCACTCTACTTTCAAGCTGTTTCCAGTCTTTTGTCAGATATGATAGCCTTATACGTGGCGCTATACGGATCCCTGAACAAGAACTTCTCGTGTGGTGCCTGCACTACTTCCACAGGGTCCATGCAAACGACAAAGTACGAACCCTCTTCTAGTTTGCGCGACTGGTTGTCGTTCTCGCACTTGAGACTTAGTCAGATAGTAGGCTGCAGATGTCAAGAGTCACGAGTGTTTGAAAGATGGTGTGCTGGAGCCCGATGGATCGGTACTAAATGGTACATCGACTTTACCAAGCCAATGAGTCGAGGAGGTTGATGGTGAACTTTTTGGATGGTACTAAAATCAGCCGTCCAGCGCATGAATATTACCAAGCCGCCGTTGCCCTGATGATCATCCCATCATCTCGTAAGCCCTAGCACACGATCTGGCGCGTGGTCTCACAGCGTCTCGGATAATAAGCCACAAATGCTTGTGCAAGCCAGGATTTTGCGTTGCAGCCACTTGAGCCCGATGTTCGTCGCCCTGCCGAGGTGCCACGATCCGGAACGAAACTTCGCCTTCTTGTGCCGACGCCAATATCGGAGCTAATATCGAAGTCGGAATTTCTGTACCAAAATACTAAGCACAGGCCGCATTAGCACGACTTGGCTGTCTCCCCTTCAACGAGGAGATTCAGTTAGCAATAGGTTCTTGGCCAGTTCCTATTTTTCCCTGCTCGACCTGGCAGCTTGGTGCTCACCGTCTACCTGGAACAACTCAGGCATTCCTACAGAACCTAGTGGGACTCTCCATTACGCATGACCGCCAAGCTGCGTTGTATGGCCATCTGATATGAGCTTCAAGTTATCAGGCGAACCCGAGCCCTAATGAATCATGCATCGCGTTTCGAGTCGGCCGCTTCTCACTTCGTAGGATGAGGCACTGTGCACTCAGCCCGCTCATCTTATCATCCAATGGACCCCATCTCGACCTGGCCACCTCTTTTGTCGAAGAGGTCGCTGGGGACTGCGTCTCAAGTGGACAGATTCAAAACATTGCGAGGACCATGCATTGGCTGCATAATACGTCGGTCAGACAAAGATGGCCTGGGCAGCCTGGGCGGCACATCGCTACAGATGACAGCCAGCCAGCCAACAAGATGCTGACCGAGAGTACCTAGTGCGGAGTTTTGCCATCGAGGCAATGTCGTATTCTTGATGGCTGTTTTGCATGTGAAGATCGGGCCAACCATTTTGCCCCAATCCGTGTTCGCATCCTGCCCCAAGGTAATCATCCCAAAAGCCTCCCGCCACCACCAGAACAAATGTTTTACGCGTATACAATTTACACGCAAGTCTCACTGTAAATGAAGCCCATGCAGAGAGATATGTTTACCGAACCTCGGGCCGGATTTCTCGCAATCGAAGCAACGAATATGGGGCCACCTTTCTGCGAGCAGTACCATAGTACCTTGTGGCGTGCTATAGTACTTTGTGTAGTTTGCATACCCTACCCAATGGAGCCGGGCCGAAATTGATCGTACCAGAAGTTCAAGTGGAATGGTACAAAAATGTCAGGAGGCACGGGTTGATACCCAGCGGCCCAGTCTCTCGGGTGACGGGAGGGGCCCGTCTCACAATATGATTGGCAGACGTGATCTTTTTTTTTTATACATGAATCATCTGCGAGTCGCCACCTGAAAGGCATGTCTCAGCCTTCGGCATCCCACTATTCTCGAAGCCTATCCTTCAGCCCAAGTTTGGCTGGCTTGTGTTGCGGCTGTGGCTTCAGCCTCGGAATCTTGAATTCGGACAGCCCCGAGTGTATCCTACAAAGGCTTCAAGAGAGGGTTGCTTTCGACAACCCTTAATCCCCCCACTCCCCTCCCCCCTCTCCCATTCGCTCAAATTTTCAGTTCCCAACAGAGAGAGAAAAGAAGGAGAAAGAAAGAAAACACTTCGTTACCATTCCTTCTAGCATTCTAATAATCAATGTCTGTATTTGTGCACGATTTGAATGTCTGCGTCTGAAATGCCCAGCCAATAGTTCTCCAATAAAATATGCTTAGGCATAACAGTCTTGATATTAACCATTGAGTATTATTTGCACGGCAATGGTACCCCCACCAAGGCGCTCTCGTTGGACTGAAGATTCAAACCTTCACAAAAAACTTCGACTTGGTCATCATGCGGGCTGCAAAGAAGCAGGCCGAGCCCACGACCAAGGACGCACCGCCAAAGTAGCCTGGTCCGTTGTAGCTTCCAGGCAGCGTGGCGTCCTGCACCGTGTTCAAGATCGCACCAGCAATTGGAGGGCCCGTCAGCCCACCGCAGGCCCAGATGGTCATTGTGAAACCCATCATGGATCCTAGGTACTTGGGATCGGGAGTGATCTGGGCGATGATGGCCGCCTGCAGTGAAACGATACTTCCGATGAAGAGGCCCTCGAAAATAGTCACGACGATGACCCCGGCAGCCGAATTTGTGCCGGCCCAGACGAAGAGAGTGACTGCGCAGAGCAGACCATTCAGAACCACGACGTTGAAGCAGCCTAGTTTGTCTGCCAAGGTGCCGGAAAAAACCCTGCCGAAGATGGACACGGCATTGAAAATGGCCACGGTGTATGGGGCAAGACTTGCGCTGAGCCCAGCCGTCGTCGAGAAGCTCGGGAGGTAGAAGAGGGGCACGTACATGCCCCAGTTGAGCAGCCAGCCACCGGCCGCCACGAGGATGTAGATGGGCCTTTTCATGAGGCTGAAATCCATAGGTTGTTTCGTCGGCGGGAGGCGCGTCTTCATCGTCAGGCTGGCGTAGGCGAGGAGAACCAGGATGATGAGCGCGCACACACGGACAGACCCTAAACCACTTTCAGTCAGTAAAGATTCACGGGGTAATTAATCAGGGGTATTTCGTACATCCGAAGCTCAGGCCCACGTTGTTGAGCAGTCTGTTCAGCGCGACTGGGAAGATGACTCCGCCCAGGGCCGCACCGGCCATCACGACACCCAAAGCCAGACCTTGACGCGCGTTGAAGTAGTGACCCACAATAGCGAGCGAGGTGCTAAACATCAAACCAAGACATATGCCCCCGAGAACTGCCTGGGCGAGGAAGAACTGGTAGTATTGGTGGCAGAAGCTGGTCAACACCAAGGAGACCACATAGATCAAAGATGCCGGGATCATCACCTTGAGCAGATCTTGATTAGTTTTTGTTCCTCAAGTATCATGGGGTAGTTACTGGTGGATACTGCAAGCGCCACATACAACATTGCCATATCTATCGAGAATAGGTCCTCCTACCAGACCTCCTGCGAAATTGAGAAAGATCTGAACAGAGCCGATCCAGCTGATGTCGGACTGGGTATAAGATTTGAGCTGATGCTCGCTGTACCATTGCTGATATATTCTAGAAGAACTGTTAGCCCACCTGAATGTCTTTTTTCTTCTTCCCGAGCCACATATGTGAAGGGATTGACTTGCCCAAAACCAGTGAGATATCCAAATGTGCAAAACATGACTGCTGCGGCGCCTGATACCACCAGCCAGGCTCTCAAACCACCCTCGGGATACTCCAAAGTGGCACCCTGACCCTCACCATCTTTTGATGATGTGGAGCCTTCATTGTTCACCTGTAAGCCAGCATCGTGACTGTTCAAGGAAGGATCCTTCTCGCCAGCTGTCTCCATGGTCTGTAATGTGCGCTGATCTGCAATAGCTCAACAAGTCACTATGATGGAAGACCTCGAGAAGTTTGGTAATAGAACGAGAGAAAAGAATTGTGCTCGTGTTGAGAAGATCGAGGGAGTGTTATTTAAGTCTGACTTTGGGCAGTCCGGTTGTATGTATGGTGCGAGAGTTTTCAAAATAACGTCGCCTTCGACGTAGTGATATAAGTCGGCAGTGGAGCCGGACTTTTTCCAAATGGGGTTCTAACAATCCCGTTGGAACGAAACCCGGAGACAGACCCACATGGTTCACAGCCGAAAGAAAACTTTAATTGAGTTCCCGCTGCCCCGTTCCTCCCTTCCAGACGGACATCATCCGGTGATAATCCTAATCAAGTCATATCCGATGAAGGCACGACAGAGGACCAAAACCAACCTGCGCCCCAGGCGGCTTCGACCACACCTGTCCTGCTCGGAATGCCGCCGTCGTAAGATACGATGCAGCAAGGACAAACCATGTCTGCAATGTGTCGAGGGGGATCGTCTCGCTGCGTGTCAGTATGACGACGCTCAATCTCCAAAGAGAGCGGAGATCCCAGGCCAGCTCGTCTTTGAGGTTCTCCCGGGACACGAACAGCCGCCACAATCGGCAACAGCTGGAGCATCTCGAACGGTGGACAGCGATGATCGGACTCGAGCTGGTGAAGGGGCCGAACCTGAAGATTCCATCCTGCCTCTGCGGCAGTTCTGGCATGGGAGCAATGCGGGAGACAAGTACACATCGCCCTTCGATGGTCGGGCAGTAGCTGTGCCCAAGGAGGTCATCTTCGGCGGGGATCACGCTACCGTGTTCTGGGGCAGGACGCATGAGACCAACTTTGTGCCTCGAATCACAGATATGACCACCATGCTGCTCAAGTCTGGCGAAGACAACGATATCACCACGTTGTTAGAGGTGGAGCGTCACACACGCCCGAGTGAGCAGCCGGCCCCCGGGATGGATCCAGAGCTGCTGGCGCTGGTGCCGTCACGCCCGACAGCATACCGTCTCTGGCAGATCTACAAGGAGCATTTCGACTCGTATTATCGGGTACTTCACCTGCCAACCTTTGAACGGGAATTCCTTCACTTCTGGGCGACCCAGACAGGCCCGCGGCACTTCCTACCTCAGCTTCTCAGCATCTGCGCGATAGCCTCGTGTTTCACTGACCGGGACCGCCTTCAGAGGGAAGCTCAAGTGCGCACGTGGATCGAGGCGGTCAGACTCTGGCTGTTCAAGGTGGACCCCAGGGCCCAGATGACGCTTGGGTTCCTGCAGGCTCACCTGCTCATGCTGATCGCTGGTGACGTGCATTGGATCAAGATTGACCGGAGTTGGATCTCGTCTGGTACACTTGTGCGCAACGCCATCTCGGCCGGTCTGCACCGCGAGCCCAAGGACTTCTTTCGTATCTCGCCCTTCTATGCCGAGCTTCGTCGTAGGCTGTGGTACGCAATCATGGAGTATGACCTCATGACATGCTTTGCAAAGGGTCGCATGCCTTCCGTCAGGGACGATGAGTATGACTGCGGGCCTCCAGAAGTCGTCTGGGAAGATTCCACTCAAGGCCTCGAGCCAGGTATCAACACCCATGCGTCAGTGAGACCTGACCAAGAAGAGACATATCTTCTCCTGGCTAGGTTTCTGCCGCTGCGGACTCGTGTCTGTTATGCTGTCAATAAGATCCAGCTTGAGATTGGATACGACCAAGTCCTCAGGCTCGACGCTGAACTGAGACTCTTTGTTCACCGAATGTCCTCTGCAGACCCCAAAAAGCCGAGCCTGTTCAGACAGACGCTGTCTTCGATCCTGAGCCAGCGCGCCGTCATCGCCCTGCACGCCCCGTTTGTGATCAGGGCCCTCCAGGACCCAAAATGGGCCTACTCGCGGACCCGCTGCCTCGAGACGGCGGCGTCCATCCTCTCCTCGGCCCTCTCCCTCCTCGACCATGTCTCCTTGGGCGGAGACTGCGGCCCCTTCGCCACTATCAACAACATATGCAGGTGTGAGGTCTCCAACAGCGTCTTTCTCATCTGCCACGAGCTCCTTGCCCGGGCGGTCGAGCAGCGCGGGCTGGGGAAGTACCCGTCTCCGTTATCTCTTGGCCTGTGGGATCCGCAGGAGGGGCAGAAACTGGCCAACCTGGTGGAGAGGACGTCAGAGGCGCTCGAACGGGTGTCAAAGCCTGACCTTGTAAGCCAGCGAACGTGTGGGTGGGTGCGCCTGTCGGCTGACTTGTGTCGGGCGGCGGCGGTTCCTACTGGCGACGGGGTGCTGGCGGCGATGAAAGAGGCTATCGGACAGAGAATTAGGGCTTGGAAATCGAATAGGCTGGCGCATCATTCTGAGGGGGTCTCCTGCATAAGTTCTGCAGCGGTAAGTGTAGCAGCTCGAGAGGTGTGCTAGCAGGAGAGGCTTTGCTGAACAACATTCCTGCTAACTTCCTGGTCCAGCAGATAACGTCCCATGTCGGTAACGAAGCTCTTGAGGATGGCGGCGCCCTGGATGAAGATGTAAGTGTGACCTCTGGGCTCATGCAGTTCTCACGAGAGCTAACAAGCTCTGCTGCAGTACTTTCACCTCTTTTTCGACATGAACGACCTGGGAGCTTTCGAGTGACCAGCACGGAAGGAGGGGAAAGTATGGGCTCAGCGACGACGCGAGACAGACTAGCTGCCTCCTTAGACGTGTGACCGCCGCTCTGAACAGCAAAAGATACAAGGTACTTCCACCGCATTGGTGTACTGTACCTAAGTGTTTAGCGTGTTGGACAGCCAGGAAGCCCCTCTTCCCTTCTTGGAGGCCCTGCTAGATAGTGACATCTATGCAAGTACCGCATCGAGGATCGTAACATCCAATCTGGAGCACTATGGCTCATCCATCTTCAGCACAGGTCCCATATATACTTGATGGAGGGAAGAATCTACATAAGCATAACTTGTTAATGTACTATATCCTTCTGTGCCGCTCAGATGCTTTGTCAAGTCCTCGTCATTTCAAACCTAAGGTTGCTATGAAAGTACCACACCCAATATCACATGCACGTCAAAGTCTCGTTGCCTATTCGGGCCAGAGAGCTGTTCAACAGTAAGGCACGTTCTCTCGCGCGCTAAATTGTGACTCCGCTTGCCTGGAAGCTTCAGATTACAACCCGGGAAGGCGCCAACCCTACGAGTCTCTATCAACATCACGAGACAGGTAGAAGAAGTTGCATTCTCGTGTGCATCAAGACTTCTTTCCCTTTCTTTCTTCATGGAAGCATCTGTAAATCTGCGCCATGATTACGGCAATCCTGCATTCTTTGCAAACGCACATCAGGATACTCTAGTTGCCTTATTTTATCACCCAACTCTCCTTCTTCTCCCCCCTCCCCCCATCTTCCTCAACAGCGGCAAAATATGGAGGATCGACTCGGTGCTGCGTGGTTCAGCAACTTCCATTCCTGGCGTCCGCCTCAGTTCGCCAGAGAGCACGCTTCCTGGAACACAAAGGCTCTCGACTTGGATGATATGGAGCATTTGAAACTGGTCCTCTTCAATGGCAAGATCGTCATCGTTATCGGTGGCAAAGTCGGTCTGCCTCGAACCGTCTACCAGAGTGAGGATGACCTCCGACAGTTCTTCGAATGGACCTCTACGGTCGGATACGACAGACATATTCAGATGGGCCACGCGGTCGATTATTTCATTGGCGGAGATGGTGCGGCTGTGTACCATTTCCCTGCTATCGATGCAGCAGAGTCCTCGGTCGAGAGAGTGGACGGCCAATCTAGAGCTGGCAGAGCCATCAAGGTATCGCAGGAGGAGCTTGCCAGACGGGCCACCGACCTCATAAAGGACCCGATTTTTCAGGTTGCCTATGCTCTTGGTAAGCCTTGCCCCCGTCAGGTTTCCAATAATGTGATTGTTCACGACGTGCTGATGTCCATCTGAACGCCAGTCATCAACCAGGACTTTGCTTTTTCCATCTCAGATTACACTCCATTTGACTCATTTGTTGAGAAGCTGTATGGCCGAAGACAACAGTCAATAGACGCCGTGCTGGCGATATGCGACGCGATTCGTGCCCTTCCAAGTCGCGGGAGGAAGGATATGAAAATCATTGTCTTGCAGAATTCATCGACTTGGCCCTCACTGGCTGGAGCTGAAGCAGCACATAGCGAGGACGGCCGTCTCACACTGTCAGCCGAGCCACGGGCAGATGAGGCTGCATATATTAAGGACGTAAGTATCTGACCATCCTAAGAAGTCACACTTATCCCATGAGCTATGGTCTGGCTCCACCATGTCATACCAAACAGACGCTTGCTAATAGCTTCATATCTGAACAAACAGCTTCGAGACTCGGTTGGTATCGAGTTGTCCTTCGTCATGAATGCCGTCATGCCGCATATGAAACCTACTTTCGAAGAGGATTGGAGGGTTACCTTGGGCCGCTTCTCCAGACACGGATTCAGCAACTGGGAGAAGAGGCATATTGGCATAGACCTCGCTCACCGTGTGGCTTTCGGCGAGAAGGGTGCAACGCCTGAGCAGAAAGACGAACTATACGACAAGGTCTTGGTGCATTTTCTACGAACGCAAATGCTCTTCAGGCAGTACAGACTCAGTGAGATATTTGTGTGGAGCAGAGAGCAGCTGTTCGGGTCCTTCGATACCCCTAGGAAAGACGGTGGCCCGCCTCAGATCCAACCCCCAGCCAGAATTGTTCTCGATCCCCCTCCCGCCGAGACAATGGAGGGTACAGCCCCAGAGCAGGAGATGAAGGATGCCCAAACGAGTGCAATGGAGCTGACAGCCGAGCCGCCGCCGCCACCACCACCTCTGGCGGGCAAGGTCGCGGTTGTGTTGGATTCTGGACGGGGTGATGGCGTCACCGAGGCAAGCTGCCTGGAGCTCGCGCGCCTTGGCGCCAAAGTTGCTGTCACGTATGTTCCAAGTGTTCAGGGAGAGGGATGCGCGATGGCCCTCCGAGTAGTACAGGAAATCCGTAGGAATAGCGGGGAGGCTCAAATGGTCCCGGGTATTCCCTTCCGCTCCCCACACTACTCCTACCCAGACGGCGGCAAGGATTCTAGTTACGTCCACGAGCTTTTGGGCTTTCTACTTGATTGTCTGCAAGTCTCACAGGTGGATATAATTGGTAAGTGATATAATTAAATGCATTATCGGACGAACTCCCTGGGCTGACCTTCTGTCTTGCTTGAATATAGTCAACAACACAGGCTGGCACTACGACTTGGCCGGTGACAGCCCACAGCACCATGAGGAGAACTGGCGTCTCATGAGCAGAGATGGGACTCGCAATCTCCTTACCCTGACTTACATTGTGGAGTACTGCGTTGAGTATAAGCTCCTCGGCGAGGGGGCCCGTATCATAAATATCGCTGGCATGATTGTCAACCCGGCCACGCACATGGACGGCGCCCCACACGGGACATATCTCTTCAGCTTCATGGATCGGTGGGCATACCAGGTGGGAACAGGCATCGTTCGATCGTCCAGAGATATTACAATGCTAATACATGGCCGCCAGCTTCTGAACGCCTCCCCACACATGGATGAGGATGATGCCTTTGTTCAATTCAGCACCATTATTCCCGGCTTCGTCATGGACGATGCAATCCGGCCCACGAACGGAAAGGCCCGGCAAGACTGGTGGGCCAATCTAAAAATAATGCACGAGCTGTGGAAAGACCCAGAAACCGTTGCAGAAACGGCCAAGATTGTTGGTCTGCTTGCGCTACCAGAATTTGACAAGGAGAACATCGCAATCGCGCCAAATCACGGGTTCGTTCCCCCCAAGCCCGTCGATCCAAGCCTGGGCAGACGGGAAGAGGGCGTCGACGGCAGGCAGCTTGCTGGACACAGCCCAATTAGCAGCGTCATGGATGCTACAACCTCTGCTGGCAAGATTGTCAGGTTTGCTGATCAATGAAGTGTCGATGATGAGTAAGTCTGTGTTGGTCCATGACACCGGAATGTTCCATGAATGGTGTGAACCACCTTCTTGTACGCTCAAGAAGACTGCCTTTATGAGGACGGTTCGGGGTCCTCCGGGATACTAGAGCTACAGCTGGCTCGGACTTTCAACGACAGTCTCAAGTACTTAGTTCTGGGAAACTCTGGGCGGGCGTGTATTTCCACATGGCCTCCGTTGTTGGATGACTCCGAGAATGGCGAAATCGCTTGTCCGCCTCAGTTGTTAGTATACACGGAGCACAATAGTACAGCATCGAGGGACAAAAATCAGCAAAAACCCATTGATTATCCTGGTTACGATCAATATATTTCACAGGGCCCTGAAAGGATCCACAATCTCAGGGAGACTCATTGAGTGCTTGCTCCATAACATACCAGCCCCATCCCTCAGTAACCAGTTCACGCCCGGCCTCGAGGCTTTGTATACCGGGTAGATGTCATGAACCTAGGCGTCCCATCAGTCCCAGGGGAGACCGATCTCGTCGGCCACACAAGCTCCGTGCTCGTCACCACCACCGTCTCCCGCTCTACGGTAGTGAACAACTCGACACTCGTGCTGGGCTTGACCTCAGACCTTGTCCTTCTCGTCGTCCCCACGGTGGCGTTCAAACCCAGGCTGCTGAGGATGGCGCTCGCAACCGCGCTCGGATCCGCTGAGACGACGTCCGTCACCGTGTGCCTCTCCGTCTCGGTCGTCGTACCCCCGTAGATAGTCTTGACTGGCTCACCCGTCTCCGTCCCCGTCTTCGTGGGCAAGATGGTCGTCTCCGTCTCCGTGGGCAAAATGGTGTCAGACGATGGCGACGTCGTCGTGACATGCCCGCACACGGTGCTCGTCCACGTGAACGGGACGTCGGCCGTCACCACGTGTCCGTCCAGCGTCTCCATGGGACAACCCCACATCGGCTCGACGACGAACACGGAGGTGCACCCGTGGCAGTCGACGGAGGCGTACTCGGTCGTGGTGGCAGTAAACACGGTCAGGACGTGGTCGGTCTTGCACGGGTTGGTCAGGGCGCCCATGGTGGTGGTCACGCAGCCGTGTATCGGGGTCACGGTGGGCGTCGTTGTGGTGGATCTGGTCCGGAAGTCCGCTGTCGTTGTCGCCCATATCGTGTGCGTCACCGTCGACGTCGTTGCCGCGGTCAGTAGGCTTGCGGGGATCGTGGTCGCCGGGGCCGGGGTGATGGTGATGCCTAAGGTGGAGTTGGAGGGCCGTGGGAGCGAGGACAGCGTGGGGATGGTGAAGCTCGTGTTGAAGAGCTCTGTGGACCGGCCGATGGACAGTGTCGGGATGTCCCTTGTGGTGTCTGTAGAGGTCACGTCGGGCCTGAGTGTCAGGGTGCTGCTGTTGGCGTCTCTGCACTCCTCGTGGTTGGGGATGTTGCCGTGTACAGGCTCGGCGATGGATGAGGCTGCGAGTGCCTGCGAAAGAGGCATGAGGTGTTCATCGGGAGGAGATATGGGAGGCTGCAAGGTCTGCCTAGCTTTGAGGGGTGGGAGGGAGGTGAGGGAGGTGATTGTCATGTTCATAGCCCCACTAGTTACCTCGGAAGCAGCCTTTTGAAATTGAAGACGAGAGTCCTCATGCGGCATGTGTTCCAGATGCATCATGTTGGCAACTTCATTGTCATGGTCCAACAGCTGCGGGCCTGGGCTTCCATATCGCGAATTATCGAGTGGACTCAGTGGCGACGACGAGGCTGACGCCAGGAGCAAGGCGAAGACTGATTCTAGAAGAAACAACCGCATGGTGCATAAAATTTCAGGGAAAAGAAGATGAAGAGACAGAGTGCTCCCACGCAAGCTGATAAGCTAAAATAAGTGAAAAGAGAAGAAGGCCAGCTGAGATTGACCTGAAGATGCCCAGCCTGTCATTCTAATCATTCTAATGATCATGAGCTATTTGAGAAAAGACCTCTCGGCGGAGACCTTATACCATTACTTACACCCTCAACAGCCTACTAACAAATTTCATATTCGACGATTCCTCTGACGGCCGCCCAGGGCCGAGATCGACGGAACCTGGTAGAGACGAGTGTTTGCTGCGGGAGAAGTTGCGAGACGGCAAATATATCATCAACGGGAAGCCCGTGGAGCCCAAGAGCGGCATCATGAGTCCCACCCGGCCTGAGGCATACTGTGCATGCCACGGACTCGAGAGATTCGACAGGTACCCAGCCATCGGTTGTGCTGCGCAATCGAATCAGGCGTAATTTGCCGACCGTCTTGTACAATGGATGCCGAACTGGTGTTAGTGGTGGGTGAGTATTGCTACGCTTCTTCCGGCCGGAATATACAAACCGAAGAATCCAAAGAGATCACTGATTATGCTTTGAGAGGTTTGTTGTTAATTTTTGCCGCATTCAACCTTGATCAAATACTGATACCATCACATCATTCCGAGCAAACAGTTTTTGAAGTGGTACACAAACGCCGAGCGGTAATTATACCAAAATCCTTATGCTGTAGTTCACAGCCGAGACTGGAGCAGACGAAGACAAAACCAGGCTTGTTCATGCTATTCACGGATCCTCCGAAACTCAAATTCTTGACAACTTTGTTCGTAGTAATCATTTTCTTCCAAGTAGGTACTCTCTCAGCGTTGACCGTCTCGAGTTCAACGTGAAGAGGAGATTAGTCCTCTCAGCGGACCCAGTCTGCTGGTGTTGGTCGAAAGGGTCCCATTCGAAAAGTTCGTTGACTTGTGGAATTTGAACGGTGCCATACATGGATTGGTATTTTTCTTCTTTGCTTTTTTTCTTTTTTTTCTGGAAGTCTCGATAGCGTGCAAATACAAAGTGATGTGCCCAAACAGCTTCTCTGAGCACTCATTCAGGAACAGTAGCACCACCTCGTGTACCACCGAGATTCCCAGACTCGCCATAATCCTCACTGATTACCAATCTATCTAATCCAAGTCATGAGACGGGAGTTGTGTGAAAGCTCGCCAGCTCCGCGAGAGCAACATTCATCCATTTGTCTGTGGGACCTTGGGACTCGGTTCTATGGCTAAACACAAAAAGAATATGGCTGGATTGAATGGTCTGAGTTACCCGAGGACCCAAGATTGGTGCCATTGGGTTGTCTCTCACTACGATGTGAAGTCTCTGGTAGTCCTGTTCCCATCTGGGACTGGATTACACCAGTGTCGGGAGATCGAATGTACAAGCTGATCGAGCCGGATGGTACATGAATTAGCCTTCAATTGATACGTGGGACGTGATGTGAGGCCATGTACAAGTCTACAATGACGTTGAAGAAGTGTAACTACATGTCCAGCAAGTATCTGGTCTGTCGATTGTCTCTAATATGTCTCGTAACAAATCAAGACAATTTGTTGCCCGCGTCGTAATTTTGTGTCTGTAATCATCGCCAAAACGCAACAATCTTTTCAGCAGCCACGGACAATCGATCAATTCCAGCGTTTGGAGCAACAGCCTGCACGTTCGTATTTTCTCAGGTTTCTGTATGCAGAATTGAATGTCGCTACTAAAGTCGACTCGGTAATAATCGCTTGGTCAAGTCAGGCGAGGTCTAGCGAGACGGCTGAAACCACTCGGATATCAGGTGTGCCACCAGTGAAGGGTGAATCCAGAACAGAAGGGCCGAAGGTACCACACCTTTCTTGTGGCCACTACTGCCTTTGAGGTGTTTTGAGACGTTTGAGGTAGGCGATCGGATTTAAGATGGGGAGCCGTGATGTAGTCAAGGTGACAGAATTGCTGGTGGTAGCAGAAGCCCTCAAGGAAAAGGGTATCCATGAAAGCAAAGCTATTGAATGCTTCAGAAACGAGAGACGGGGATTTCATTGAGAAAGCCGCGACTTCTTGGTTCACACCCGTCTGGGCGGAATTTTGCATTCATTGATCATTCAACGATCGTAATCAGGGTATTGTTTGAGTGGAGTAGGTACAATATGCGTCTATTATTCACTTCCAAAGATCAGATCCATCCCTCCGAGGTTGAGGTTGACGTTAAAGTTGAAACTCGGGTCCTGTAGCTGTATAACACACACAAGTTCGTCAGTAAGCAGAAGGCTCAAATGGAAAAGGGGCCAATAGATTACTCACCACATCCCAATCCCAATCCGTCATCGTCCCACTACTCCCCGTGTCCATGGCCTCAAACCCTTGGCTATCTTCTGGGTCTGGCAGGGGGATTTGGGTCCCGTCCATACCCGTATATTTCGGACAGGCCGCGCTGCCCATGCCTGAATCCGCACTGCCAGTCACGCTGATGCCCGACTGCGTTCCTTCTGCAGCGTACATCTCCTTTAACATGTTGAGTGTCTCAGCTGCGGCCGACTCGCAGGCAGTGCGTACTATCGTCTTCAACTGCTCGTCGCTTACGCCCTGGAATAGGCCATCCGCCTCGGCAAGCATTGCCAGCCCAAACATATATCCCTTGATATTGACCTCGCCGGCTTTGATGCGCATTCGCATCCAGCTTGCGGCGTCGCGGAGGACTTCAAGCATCTCTCCGCTGTTGGCCGCGGGCGAGCCGAGTATCCCAAAGCCCATACCCGGCGTGCTTGTTGGCTCAGTGGTGGAGCTGCCGCCTGTCAGGCTGCGCAGGGCACTGCGCTGCTCCTCGAGGTTCCAGATCAGCTCGAGGGTCAGCGCCAGAAGGCACTGTGTGCCGATGTAGCGGTATCCGCCTGTCGCGCAGATGAGGAGCTTGCCAAAGTCGTCAGGCACGGGCCCATTAAATTCACTGCCGAGGCCGCCGTGGGCCTTGACTTCCTTCTGGTTGCGCAGGGCTATCTCCACGCAGACCTTGCGAGAGAAGAAGTACCGCGGGTTGTCCTTGGCGAGGCCGAGCCAGGGGAGGTGTAGCGCGAGGAAGTATCTTTGCACAATGTGCTCCGTCACGGCCTGCTGGAATGGGTTGAGCCCCGATGACTGGGCCTGGTGCAAGCGGAGGAGGGCGTCGAGGCTGCGAGAAGCCGCGGTAAGATCGGCGTTGAGAGCGAGAGTCTTGTCGTAGGTGGGTACGGACCGAAACTCGTTGAGGTAAGCTGCGATCCGGAGGCGGATCTTGATTGAATTCAGGAGGGCGATTTGGACCGATGTATCGGTAAAGGTCGTCGCCGGTCGAGGTAATGGTGGTGCTGCAGCAGCATTGTCGCCGAGGAGGTCCTCGTCGTTGTAGTTGCCCGGCGGCTTACAGTCGAAGTCGAGGGTAGAGATCAGGGGCGGTCCACCCGATTCCATGCTTGACTGCACGAGGATCTCCAGGATGGTGGCCCAGAGGCGTCGTCGCGTTTCTGCTGCGAGAAGTGACATCTTGGGAAGATGATCTGGATCCCTGTGCAGGCCGGTGTAGAGGGCCATCCTCATCATCATGCCGGCAGACGTCCACACCAAGTCAGACCCAACACCGCACACATCTCGGGCAAGGTGGATGAGACACCACACCTGTAACCCTGACAGGTTGATCCGCGACTTCTCGGATGGCTGCATCAACCACAGTCGAGCTTCATACACCCACCGCACAGACAGCTTCCGGAGACTATACTTCTCATCCCGCACCACTGCGCCCATCGCCATGCAGAGCTGAAGCTGGATCACGAAAGCCTCTCTCGCCGCCTCGGGATTCTGCCAGTACCGGCCATATTCTAGACGAAAGGATGGGACGTGGAGGATGCGGTAGACAGACTCAAAGGTGCGGAAATATGACTCGAGAAGTTCATCGGCAAGTTCCTTGGACGGGACATGCTTTCCAAATTCCATAGTCATGAGCCGTGGGAATCTTGCAGCCTTGATGGTCCTCCCAATGCTCTTGCTCGTTGCAATGGCTTGGTAGGTTTCAGAGGTCTTGTCGGCCTTGAGGCTGTCCAGGAGCACCATCAGAGTGTTGGTACGTGGAAACTGCAGACTTGTCAACGACCTGGCTTCAATATTTATAAAGACCAATTCAGAGAAGAGTGAAATGAATATATACTGATAAAGAAGGTATTTCCCGTGGCTTGTGTTGGAGTATAGATGCATCTGAGTTGACGGTGGCCATGGCTTCTTTTTTGATAGCAGGGTACTTGAAGTGGAAGATGGGTTTTTGGATGTTGTTTCAAGCTCTTGAAGGTGCAGATGCTGAGTATGGAAGGTAGTTGTTTCCCTCAAGTCACCAGGCAACACCTCGATCACTTGCAAATGGGGATGGAGTTGAGGGTCAAGCAAGGAGAAGGGATCTGGGAGGGAGGATGGGAGCGGGGTGCAGGATGCAGGGTGCAGGGTGGAAGGATATGAAGGGGGAAAAAGGATGGAGGAAGTCCTATTTTGCCAAGTATATTTGTAAGGTTGATTGACAGTAATTACTATAGAGCCAGTTTCCATTTCGGAACCTGGGCTATGAGACACGGGGTATGTTTGGTAGGGGTGAAGAAGAGAAGACTTTAGGGAAGAATAATGTGACCCACAAGAGTGATAGCGTGGATCCAATGGCTACTCCCTAGATACCTCGACTTGGCCAACATGACTCTCGTGCCAGAGGCATCCTCTGAGGTCGGGAGCAGGTACTGAGCCTTCTCAGTTCCCCCGCCAATCTGCCAGTACTCTTCGCCTAGGAACTGCGGGGCGGCGGTCGGTCTCGCGTGGTGAGACTGGGGGGCAGCCTTGGCCCCAGCAGCGCCCGAGGTCTTCGAGTCCAGCACCTGCTGGAGTTGGTGCTCTAGCTGGCGTACCCTCTCTGCCAGGGCTGCCGGGCTGGCGCCGTCCTCGCTGGCGCCGTCCTGGCTGCTGTGGCCAGCGGGGGGGCTGGTGAATTTCAGGTAAGGGGCGCTCACGACGTCGTCCTTGTCGTGGCTCCGCCCGTTGATGCCATCGTGGAAACCCTGTGTTCCCTCCCGCGGCTCGAGCCTGTCATCAGGCACATAGGCGCAGCTGGTCGTTCTGCGTGCTCGAACGCAGTTCTGGCACGGCATTTTTCGATCGCAGCGGACCTTGCGGCGCCGACAGGCGATGCATGCCAGTGGCGGCCGGCGTCGGCGTTTCTCGGGGCACTCGGCCTGTGCAGCATCTTCCTCCATCTCGGCGAAAAGGGGTACGACAGGTGGATTATGCAGTTGATCGTGTGACCAGACATGTGGCGTCTAGTTATCAGATCGAGCATCCACGACGGGCGTCCGTGTGCGAGGATGTGTACTGCCCAAATACCGGCCAGATTCGCCGAAGATGACCGAGATGCCATTCTCGCCCTTCTCGGTCATTTATAAGCCGGGCTTATGTCAGCATGGTCCGACCTCGCCATTGGTTCATGGCCCAATAGACCGACGACACTCGGTGTTCCTCCGGCTGCAGCTCCTTCAGCTGTGTCATCAAAAGTCGTAAGCTCGGATGAAAACAAAAGGCGACCTGTGAGACGTATCCATATATTTAGAGCTGATCGGCGAAGCAGTGTTGGATGCAATCCATGATCTGTGCATCAGGTTTAGTGCGAGTAGTTCGTTCCTCATTTCTGTACATATCCGCACGCAAATCGGCAGACAAGAAGCAGGAGGAAAAGGGGATGAATAGAAAGGATAAGAGGAGGGAGAGAAAAGAGGAAATGGGCAGAAAATAACTAAGGAGTCGCGCCCAACGTTTGTTTTGAACCTGGTCATCCGCGCAGTGGTGGTGGTGCTTCCATTTCCTCGCAGATCAGCTCAAGCCCGATATGAACACGCACCACATACTTAAATAAGCCAGGTTCGCAATGGACGTCTTTCACGATCTTCGACTTATGAGTAAGAAGGACAAGCGGTCTGTAGTCCTGGGTTGACATGTCCTTTGGGTGGAAAAGGAAGGATGTATTCTGATTCAGACTTATTTATTACCCATCCGCAACTTCTGTGTTGACTTGGATTAGGTTGGAAGGAATGGCTCGGGCCATGATTTCGAATGGCAAGTCCATGGCTACTGGAGAACTATTCCATCCTACCGTGCCTTCCACATTTCTCCTGATGATGCCATAGTGGGTGTCGAGGAGTATACGCTTGGTTGTCATGAACACTCAATTGTGCCTTCCTCCCTCGAATTCCACATCAATTACATCATCCGTGGCTTCATTTTTATGATTTCCACACGCTCTTTCCATCCTGCGCCCCGTGGCTACCTTGACTAGATCTACTATTATCAACATCGAGAAGGTCCATCCAGATGAGCCCACTTTGGACTGGTGGTTTATTTATCTCCCCAGTGCCCATCTTGTCTGACATTCCTCCTGGACTTTTTCCTTCTCTTCCCAACCGCCTCCCCAGTCAACAACACATCCTGATGTTCCGCCGAGCATGATTCTCATCCCCTATCATCATCTTTTCCACTCACATGATGCACGACATAACACAGCATTCTCTCCTCAATTCATGCAGTCTATGCAGCTTGGACCATCATCTGCGTGCCCGTTGTCGTCTACGCTCCCTCACCCGCCACCACCCATTCTGCCAGACGCGATCAGCCACCCGGGCAGGAGCCGTAATCATTAAACGAATCATTTCTGAATACGATACTGATTCTTCTAGCAAGCAGGTCTTTCAGGTGGGTTCCCCTTCTAGCTGCCACTTTCAAGTCGTATCTATGGACGGAACACCCACTCAGCCCGTGGCTGACGGGCGTCCATTGCCTACGTAAAACTCCTAGATGGATGCACCACAACCCCTAGGGGCAGCGATCTTGACACTGCGCGCTGTTTGGGCATGCACTCCATGGTAAGACAGAATCCCCACCTTAAGTGTCCTTCGTCATCAGTTACCACCAACGGTCCCATACTGACCAGGGCCAGGTTACCCGTGCAATGAAGCCCTGGGAGAGGCGACGACTAGACATTGTGCACAACAATGCCGCCGATGGATGTTTCCTCCAGTCATCACTCACGCGGCCGTCGTGTGATCCCCTCGCAAGAATGGTTCTGGAAACATGTCGGCATGGTCGGCCATTGGGCGGACAGCGTATCATGCACTACACGGTACCTAGGTACGGGCATGTCCACCCCTAGGAATTCTCAACTTTTCCCTCTGCAACAACACTGGAGCCATTGCAGAGAGGAGCTCGTTGGTGTCGAAGCGGTAGCTCCATCGCCTGGCGCCAATCTAATCCCGGAAACCGGGGCACCCCCAACCTCTTCCGTCTTGGGACCCGCGGACTTTACCCGACATTCATTCAACAGGCGGCGCACGATTTTGCCTACTGCCACGACTTCTCTGAGCTTGAGATGTGCCACTCAGTCTCGCTCTCTGAATAGCGGCGTCTCTTCCAGACTAGACATTGGTTATCTCAGGACCTCGACGTTAGTCAAGCATCACTGCAGTTGCGTGTGCGGTTGCCAGAAGTTGCGTCAAATGTGAGATGTTCTTATCATCCAGCTCGTCAAGGCGACGTCTGTGCTGACTGATGAATCACCGCAGATTCCCTTTGTGTCAGGGATGGTCACTAGAGCTTCTCAATGAGTATGATTGGAGGAAAAGAATTGGGTGGAAGGTAATGATGGAGGCCTGTCAGAGTACTTGATATTTTTTTAGGGTCCCAAATGCATAGCATAACAGTTTGGGCTGGCGTTTGATCGTTTTTGGGCAAGGCGTCGAAAAGTTTTCTTTTGCTTTAGGGCGTCGAGGGATGTACTTGGGACTCTGCCGGCAACGTTGTGTAGAAAGCTCCCAACTGGGGATGGACAGCGACGAGGTGAAGCGGTGGTTGTGGTGGAGGACTTGGGCACAGGGGTTCCATCTGCAGCGTCTGTGGCGGTGTCAATTCAAGTTCGCCCTCGGCGTTTGAAAAGTTTCCGTTCTCTGTCATGTTGAATTGTGTGATTGCTCTATCTGCCTATCCTCACCATTGATGACATATGCCCTATACATAATATCTGAAGGGTCCTGTAGGGTCCTGTATTGAAGTACCACCGCCGCCGGAGGAGGGTCGCATCCTTGACAGCCTCGGGCGCAAGGCAGAGCTTGGGGCTGGGTCTGGTCGGAACGCATTTCGTTTGGAATTTCCCATGCTGAGCGATAATTGTGTCCATGAAAACGCCCCCCCCCCCAACAAAAAAAAAAAAAAACACCTGGAATGCTACGTTCAAGAGGGACGAACCTCTTCGTGTTGACACGTCGTCTGTTTGTGGTACTTCCACCCTGCTATCTGATCGTCGGTCGGATAGTCTGGCACCTTGGACCCAGGGTAAAACACCGTGGATCTGGTGGTGTATTTATAATATTGGATTTTTTTGTAGCAAACAGAGCCCTAGGGAAGGTTGTGTACAATCAATGCCTTGCTCTCGACAATGAATGGCTAGGGATCAGGCCAGGCAGTGCTGAATCCTACACGTTGGGCTGGTAACTGATAGGCATGAAAGGACGGGATGTCGTGCGCAATGATGGTGAAGCCCAAAAAGAAAAAAAGTGTTCTTAATGCACATTTCAAATCACTGACCCGGAGGAAGCCCCCCCCCAAAAAAACAAAACAGATGCCGCCGCGAGCAAGTCAATTGTATTAGTACATACATCCCGCCTGAGATACCTTACATCTGAGAATCAACATGTGGCTTTGTGGTATTCACTCTATTCTTTTACTCCACGACAACGCTAGGGTGGTATCTTCTCCCTCCCCCGGTCTTTTTTTTTCTTCTCCCTCTCCCGGCACCACCTCTACAGAAGCAGCTCCAGCGGGTTCTCGACGACCTTCTTCAGCTCGCGCATGAACTCAGCGCCGACCGCGCCGTCCACAACCTTGTGATCGAAGCTGGCAGTGATAGTAATCTGGTCATCCCAGGCAACACCGGTGGTGCCGTCCTCAGTCTCGGCGGGGATAGCGACCTTCTTGGGGGCACCGATGGCCAATATCGTGGCTTGGGGAGGGTTGATGATGGCGGTGAAGCTGTCGACGGCGGGGTTCATGCCCATGTTGGAGATGGAGATGGTGCCCCCCTGGTACTCCTCGGGCTTGAGCTTGTTGTCGCGGGCGCGCTTGGCCAGCTCCTTGACCTGGGAGGAGATGGTCTCCAGGCCCTTGCCCTCGGCGGCCCTCACGATGGGGGTGATGAGGCCGGCCGGGGTGGCGACGGCCACGGAGACGTCGACGGTGTTGTACTGCCGGATGGCACCCTCCTGCCAGGACGAGTTGGCGGCGGGGACCTTCTTGGCGGCAGCAGCGATGGCCTTGATCAGGAAGTCGTTGACGCTGAGCTTGTACTTGCCGTCGGCGGAGCTGTTGAGGGCCTGGCGGAGCTTCATGAGCTTGCTGACGGAGATGGCGGAGGAGACGAAGAAGTGAGGGTTCTCGCGCCACGACTGCTGCAGGCGGCTGGCGATGGTCTTGCGCATGCCGGTGAGAGCGACGTCCTCATAGACGGCGCCGGGGGCGGACACAGCAGCGGGGGAGGAGGCGGCCTTCTTGACGTCCTCTTCGGTGATCTTGCCCTTGGGCCCGGTGCCCTTGAGCTCGGCCAGCTTGATGCCCTTCTCGATGGCGAGCCTCTTGGCAGCAGGAGAGGCGTTAGGCTCACGGTCGAGGGCGGTCTCGAACTTGCCCTTGAAGCCGGTGTCTTCGGACTCGGGGGTAGGTTCCGGAGCCGGTGTGGGCGCAGAGGACTCCTCCTCCTTCTTGGGTTCCTCCTTCTCGGCGGGGGCGGCGGCATCACCACCGGCGTCTTGCAGGGTAAAGCCCTCGAAGGCGGAAACGTCGGTTCCCTCCTCGACCAGGACAGCGATTGGCTGATAAAGAAAAACGAAAACGCCAAAGAGTCAGCAAGCCCGTACAGCCAGACGAGAGTCAGCACCAAACTCCCCGGTGCCCAGGGCACAGGTGGTGTGGGAGCTGGTGTGTGTGTGTGTGCGCGCGAGGATCCGAGATTTAAAAATAAAATAAAAAATAAAAAACACCTACATTGCCGACAGCGACATCCTTTTCGCCCGTCTCCTTCAGGACCTTGGCCAGCACACCATCCTCCTGGAACTCAAAGTCCATCTGGGCCTTGTCGGTCTCGATCTCGACCAGCACATCGCCCGGAGCAATAACATCACCGGGCTTCTTCTGCCATGCGCCAATGTTTCCAGCGGTCATGGTTGGCGACAGGGCGGGCATCTTGACGATGGTGTGCGGTGGGTAGGAGGCGTACCATCTTGCGAGGCTCGAGGTGGAGGGGAGGGCATGTCGGAAGGTCGACCGAGACTGAAGGACTTGCCTTCGGAGTATTGGGCCGAGCATCTTGGGTATCTTGGGAGGAGGTGGTGGGCGACGGGGGAAAAATAGCTCTCTGTGTGCGTTTCTCTCTCTCTCTCTCGGGGATCAACCAAGCTTTGCTGGGGATGCTGCCCTGGACAAGTTCAGGCAGGCAGGTCGATGATAGACCAGACCTGTAGGTAGAAATTAAAATCTCCTCGAGGGACCGGGCGAGTAATGGACCGAAGGGGGAGAGGGAGGGAGGAAGGCAGCGCAGTGGGAAACGGACGAAGCGTGGTGTTGGGGGAGTTGGTGAGAAAAAGAACAGGCCGGAGGTTTGGGTTTGATGGAGAATGATGGCGCCGAATTGGCTGCAGCAAAATGGCTAGCTGCGCGGGTTCGGCGTGCGATTTTTTGGTATCGTTCCCCACTGACTGACTGGGGTGGGGTCTTTTGCTTTTCCCAGTGGCTCTGCAGTGTACAGCGGTACTATCTGGCCGCAGCCCTGCCTGTGCTATAGTACCTGCTCGGGGGGTCATCGCTCAGCTTTGGTTGGGGTTTTTTTTTCCCTCTCTTTTTTTCCTTCCCACCTTCACCCCCCCCCCCCCGGGCCCCGGCCTCTGCGCCCGTTGGGAAAACGCAAACTGACCGGGATCATCAGAGCTCTCCTTGCAGCCAGGCCATGCTCAACGACCCCCGAAGCCCCATAGCACTAGGCCCCTCTGAGCCCTAGCTGGTCCCTACAGAAACTACATCTATCAATTGGACAGATAGGCGAGGAGGGACGTGTGGCATAATAGGCGCAGCCGCGCTACTAAGAAAACAAATGTACTGTACTATGTACAATTGTCACCATGATATATATAGATATCTGAATGTAATACATCATCTGTGATATTTTGTTCAATTTTCATCTCCATATGGTAATTCGCAATTAGTTGTTTTTTTATACCAATTCATTCAGCTGCAATGGCATCTGAGCATTCATGTTTTATGTCAGCATCACCTAGTAGTTCCTTCATCTATGCTCGGTACCACATCCTAGACCCGTTTTCGGCGGTCATAGTGCAGGGTCAGCACGGCCCACCCCTGGAAACTAAGACTGCTGCAATGGACAGCTGCAACCTGGTGTGGTCCCTTAGTGGTGTATGTGTCGTTTCGTGAAGCTGCCGTCAGTTAACTGGCGAACCCCTGGAACCCCAAACTCCAACTCCAACCTGTATGCTGACTGACTTTCCTTACGACCTCACTAACACGACGCTCTCTTCTCATATGCAGCACCTCGCCTTGAGGATCATCCGTTTGCTTGATGCATCTCGCCGACACCTTCCTTGTGGCATAGTCCAATCCTCACCTTTGAGTCCCTCCTGATCCTCTGCCAATACCCACTGGCGCAATAGCTAGCGGTCCCCCATCCCGGCCATCACCTTGACCGTCTTCTTCGTCCTTGTCCTAATTCCTTTCTCCTTCGACGACCTGCCACGTCCTGGCCGAGGCCCTCGAATGCCACCGGATCTACCGCCTCTCCCGCAGATGCGACCATGAGTTCGATCAAGTTTGTAGTGTCCTCGCTGGACGCGATAGGGAAGCATGTCGGCACCAGGAACAAGCCATTGATCGATTCCATCCAGAAGGCCCAGGCCGCCCTCAAGGAGGCAGACCCACAGCTCCCAGATCCAGAAATAATATTCCTGCCCTTGTTGTTAGCCTCGAGGTCCGGCAATGTCCAGCTGACGACCACTGCGCTCGACTGCATCGGCAAGCTGACCTCGTCCTCCTACTTCTCCGCCGCTTCCGAACCCCCCCCGGAGCAGCCCCCGGCCGAGGGTGACGGCGACGAGAAGGGCGACGAGACTGCTGATGATGGTGCTGCTCCTGCTCCTGTTGCAGCGCCGCCCACACCTGCCGAGCCCAAGGCGCCGCTGATCGAGCGGGCCATCGACACGATATGCGACTGCTTCCAGGGCGAGGCCACCCCCGTCGAGATACAATTGCAGATTGTCAAGTCGCTCTTGGCTGCTGTCCTCAACGACAAGATCGTGGTGCACGGCGCCGGTCTGCTCAAGGCCGTGCGCCAGGTCTACAACGTCTTCCTGCTCTCGCGGAACACCAACAACCAGCAGATAGCGCAGGGCACCCTGGCGCAGATGGTCGGCACGGTCTTCGAACGGGTCAAGTTGAGGCTACACATGAAAGAGACGCGGCTGGGCCTGGCAAAGCTCAAGCAGAGCGAGAGCAATGTCGCCCTCGACCACCACGACTCCGTCAGCGAGCGCGATACCAATGGCGGGAGCGACGAGGCCGTGGAAACCCCAGACGCGGAGCCATCGGCCACGAGGCAGCAGACCGACGACGGGCCCAAGCTCACGCTGAAGGATCTGGAGCACCGCAAGAGCTTTGACGACTCAAATATGGGTGATGGGCCCACCATGGTCACCAAGGTGAAGGGCCCGCATCGCAAGGCTGCTCGGTCTGTCTCGGAGCACAGCGTGGCCGAGACGGTCAACACAGACGGACCGCAGGACGAGACGCCCGAGTCCCTTGATGCCGAGGACGAGGTCTACGTCCGGGATGCTTATCTCGTCTTCCGCTCTTTCTGCAATTTGTCTACCAAAAACCTCCCACCAGATGTCCTCTACGATCTCCGTGGGCAACCTATGCGCTCTAAGCTCATCTCCCTCCACATCATACATACCCTCATCAACAACCACATTGCCGTCTTCACATCTCCATTGTGTACCATTACCAGCACGAAAAGTAACGAGCCAACGAGTTTCCTTCAAGCGGTCAAGTTCTACCTCTGTCTTAGTATCTCCCGGAACGGAGCCAGTTCCGCCGACCGCGTATTTGAGGTCTGCTGTGATATCTTCTGGCTCATGTTAAAATTCATGCGAGCTCCTTTTAAGGTTAGTTGATACGTCCATCCACTCGTTTCGTCTTGTGTCCATATCGAACCCCGCCCCCCGCCCCCCTCCTTTCTCTTTCTTCTTTGCCGTATCTAATTTTGTCGCCACAGAAAGAGATAGAAGTCTTTCTGAATGAGATCTATCTTGCCCTTCTGTCCAGAAAGAGCGCTCCTCTTTCGCAGAAGCTGCACGTGATCACCATTCTCCAGAGGTTCTGTGGAGACCCTCGGGCGCTGGTAGAAGCCTATCTGAACTACGACTGTGACTCGCAGATGAACAACATCTTCCAGGCCATCGTGGAGGATATGGCCAAGTTTTCCACGATCCCCGTATCGGTGACGCCCGCGCAGGAGCTGCAGTATGAGGAGAAGTTGGCCAGGTCCAACCCCGGCGACTGGCAGATCAAGGGCATGATGCCACCCTCCTTATCATCCATGGGACCGCCGCCCGAGTCAGAGTCAGAGATACCCAAGGAGTACATGATGAAGCGCGGGGCTCTTGAATCACTTGTCGAATCTTTACGATCCATGGTCAACTGGTCTCAGCCCACACAGCCCGGCGTGGCGTCCGACTCCGCTGACGGCGAGAAGAGATCTCTCGACGTACGAGAGTCAATTGACCCTTCGATCGCTGAGTCTGCATCGAGGCTGGACACCCCTGTGCCGTCCACGCCAACCATAGACGACGATCCAGAGCATCTGGAGAAGGAGAAGGCGCGCAAGACCGCTCTGGACCACGCGATCCGGGCATTCAACTTCAAGCCAAAACGGGGCATGAAGTTGTTGCTGGAGGCGGGGTTCATCCCCAGCAATAGTCCCCGTGATATCGCAAGATTTCTCTTGACCGAGGATCGCCTAGACAAAGCACAGATCGGCGAGTATCTGGGCGAAGGTGATGCAAAGAACATCGAGATCATGCATGCCTTCGTGGATTTGATGAACTTCACAAAGATGCGATTCGTGGATGCTCTGCGGCAATTCCTACAGTCTTTCCGGCTGCCCGGTGAGGCTCAGAAGATTGATCGATTCATGTTGCAATTCGCATCTCGCTACCTAGCAGGGAACCCCAACGCCTTTGCCAGCTCAGATACCGCCTACGTCCTCGCCTATTCCGTCATCCTGCTCAACACCGATCTGCACAGCAGCAAGATCGCTCGTCGTATGACAAAACCGGACTTCATCAAGAACAACAGAGGTATCAATGACAATGCAGATCTGCCGGACGAGTACCTCATCGGCATCTATGAACAGATCGAAAAGGACGAGATTGTGCTCAAGAGCGAGAGAGAAACGGAGGCGGCTAAGAGCACGGCACCTGCTCAATCCGGCGGCCTGGCTTCCGTATTCACCAACGCGAGAGGAGCGCAGCGAGATGCTTTTTGGCAGCAGTCTGAACAGATTGCCCTCCGGTCGGAGCAGTTGTTCAAGGATTTGTTCCGGAACCAGCGGAGGAATGCGGCGAAGACGGGCATCAAATTCATCCCGGCCTCCTCGTCCCGCCACGTCGGCCCAATGTTCGACGTCACTTGGATGTCCTATTTTTCTGCACTGTCAAACGAGATGCAGAATGCTCATAACCTCGAGGTCGTCAAGCTGTGTCTTGAAGGTATGAAGCTAGCCACGAGGATCTCATGCTTTTTCGACCTGTCCACCCCGCGAGAAGCCTTTATATCGGTGTTGAAGAACACGGCAAATCTGAACAACCCGCAAGAGGTGCTGGCCAAGAACGTTGAGGCACTCAAGGTGTTGTTGGACCTCGGGCAGACGGAGGGTAACTTCCTGCGGGAGTCTTGGAAAGATATCTTGATGTGCATCAGCCAGCTTGACCGGCTGCAGCTCATCACTGGCGGCATCGATGAGCGATCCGTCCCGGACGTTTCCAAGGCAAGATTCGTCGCCCACAAGAGGGAGGGCTCTACCGATTCCAGGCGATCCACGAAGAAAGGTCGAGGGCGCACTGGTACCGCGCAACAAGGGTTCTCCACGATCCTTGCCCTAGAGGCGAGGTCCGACGAGATTGTCAAGACAGTGGACCGCATATTCACCAATACTGCGAACCTCAACGGCGACGCAATTGTACACTTTGCGCGGGCCCTCACAGAGGTGAGCTGGGACGAGATCAAGGTCTCCGGTGCACACGACACGCCTCGTATGTACAGTTTGCAGAAGATTGTCGAGATCAGCTACTACAACATGACGCGTGTGAGATTTGAGTGGACGCACATCTGGGATGTCCTCGGCGAGCACTTCAACAAGGCTGGCTGCCATGTGAACGAGACAGTGGTCATCTTCTCCATCGACTCCCTGCGGCAGCTATCCATGAGGTTCATGGAGATCGAGGAGCTCCCTGGTTTCAAGTTCCAAAAGGATTTCCTGAAGCCATTCGAGCATGTTGCGTCAAACTCAAACAACTTGCGGGTGAAAGAGCTCATCCTGCGGTGTCTGATTCAAATGATCCAAGCAAGGGGCGAGAACATCCGTTCAGGCTGGAGGACGATGTTCGGAATCTTTACCGTCGCTGCTCGCGATCCAAACGAGAGCATCGTCAACATGGCATATGAGAGCGTGCTCAAGGTTTACAAGAGCAGGTTTGGAGTGATCATATCACAGGGAGCCTTCACAGATCTAATCGTCTGCCTCACTGAGTTCTCAAAGAACATGAAATACCAGAAGAAGAGTCTGCAGGCGATGGAGACGCTCAAGTCGATCATTCCGCAGATGCTGAAGACACCCGAGTGTCCTCTCTCGCAAAGGTTCGATATCCATGCTGCTCAGGACAGCATGGCCGACATCAACCTTAATGCACCAGGGCAACAAACGCGCACATCAGTGGAAGAGGGATTCTGGTTCCCAGTTCTGTTCGCCTTCCATGATGTTTTGATGACTGGTGAGGACCTGGAAGTCCGGTCCAATGCTCTCAACTACTTTTTCGAGGCACTTTTGAAATATGGCGGCGACTTCCCACCGGAATTCTGGGATATCCTCTGGCGGCAACAGCTATACCCCATCTTCTTAGTGCTACGTTCGAGGCCAGAGATGACCAACGCCCTGAACCACGAGGAGCTGTCAGTATGGCTATCGACTACCATGATCCAGGCCCTTCGCAACATGATTACGCTCTTCACACATTACTTTGAGGCTCTGGAGTATATGCTGGATCGCTTCCTCGAGCTTTTGGCGCTCTGCATCTGCCAGGAGAACGACACTATTGCTCGGATAGGGAGCAATTGCTTGCAGCAGCTCATTCTGCAGAACGTCAGAAAGTTCACCCCTGAGCACTGGTCTAGGATTGTTGGCTCATTCTGTGAGCTCTTTGAACGGACCACAGCATACCAGCTCTTCTCGGCATCCACAATCAACAACACCGCCTCCCTGCAACCCGTCTCCAACGGCCTGGATTTCGACAAACAATTGAGCCCCGGTCTCGAAGCATCTGAAGATGACAAGTCTCTCAAGATCAACGGTGTGGATGCGAACGGCCACTCCGACGACGAGAGACCGTCAACCGCCATGAGCGACGCCCCAGGAAGCGATGGCGCGAGGACACCACCAGTGGCGGCAACAGTACAGCTGGAGGAGTTCAAACCGTCTAGCAACCTCCAGACACCAGCTCCACAGATATCGGCTGCTCGGCGTCGCTTCTTCAACCGCATCATTAGCCGTTGCGTGCTTCAGCTGCTTATGATCGAAACAGTCAACGAGCTTTTTAGCAACGACAATGTCTACGCGCAGATCCCCTCGGAGGAGCTTTTGCGGCTGATGGCTGTCCTCAAGAAATCGTTCCTCTTTGCACAGCGCTTTAACAACGACAAGGAGCTGCGCATGCGCCTCTGGCGCGAGGGTTTCATGAAGCAGCCGCCCAACCTCCTGAAGCAAGAATCGGGATCGGCGGCAACGTATATCTCCATCCTCTTCCGCATGTTCGCTGATACGGACCCGCGTAGAGCGGGGTCCAAGGGGGATGTGGAAAACGCACTAGTTCCGCTATGCAAGAGCATCATACGGAGCTACGTGTCGCTCGATGAGGAGAGCCAGCACCGAAACATTGTGGCATGGCGGCCTGTGGTTGTTGATGTGCTCGAGGGTTATGCTGCATTCCCCGAAGCCAGCTTCAAGACGCATGTGCAGGCCTTCTATGGGCTCATTATTGAGCTGCTTGCCAGCAAGGAGATGACGGGCGAACTACGTGGGGCGATACTCGGCGCGCTCCGGAGGGTGGGCGAGGTCGAGCTGGGGATCCAGGGAATGACGACCACGCACAGTGGACAGAGCGAGGAGAGCCTGAGGCGGGCTAGTGTGGCCAGCGTGGCGAGGAGCGAATCGTCGGTCATGGTGGACCAGGCTGCCGCTGATGCTTCGACAAGGATGCCTCTGAGATGAACCCATCAAGGCCCGGCTCAAAAGAATAGGATACTGGCTCTGGACGTGAAAAAGCAGAGGTAATGGGAAGGCGTTCCAGGGCGCCTTTGAAATCATATATTAGCATTCTTGTATGATAATACTTTGATATGAGGTCGAGGGAGGGGTGGAAGGGGCTACGCCAAGAGGTTTGTGTAACATATCTTGGAATTTTCATATGAGGTCGGATGTGCAAATACCAAAAGCATCTTTTGATGGGGTTCTCGTTTTATTCTTTTTGCTCATGTCTCGTCTATCGTCTGATCTGCACACAGCCCGATCAGTGTTTGGGGGATCCACCACCACATGTATTATCTCTTAATCTCATCCTGAGTATTCCACCCAGATACTCTTCGTCTCACCTCACCTCTGCATGCCTGTGATCCTCATAGCAGATCGAGGCACGACATCCCTCAACCAAGCCCTCATCGCATCCCCCTCGCCGATGGGCGTCCAGACCAGATTGTCCGGCATTGCCCAGAGCGCCTCCCTCAGGCCCTCGTCGTCCGCCTCCCTCACCAGCCTCCTCAGCGTCTCCACGCTCAGACTCGCCGTGTCAGCCACGCGCAACGCGCCCACCAGCTTCATGACGTAGTCCATCCAGGTCAGGCGCATCAGCTCGTCACCCGCGCGGTCTACCATGTGCAGCGTGGCAAAATCCAGCAGGGAGACGGGGCCGGAGCCGGAGCCGCCGGCGGGTGCCGTGCACTGCGTCAGGGCCTGGAAGTCGAGCACGGCCAGCCGCGGCAGGAGGCGCAGGAGGCGGTCCTGGGCGTAGCTGCGCTGGGCGAGCGCGCGGGGGTCCGCGGATGACGGGGGTAGGAGTTCGGTGTCGAGCCTGTGGAGGAGGGACCAGCACAGGCTGCTGTCGCCTGGGCCGAACAGGCGGCGCCAGACGGCGCCGTGGCCTTGGGCGGAACGGGAGACGAGACGGATGTCGAGGCACGCTTTCTGGTCCTCGGTGAAAACGGGCTGGGAGAGGGGGCAGTCGACGTCCAGGAGGTCGCCGAGGATGAGCACACCCGAGTGGCCGACAGAGACGGAGGGGGAGAGGAGCCAACGCTCGAGGAAGGCCTCGAGAAGGCCTGGGGTGGCGGCCAGGATGGAGGCGTCGGAGGGGGAGGCGGCGGCCTTCTCGAGGATAGCCAAGGCGAGGGCGTTGATGTACTCCTCGGGGGACTGCAGGGCGGTGATGAGATACGAGGGCTGGCAAAGCTCAAGGGCGGCAGTGAAGGGGACAGGGCGGAGAAGCTTGATGGTGAGAGTGATGAGGGGCGGCGGGTAGCCTCCTCTCCTCGGCTCTGCCTGGAATTCGCCCTGGGCTGACTCGGCGGCGGCGACCTTCTTGAGAATTAGGCCCAGCCGCGGGAGAAAGCGGGCTGTGAGGTCGGGGTAGGAGACGGGGCCGAGCTGGTAGTTGATGCGGTCGAACAGGTCGGGCTTGAAGTGCTGGGAGGGGTCATCGGCGGCCGTGAGCTCTGTGATGTGGGCGTCGAGCTCATCGAGCTGGGCGTCGAGGGTAGCTGGACGCTGGGCTGGTTCTGGGTCTGCCATGATGTGTGCCTGTGCTGGTGGTGGTCGGCACCTCTCTTTTCTGGTTTTCTGGATTATGAATTGAGACTGTACAGCCGCGTGTGCAGTCGTCGTCGTTGATTGGGTCTCGTGTTGGAAGGGGGTTTCAGCGAGTGTACAGTCGAATTGGCGTAAGGAGAATGAGGAGGACCCTCCAAAAGTTCAGAGGGCGTTCTTGATGGCCACGATTGCTTCTCATCAGCACATCCTATCCTCAGATACGATCGAATCTCTCTAGATTCTAAGCAACAGGCGACCAATGCAGGGTGAGTGAGAAGGGCAAGCAAGGCTGTGTATACGTACCATGCTAGGCAGCCTAGCAGTGAGACCTGGTGGTTCCCCATACGCTAACAGGATGGCCCAGGGATAAGGTACATGACCCCTGTGGCCGTTATCGATAGCGGGCAAGCCCCGCCAAAATTTCCAGCTTGCGCCTACCAGCCCAGGCCCCCAAATGTGACCTACAACTTTCTGCCCAGCCAAGACTCTCAACCTTGGGTGCAAACCATTGACTTCTCTCCTCCCTCAACGCAGCACAGGCACACACTGAAACACACAAGGACACAACAACCCCAAGTCGCAATGTCTCGAGGTGGAGGAAGAGGAGGCCGCGGCGGTGGCAGAGGGGGACGCCAGCAGCTCCCATGGACTGAAGACCCCAACCTCAAGGTCGACGGCCGACCAGCTGAGGCCTTCCCAGTAAGTCTCCCAGCAAAAGCCCCAAGACACACATACACAAGTAATCAAGTACCCAATTTTTTCTGACCTGCTGCTGATCATTCTCAACCAATAATTAGCCCTACAATGTCCCGATCCCCACCCCGTTAAGCGACCGAGAGAGGTCTCAAGTCCGGTCCTTCCTCCTCTTCCGCGAACAGGTCCACGACGGGCCCTTGTACACCGCCGCCCGCTCCTACAAACCCCCCTCGTCCGGGTCCAGCACGCCGCGTGCCTACGGGCAGGACCAGATCAACCAGCGCTACGGCCTCAAGAGCCGCGCGACCCTCGACCCCTTCACGGCCGTCGAGATGCCCTCATCCCGCATGCGGCGGCCCGAGCGCGCCCTGCCCGACTTTGGCGAGCGGCCTTTTACCAAGGCGCTGTTCCCGGCGGAGTTGCATTCCACCATCGAGGATGAGGATGGCCCCGCGGCGGCGACGACCAAGAGGAGGCGGAAGAAGCTTATGACCCTGTCCAAGGTCACGAGCCTGCGGACCGCCGAGGAGATCTTCAACATGCCGGACGTCAACGGCGACGCGCCAGGGGAGGAAAAGGATAACCAACAAAAGGTCCTCGAGGCGCTCGAGCAGCTGGGCGAGGACGGCGGTGAGGACGAGTTGGACCTGGACCTGGACGACGAGGAGGGCTTCGAGCAGGAGATGGATGAGGAGTATGACGATGAGGACGGTGGTGATTATGATGCCGAGGGATACTTTGATAATGGCGACGATGACGATATGGGGGATGATGGGGATGACGCTGGGATGTACTAAGCCGGTAACCTGATTTTTTTTTCCTCTATGTTCTTGGGTTGATTTTTCCCCCACTTGCATTCAGGAGGCTCCTTTTTCTTTATTTTCTTGTTTTTCATTACTTCGTCGATACTGATACCCTGGGTATACGGCCCCTGTGCCTTCTACCTACTTGCAATTCCATTCCAAGCTTCCAATCCTATTATCTAATATGAACCGATCATGCCCTTTCCTCTGAAATCATTGATCTGTAGCTCCGTGACGCCCTCCCTGGCAGCGCCCACGACCGTGGCAACCTGCACGATACTCTCCTCAAAGTCCCTCAGCACATGATACAGCTCCACGACCCTATCGTCCTGGGTTCCACCGCCCAGCGTGCCATTGCTCGCCTGTAGCCGCGAGGCCTGGTCACTGATGTTCTGCTCGACGCCGCCGAGGTGTGCGTCGATCTCCTTGACAGTCCCTTGCAGCTTCTTGATCTGCTCGTCCATCTCGTCCGTCGCCCGCGAGAAGTAGCCAACCAGGTCCTCCGACGCTGTCTGCGACTCGTCACCATTCGCATTGGACCCGCTGCCCTGCTGCTCCTGCTGTGCTCGGGCGGACGAGGCGAAGAAGCCGGGCGATACGTGGTACTGGCTCGGAAGAGCGAGGTTGTTGGCCGCGAGGAAGCTCAGCCTGGCCTCCTCTGCGTCTGCCTTCACCTGGTCACGCATCTGCTTGATGGCCTGCAGGTCTGCGCCGAGGGCAGAGTCGACGGCAGCGTACTTGCGTGACACGAATCGCACGTCATCCGGTATCGACTCGAGCTGTTTCTCGTGCTGCGGGATAAAGGCATCCACCTGGTCCTTCTGGGCCATGCAGCTCTGGATAAAGGCGTCCATGGCAGCAATCTCCCTCTGCAGGTCCTCCTGGAGGTCATTGAAGCGCGTGGTGTTTCGGATGTTGGAGACGTCGATTCGTACGCCAGGGATGACTTGTGGTCCCATGGTTGAGCCTAGGGCAGGCATGGCGGGTTGCTGAGGGATCGCGGGCGGTTGGTTGAGGGAGGAGCTGTTTGTGAAAGTCGTCAGTCAGTACATGTGAGGAGATAGGCATGACCACAAAACCATAGACGCGCAGGGTAGACATACAACAAGCTCTTTGTAGGAGCACCGGTAGATTGGCCAAACAGGCCTCCTCCCGCGGCTGGGGCTGCTGGTTGCTGGCCAAAAAATCCACCGGTCGTGCCCATCTGGCCTGCGTTGGCGGTCGACCCGCCAAACAGCGAGCCCCCAGGCTTCGGTTGACCAAAGAGCCCACCGCCTGTGGCTCCTGCTGCAGGCTGCTGGGTGGTCGTCGATCCGAACAATGACGTGCCAGTCTGCGCTGGCTGTTGCGTGGCATTTGCTGTCTGACCAAAGAGCCCCCCTCCGCCTGTTGCCGTCGTCGAGCCCCCAAACAGGCCGCCAGGTTTTGTTGTTGCCATGCTGGTCCCAAACATGCCGCCACCGCCTGCCTGTTGTTGTTGGGCTGTGTTCGTTGACGTGCCGAAGAGAGAATTGCCCTGCGCAGGTTGTTGGGAGTTGGTCGTAGTGTTGCCAAAGAGACTGTTCGACTGCGCGGTAGGCTGTGTTGCGCTCGCTGCGCCGAAGAGACCACCAGCTGCTGGAGGCTGACTCGAGGTATTGCTTCCACTGGAGAAGACGGAAAAAGAGAACAAGAGTCAGCAAAATTCCACCAGGGCGGGATCTAATATCATGCAGTCCCTATTCTTTGTCTCGGGAATACGTTTGGAATCGGGGGCAGATGGAATGAGGGAAAACGGCACAAAGAGAAGAAGGGTACCCACAATGTGTTAGCCGCTCCTGTGTTGATGCTCAGACCAGCTGGTCCACTTGCTGAGCGTGCAAATGCCATCCTGACCAGAGCCTATTGTGGTCTATTGTGTCTGGAAAGCAGGCCGATTTGCCTCTGATTAAGAGGCCCAAAGTCAGGTTCTTGAGGTGCAGTGCAGTTGGTCCAGACGTGTTGTCGCGTCAGGTTGATTTTACTTATGGTACATAGTACAGTTGCCCCATGTTGCTGCAGCTACCCTAATACCAAAATGCAGGGGTCTCTGCAGGCCTGTTAGCCTGCCTGGGGGCCTGGCTGTCTCCTGCCACAGCGCTAACTTTGAAGCTACCCATGCCTGCCAAAGCACTTGATGCTGATTGATTTGTGGGTCCAACCAGCTGCCTTTCCATCATCAACCTCAACCGTTGATTCCCAGCAACAAGATCCGACATTTATCCCCTGTCAATACAATCCATACACACCCAGGAGGACTCTTTAACACCAAGAGACAATATGGATATTGATGATAATGATGATGACTTCTATGCGCCTGAGGAACCCGCTGCTCCGGCTGCTACAGAAGCTCCCCAAGACGGTACGCCTGCTGCCGCCGCGGGCCCAGCACCGTCAGACGCGAAACCAGACGCAGATGAAGACCTAGAGGAAGGCGAAGAGGAGGATGAGGGTGGCGCTATGGATGAGGATGACTCCTCTGACGATGTGAGCAGAATTCTATCTCTTTGGGATCTATGCGCAACCTAATACAACCTCAGAGCATGGTCATCATTACGGAGAGGAAGGATGGCACATCAGCTGCACCACCATCGTAAGTCGCAGAGTCAACTCCCCAAGGTCCTTGACGCCACGACCGCTGACGGGAACCCCAGACAATCTCGGTACAGCAGCATTAAAGACATCCCGCAGCGATCAATATCAAATAATACCACCACCAAAGCAGCGCCCTCAAAACCCGAAGACCCAAAGCAGGGTGCCGAACTCCCCGCCATCAGGACCTCCACGCTCGACGTCAACGCTATACCCACCCACAAGGGCACCGGCAAACCCATCACACAGATTAACATTGACGAAGATCTCCCCGAGAACGACAAGCCCTGGCGGAAACCCGGCACGGATCTGAGCGATTACTTCAACTACGGCTTCGACGAGTTCACGTGGACGCTGTACGCCAACAAGCAGGAGCAGCTGCGCGGCGAGTACAACTCTGATGCCATCGCCAACAATAGCAAGAAGATGTTTGAGGATATGGCCTCCATGATGATGATGGGTAGTATGCCCGGCATGCCGTCTATGCCGGGCATGCCTGGCGGTGGTGCCGGTGGCGCAGGAGGTGCCTCCGGAGCCAACATGGCCGGCATGGATGGCATGACTCCGGAAATGCAGCAGATGATGCAGCAGACGATGCAGCAGACGATGCAGCAGATGATGGTTTCCAGCGGGATGGATCCCAGCCAGATGGACCCGGCAACAGTGAGTGCCGTGTTTGCGAGCATGCAGAACGCTGGCGGTCCTGGCGGGCAGGGTCCAGGCGGACAGGGTCAGAACTTTGGCGGCGGCTTCGGAGGCAATCAAGGCCAGGGTTTTGGGTACGACCAGGGCAATATGGGCGGCGGTAACCGGGGTGGCTTCGGCAGAGGTCGCGGGGGTCGTCAGCGATATTAGGTACGGACACCTGGAACCCCTCGACTTGGTGGTCTGAAGCCATAGAGTCGGGCAGGCACCCGCCGTGGTCGAGCCTCCTTGGGCCATTTCTCTCAAGAGGCATATCATGAATGTGAACCTTGTTAGTGAATGCTTTGATACCATGGCCATTCCTTGACGAATGGCGACAGCTACAGAATATCAGCGTTTCGTGCGTGTGAATGAGGTTACTTGCTTTTAGAGCTGGCCACAGATATCTTCCAGTGGCCCTCGTTACTTTGTAAACATTTGCCCATCTCACCAATAATACCAGTCCCAATAACACGAAGCGTTATCTTTCAACATGTCCCTCTCCTGATTTTCCTGCCAATTCCAACTTTTCTTTGCCCCGATTCAAAGCCCTCAGTCTGCCCAGCTGCTCTGCTCAGCCGCCAGTACGGCAACGGGCCATAATTCACATTCTGTAGAGTCGACGATGACCATTCATGTCCAGCTCGGACTCCATGGTTGAGGGGAAAAGCGTCTGTGGCTTTTGAGCGTCTGTCGCACCCACTGCAGCGGTGCTTGGCCTGCTCACGCATGCGCAGGACGAGGAGGGTTTTGGTTAGCTGGTGTGTAACCTACGAGCCAGCTGAACACCCTTTACTGGAATTCAGCTGCAACAGGATAAGTAGCTTAGACACTTAGATCTCCATGGTCACATGTGCTCGGCAAGACGATCTTAAAATTAGGAGGAAACATTACGGCTTGATATACAGTGATGCGCTGTATGTATAGGACGAGGGTGTGTGTGCAGATTTAGGAGCAAAGCAACTTCTTCACGCTTTAATATGCTCCATACCCCAAATGCGAACCACCTGAAATATACATGAGCTTAGAAAGGGCAGACAGATCGTTGAAGGGGCCGTTCCTCTATACATAATCGAAACACCCCGACCTTGTCCTGATTGAGTTCATGAGGGGAACTGAAAAGGGCTAAGTATTTCCCCCAGAACGAACAATATATGGCTCTTATTTCAAAGGAAGAAGAAATAGAGAAGCTTCTCGAACAATTTCATGCACTTTTGACGTCAGGGCGGTGGCCAGTCTCCGTTGTAGGAAGCAGCTGGCCACACCCTTTGGAAACGGGTGGTGGCTCGGTTACAGACTTCGATTTCTTCAACCTGTTCGGTAGTTAATCAACCACGTACGCACTATACTGCGCCTAAACTCTGCCCAATTTCGACACTTCGAAGTTGTAGGCATGCAGCTGTGGATTCAATTCATCAGTCAGTCAATCAACACCCTTTGCTGAATGAGGGTATAATACAAGCATCTTCAGGCTCTCACATTGCTGGCGCTTGTTTTTACAGCTGTTCAAAGTATCAGTACGTACTTAAAGATCTACTTTATTCCAAGAATCATTTATGTGAGGTAAGCATATCTTATAACCTGGATAAAGTGGACAAAGTCTCCTCCCTCCTCGATGCACCTCACAAGGCTGGCGGCTTCGCTGGGCTGACATGGGACTTGCCGAATCTGGCACCGCGCTCTCAGCTGATTGGACCAAAAACCGTAAACAAGGCGGGGAGGCCTGCGTATCCTCCACTTCCCTGGGCCCACAAACAACATCAGTTTCTACTTGTATAGATGTAAAAGATGGAAACTTGGACTTGTAAAGCATACTTCTGGTGTTAGGACAGCGAAAAGTATACGAAGAGCACTGTCAACGAACCTCAGGGTGACGATAATATTTATAGAAATGAGTGAATTGATGTGCTGCGTAAAGAAAGGAAGAAAAAACAAAGAGGAAAACAGCTGGCTAGCTGAGGCTATGTAGATGAAGGGATATTATTGCATACGATAGGCCCTCCTCTAAAGATCCGGATTCTGAGAAGCTGGAGGAAATCGAAGCTGAAAGTCTTCGCGAGCATGCAGGCTGTAATATGAAGGCCTTCCGTGGCTTCGCATGCGCGGAGGACATGACGGTATTGCTGTGTGATCGTCCGCCTAGCAGAGACACAACGCAGGACGCCCTTACAAGCACGAATTTCGGAGGTGGGTGCTTAGTTGATGTCCTACTGAAAATTACCAAGAAGCTTCTATAGCTGCAAAGCCTGTACCTAGGCCGGGGCGCCGGGGTCGACGGAACCTTGAAGTAGAGGCTGGCGAGGATGAAGTGATATTTGGCATGCCTCTTGAGCTAAAGCGCGCCCCAATCTCTCATGGTAGCGAGCTCGCCTCAGGAGGCGTTGTAGACGTACTTGGACTCGAGCGTCCTTGGCCAACTCGAAGACGATTATGTCAATCCTACCCAGTAAGACAAGAGTGACAATCACAGCCTTGGCTAATAGACCAGATTAACACATGATAGCCGGGAGAAAAGTCTGGAGGGAACTACAAAGGTTATGGTCTGAGTAGGGAGAAATAATAATAAGGAAAATAAAAACTAAAGAAAAGGGCACCGGGGAAGGGCCTTGTCAGGAACCCCCTTAGACCAGAGCGAAATCCGCATACCTTCAGCAGCAGCCACAAGTATGAGTCTGATGTACCACTCATAGGCTGTTCCATATTATCGGATAAAACTCATGAGAGTAAATGCGCCTCCCAAGGCATGATCGTCCAAAGTCGAAGGGCTGCTGTAACCTTCAAGGTAGGCTTAAACATTCTTCAAGAGGTCCCGAATCCGCACAACAAGGCTATCTGTATCTAGCTGTTCAATAGAACAAATGAGGATTCTGTACCTAGCTTGGAGGAGCAGCTGTAGGCGCGGCATGATGCGAGGATCCTCGAGCCGGCCAAGTGTAGGTAGGAGACATAGGAGGCCCATGGTTCGCCAGGTTGGTCCCTGGGAATCCCAGTTGCCGCTCTCCGGTCCTCTCATAAGGTCTCAAAAACTCTCGTCGCTCCTCTGGTTGTCCCTGGTAGTTCGGCATCCGCATCATGAATGATGCTGTCGCGGTGTTCATCTGTTGCGGGACCGGGTTGTGCTCTGCACTCATGTTTGACGCTTTGGCTTGCTCCATCCGCGCTGTGAGTGGGTGCGCAGGCGCGATCTGCTGTCCGGTCGCGGATCTGATGCTGCGATCTTTCTCGTCGATGAGCACGAGACCAGCCGCTCGGGCATATTTACCAGCCTTGTTCTCCTCGTCCCGCCTTGAGTTCACCTTCTTGTTATCAATCTTCCTCTATAAGAATATGAATATCAGCAGGAGGTATCTCTTTCCAGGGGGTAGTAAACTTGCCTTTACTTCGGCACTCGGGTTGTAAGCCAGGCGCTTGGTGAAATTGATGCCCATCATCATCTTGACGATGTTCTTGGACGACTGCATATTGCAAGCATTAGTTCTCATCGACGCAGGTCTGTATCGATTACTTCCTTCACAATTTTGTCTTACCCTGAGCGCCTCCTCGCACTTCTGAATCCTGTGCTCGAACGAGTGAAACCTGGCAGGTTTCTTCGACTTGCCAGGCTTGGGATTGTCGTACCATGGCGGTATGCAGAATTGACCCTGCTGTCCATACCATGCCTCCTCCTATGGGGTGGTTAGTAAGTGCATTTCGGAATCCTATATCAAATTCAAGATGACTTGCCACAATCTCCCAGCACAGCAGCTCCACCTCCAACGACTTCAGCTGCTTAGTGCGAGCAACCGCAACGCAATCGGTGAACTCATCCTGCTGAGCCTCGGCGTCTCTATCCGAGGCCGTCCGCTTCAACCCCTTGCTCTGCAACTTGAGGCGAGGGTTCTCGATCAGATCACCCACGTCCAAGATGGCTGCGTACAAGGCTCGAACCGCGTTTAGGATGCGCGGGTCGTCGTTGGGTATCTGTTGGATTGCCCGCTTGTCGTTGTTCTGGCGGTAATATGCCGCCTTGTACTCATGATACTGGTTATAGGTGGTAATAAAACCACGCCAGTGTTGTCCATCCAGGGTCAGGATCTGAGTGACTTCGGCATCGTAGTCGACAAGCACAGCCTGTTGAGGCGCTGAGTGGGTGGCCGATGCAGTGTGGTGCTGAACTGCAGGTGCTGCGCCGTAGCTAAGCTGATGAGGAGGCTGGTTGACTGGGCTATTCATATTCCTGGTATAGGGCATATAGCGATCAGGTCCCACAGTCAGCATCCAGGTGGCAACAGCACGGTATGCCTTGACACCATCCCACATGCCCAGGTGCCGAAGACCAGGTTGTTTTGAGAAATCCATGAGAGGGTTTATGTGAGCCATAATAGGAAACAGAGCATGGAGGTCCTCTGCAAGGCTCTTTTCATTAGCAAATGCTCCCATGCAGAATGTTGGCTGGGCATATATTATGCAGAGGACTCACGAATCCTATGGATGGTGACACGCTTCTCAAAAGGATCTCCATTGGTGCCAAGGCTGATCTCCACAAAGTTGATGGCTGGAGTCCACCAGACAGGCTCTGCAGGATTGCCCACAGTGTTGAGAGACTGCATTGTGTTATATGCCTATAAGTGGTCAGAGTGGTTAGTAGGAGTGATCTCAGTGTAAGAGCGACGGGGCATTCATTGTCTCCGCAGCTTTACATACAGTATAATACCCTTTATGTGAATGTACTGAAAATATAACAGAAAGGCTGCTTAAACAAAGTCCCAGAGTGATGAAGTGCTGACAGGACGATGAGGTACTGTTAGGAAGTCTGATTGTATGAGGGGAATGGAAAGACTTGGGCTGAAGGCTGTAGTATAGCAACTAATACTGTTGCTAAAGAAGTGCTGATTGCTAGTAGTCGAATCAAGTTGAGTGCATTGGGTAAAGAAGGAAAAGAGAAGAGCTCTTGTTTGGGGTTTTAGATCAACGTTTTTAAGATACTATAGCCAAGATTTCTTTTCACAAAATCCAAGTCAGACCAGTGTGAATTTAGAGTGAATGAGTAGCATAATAATAGCAGGTGGATCACAGCAGACAGTGATTCATCTCTAGCAGCAACTCACAGAAAGCATCAACTCGAATCTTCCAGCAACTCATCACTAAGTAAGTACTTATCAGTCACAGTGCAATGTAAGCAGAATTTCGAGCATGCTCACAGCCTGCATTTGGTCTTTGAGCTCGAGTCTGAATAACTTATATATATAAAGCTGATTTGATATATGTTTATTTATCTGCTAGCCAATTCAGCATTGAATATATTAAAATGAATCACCTTGTGTAATACTTAAGATACATTGTTACAAATGCTTTGATTTATCTATATCCATGTGGAAATACAGTTCTAAGAGTAGATTTTATCGTTCTCATCAATAACATTTATCAAGTTGAGTGGTGGGTGGCCAACGTATGAGTGTGGATATGTGGTGATATTCATCTCTAGTCCTCATCATTCTCAAGCAAGGAGACGAGAGGGGGGGGGAGTGTGTTTGGGGGGAGGGGGGAGGTAAAGTACAAGAGGGCCAGGTGGCATGGCGCAGGAAAGGGAGCAGGCTGTAGATCAGATGAATTATATCCTGGAGGGCCGTGGTGGGGATATAGATCAGAAGTTCAGCTATGCAGTCACCATCTCATCTGTCCGCGTTGCCTCAGGTAAAGCGAGCACCAAATAGACCTAAGGGTGATTGATGTACGGAGGTCGCCTGTTCGACCGCCGGAAAATCCTGGGAAGTTTCCGCGGAAAAAAAAAAGGCATCAGGGACAGTACGCTCATGTGTGGCGGAATTCCCCTGACTGCTAAGTACGCTGGTCACTAGAATTTTTGGTGAAATTGTCTAGATTTTCGGCCTTCAAGAGCACTCAAAGATGTTTTGGATGGATCTTTTTGCTGTTTCCTATAATTTCACATCTATGTAACGGGTCAGCCTCTCGCACAAGACCAGTCGCTGCTCGACAGTAACGTTTAGGGTTTCTTATTTCGGATAATACGTTCTATGAGCTCTTGCCTCACTGATTGAAGCCAGACCAGACTATGGCTTGAGTGATGTGCCACCAAGCACTTTGTCATTGTCAAGAAGACCAGAACAGAGTGACTACGCGTGTGAAGAGCTCTGATGGACTTGGAGAGTCACTAAAGATAGGAGTGATCACGTCGTAATCAACTGTAGAACGACGAGACTTGATCACGATAATTGGTGACTTGACGAGCCGGTGTTGCTGCTCAGGCGGTAAGCAGGTTGTCATCGCAAGCAGGGCAATACATAAAATCTTAAATTTGCAAATAAACTTTTATCTATTTATATACATTTTCATTTCCGTCAGGATCCTGGACGTAGCTGATATATGCATCATTATCATTACAATTACCTTTTTTTTTTTTTTTTTTTTTTTTTTTTTGGAGGCGTCACGCTAAACCCCAGCCTCCTGGCCTTGAGGTTCATGCGTCCAACACCACAGCGATGGACGTTGCATCAACATCGTTCTTGCCGAGGCTGCCCAGATTCCAGTTCACCTCGGCCGTCTTGGAGAGGCTGTAGTGGCTGAGCTCAGTCGAGTTTGTCGTGCCCACGAGGCTGTCAGGGACGGCGCTGCCCAGGAGGACGGCCATGACCCTGTTCTCGAGCAGGTAGTTCTCACACTCGTCCCAGGTGAGGATGACCAGGGTCCTGTTAATGTTGAAGTTTGGGTTGTCTAGGAGAGGCACGAGGAAGTCTCTTGCCCACTGTCCTGCGACTGTGATAGAGCTGTCGTGGCCGTTGTCCGCTGGAGATGTATTTAGAATTTGTACTTCTCTGCGCTGGGGATTTAGCAGACTTACTCATGTTTGGTGTTATCCACATCCACTGAGGCAGAGTGCCGCTTTCCAGCTCCTCGTAGAACATGGTGATATTCTTGGCCTTGGCCAGCCTGTCGATGTCCCCCGTGGCTGAGTCGTACGACATCATGGGGCTGGTAAGACGTCAGCCACACGGTCTTCCGGGATCGACGGTGGTTCATTCGGGGAGAAACTTACTTGTGCTTCCGCACATACATATTCGCCCCGGTCTCCTGGTTCACCCAATCACTCTCGAAACCCGAGAACGGCATGTCCTCCCCGTATATGCTCCAGCTCACGTTCCCCGCTTCGAGCAGATCAATCATAGTCTCGACGCTCTCGTCGATCTGCACAAAGTTGTCCAGCCACACTCCGTTTGTGTCCGCGCCGAGGGCCGCCACGTAGTTGGGCTGCGAGGGGTGCGTGACGGACCAGTAGTTGTCGAGGGTGATGCCCAGCGAGGCGAGGTATTGTATGTTGGGGTCGCCAGCGGCTATGTCGTAGTCCTGGTTCTCCAAGAAGATTTGCACGTAGCGGTCGAACGACTGGCCCTGGATATCGCTGGTTGGGTGGAGGGTGAGGGCTGTTGCCTGGGCGGCGTAAACGGCGGACGTTGCCGTCGCTGTGTACATGTCGGACGCCGCCGGCGTCGATTGTGAGGAGCCCATGGTGATAAGGTTGAGCGTATCTGAGAAGAATATCCAGAGAATAAGATAGACTTTCCTCGCCAAGGTCCTCTTCTTGGTGGACAATAAAGGGTCACGACACCAAGAACGTCGAAGGTCCTGGGGAATACTTGAGGTGGGATATAGGCGCTCTACATATCCATCGCCGTCAAGTCATATACCATAGTCAGTCTTTACAAAAAAGGTATACCCACCTAACCTACCCACGTGCCACCATCCTATTGAGGTCGCCTTCTTGGCGAGCACTATCAGAGCTGGAAGCCCACGTGTGAGGCACGCATTCTGGCATGTAGGCTGTCAAGGCCAGGGCAGCCCAGCCCAATGAGAGGCCTGATGATGGAGATCAGCTTGGCTGCAGCAGGGATCGCTGTCGATAGTGGCCATGCACGCAGACACACGGCCAGGGGGGCGACATGCTTTGTTTGGAAGGACGTTTTTCGGCCGAAATTGCGCTCCACCTCGAGGATCTTCGCGCTGGCCGGCCTGCCTTGTTCAATGAGAGGCTTGGAACTGTTTTTTTTTTTTTAATATATTTGACGGGAGAGTCAACTTTACTCAGTTGTGCATCCAATTCTTGTGGTGTGGGCCAAGAGCAAAGACGAGTGAAGGTAGAGGGGGGAAGAGAGAGAGGCGTTGCATTCAAAGAATTAAGTTCTCTCTAGCGACGGTTGAAAACATGGCATATTGGAGTGCTAGAAAAGTGTCCGTCGCTAGCTTATTCATAGTGCAGTAGGCCTGAACTAACGGCGGGGGAGCGCTGAAGGGGAATAAAGGTCGGCTAAACTCTAGATTTGACGGCAACGACAGGGGCTTTTCCCAGGTAGGGGTAGCCCCGGAGAATATGCCGGTCCAGGAACCGAGCATGCGTCCGCCAAGGTAGCACTGCTGAACAATCAATCAGCTTTTCCCCATCTTCCTCATTCTAGATCACCAACAAGCATGCCGTCCACCTCAAGAGGGGACTTTTATTTCAGGAATCTGTATGCGAAGGAGCCGGACTTCCGCCACCTTGCACGACAAGATGCCGACTTCCGTGCGATGTGAGTGATGGGAGGAGGAGGCCCATGATTGTTGCTACCCCCACGCTGACGACGATGGTAGACTCAAGCCCAATGACCAGCTGGACTTCACTGATCCGGCAGCTGTCAAGCAGCTCACCAAGACGCTGCTCAAGATCGACTTTGATCTGAAGCTCGAGGTGCCTGAGGATAGGCTATGTCCGCCTGTGAGTGATACTAAGAAAAAGAACACTGGTCGCGAGCAGTCTCAGTCTTGCCGTGTAGAAAATGTGCCCAGGCTGATTGATGATGGGAATGGGTGGCTCAGGTTCCAAACAGGCACAACTATATCCTATGGCTCAAGCAACTCCTAGACTCGAGCTCGTACAACGAGCCTGGAGGCAAGCTGGGCGGCCTTGACATCGGCACAGGTGCAAGCTGCATCTATCCCCTCCTGGGCTGTGCACAGCGGCCGTGGTCCTTCATCGCCACAGGTGAGCAGCTCAACCCTTTCTGTTCCTCGTCTCGTCCAGTGCATCGCTTTACCAATGCACCATCTCTCTCTCTCTCTCTCTTACACATACACACAGACATCGATGCCGATAACCTCAAACACGCCACTAGCAATGTCGCCCTCAACAGCTTCGAGGACCGCATCAGGATCATTTCCCGAAAACCGGAAGATCCACTTATCCCGCTGGAAGAGCTCAACCTGAGCCACCTCGACTTCGTCATGACCAATCCGCCCTTCTATCAGTCAGAAGCAGAGATGCTCAAGTCCGCCGCCAAAAAGTTTCGTCCTCCGCACTCAGCATGCACTGGGGCACCAGTGGAGATGGTCTGCGACGGCGGAGAGGTTGCCTTTGTGAGCCGCATCCTGGAGGAGTCCTTGATCCTCAGGGACAGGGTGCAATGGTATACCTCTATGTTCGGGATGGTGTCGAGCCTGGAGGTGATGGTGGAGAAGGTGCGCGAGAAGGGCATCGATAACTATGCCGTGATGGAGTTCCTGCAGGGGAACAAGACGAGGCGGTGGGCCCTGGCGTGGAGCTTTGGGCCGATGAGACCCTGCCAGGAGGCAGGTCGGGGTATCAAGGCGACACCGTGGAGAAGGATCCTGCCGGCCATCGTCGATGCGGAGATCTTGAGGTTCCCGAGGAGTGATGGTGTGGGCGCGAAGGGGGACGCGCTGGCCGCACTTGTGGGAGGGCTGGACTTGATCTCGTGGGAATGGGACCAGGAGATGCTCATAGGGAACGGGCGGGCGAGGGAGAACGTCTGGAGCAGGGCATGGCGGAGGAAGAGGAAACGCGAAGAGGCAGAGGGTGGCCCATTCGTGAAAAACAAGGAAGAATCGAGCGAGACCTGTGTCTTTGGATTTTCGGTTTCCATCACGGTCAAGATGCCCGAGGCCGTCCTTGAATGTCGCTGGCGTGAGGGTCACGATGAGTCTGTCTTTACCAGTTTCTGTGGTTTTCTCAAGACACGACTACAAGCTCAAGTGCCCAAGAAACCATAACATAAGACAGCTTTAGGGGAAAATGATGATAACGATAATGATAATACTACTAATAAGCCTTCTACAAACTTGTATGAGCCGTTGGTTACGACAAACACATCATCATTTGTTCTCGCATGTGGAAGAAAAGAGAGAGGTGATGTGGACTACCCTAACCCTAGCTAGCCCTGGCATCTCCCAACGCCCGCCCAAAAGTCCTTCGGCCAGTGTGCACCTTTCGCGCTGCCTGCCGCCGCATCTTTTCCTCTCACTCTCTCTTCCCTCTCTCCTACAAACCATCTCAGTAACAAAAAAACAAAACAAAAAAAACAAACAAGAGAGAAAGGGAAGAAACCACCAACAAATATGTCCAAGACCCCACCTGCCCAGCCACAGTCCCGCTTCAAGGCGCCCACGAACCTGACCACCTCCGAGCGCCTGTCCACCAACACAGTCGGCCTCGTCGCCCTCTCCGACTTCCGCAAGCGGCGCGCCGAGATTCTCGAGCAGCAGGAGCGCGAGGCTAGAGAAGCCTTGCGCTCGTCCGGCGCCAACACACCTGCGGGGCGGTCACGCAGCGGGACGCCGAACACGAGCGATGGTGGCGAGCAGCAGCAGAAGCAGCAGCAGCGAGCTGGGAAGAGGGCAAAGAAGGGCAAGGCTGGGAAGAGGGCGCTGGTTTCGTTTGGAGATGACGGCGAGTACGAGGAGGTAGAGGATAAGAAGGAGAAGGAGAAGGAGAAGGAGAAGGAGAAGGAGAAGGAGAAGGAGAAGGAGAAGGAGAAGGAGAAGGAGAAGT